>ML779299.1:325203-344302 GCA_009831015.1 Picea engelmannii | reverse complement strand
GCGACGTGCCCTTCAGGATGCACCACGTGCTCCAAGGGTGCCACTCGCCAACTGAACTGATTGGTAGACCTCTATAACCCCTGGAGTCAATACTCCGCCAGGTGAACTAGTAGGAGACTAAGGGCTCTAAGGAATAAGTCCCCTTGCCTTATTGCGCGCCCCTTAGAATCATCGTGAGCGACTGTCGCAGTTGGCCCTCACGACATCGTGGGTCCTCTCGAACTAGGTAATCGTTAACCTACAGTTTGAGCCACGGCAAGAGTGCTAGCAGGCGATGGCAGGGCTGCTGTCCACCCCTCTCCCTCAACCTCTCTGCAATTGTGTGTGGCCCCTTTACTCCATATGTGAGTCAAGTCGGCAAGCTATCGTCAGCCTGCATCACCAATAATCATGTCAGAATGTCAACATCAAATCATCAATCAAATAAAACATCAAAATAAACATATCAACCCAAAAGCACACTCCCTGACTCAGTCCAGAGTCCAAGGGGGATCTACCGATGCCTCTGCATCCTCAAGGTCAAAAACCCTGCACACTCAATCAAACTGGATCAATAGCACCCGTCTACATCAAATAGTAACAGATCATGTCATCTGTCCATCACATCATAATCAAATATAACAGGTCTAACATAAAAAAGGGTCCAGATCACTTGCGAGCAAGTGTCCTCAAATAATAAGTGTTCTCAGTGCGCCAGAGCGGGATGTTACAGGTAGTAATACAACTTCCTTAATGTTTGAAGAAGTGGTCTCATCCTTGTTTTCGGAGGAGATGATACGAAAGAATATGGAAGGACATAGAACATACGCATTATTTTCAAGAGGACGTTCCCAAGAAAGAAATATATCTAATTTCTTAAGTGGGAGATCTAAGTCTAAGGGTAGATCTAAATCTCCCAAAAATTTTGTAAGGGTATGTTGGAGATGTGGAAAAGTAGGGCACTACAAGAAGCAATGTAGATCCAAAGTTGAGAAAAAGAAGGGATCTGAAGAATCTTCTTCTACAGAAGAAAAGACCTCCAAGGAAGAAGGAGGGGATGTGTACTTGGCCTCTTCAAGCACATGCAGATCATGAGGCATGGTTGGTTGACTCTGGTGCATCCTTTCATATGACTCCCCACAGGGAGTGGTTCTATGAATATGAAAGGTATGATGGAGGTAATGTTTTATTAGGTAATGATTCGACAACCATAATCATAGGAAGAGGAAGAGTCAAGTTGAGGCTCATAGATGGAAGGATTAGAACACTGCCTGGTGTTCTTCACATCCTAGGTTTGGCCAGAAATTTGATTTTTGTAAGAAAAATGGACGATGCAGGGGTAAAAACAATATTTGAAAAGGAAACCTACAGGATGGTTCAAGGAGCAATGGTGTTGTTGAAGGGAGTTCAGTTTGTAACTCTGTATAAGATGCAAGGAAGCACTATTAGTGATGGGTGTAATAGTTCCATTGTTCTTGATATTGGAGTTGAATAAGAAAGAAGTCCTACAGTCTCTAGAGAAAAGGTTATGCTATGGCATCAAAGACTGCGACATATCATAAAGAAGGGTTTTCGACTACTACATGGTAAATGTATGGTTGAAGGTATGTCTAACTGCTCTCTAGATTTTGATTTCTGTGAACATTGTCTATATGGGAAGCAAAATCAGGTAAGATTCCCCTCTGGTACAACGGGGGCAGAAGGAATTTTACAACTAGTTCACAATGATGTTTTTAGACCTGTGTTGGTCCCATTATTGGGACAATCTGTGTATTATGTCTCATTTATAGATGAATTATTGAGGAAGACTTGGATATATTTCCTCAGGAATAAATCTGAAGTCTTTGATAGGTTTAAAGAGTTTAAGGCTCTTGTTGAGAATCAAATAGAGAAAAGAATTAAGGTGTTGAAGACAGATAATGGTAGAGAGTTATGCGGAAATGAATTTGAAGAATTCTGTTAGAAGTGTGGTATAGCAAGGCAGAAGACTACTCCATATACACCTCAGCAGAATGTTGTTGCAGAAAGGATGAACATGATGCTGATGGAAAAAGAAAGGTGCATGCTCAGTGGTGCCGGGTTAGGGCAAGAATTCTGGCAGAGGCAGTGGGTACTACATGTTACCTGGTCAACATATCACCCTCATCAACGTTGGATGACAAGACTCCACAAGAGGTATGGACTGGTAAGGAACCTTCTCTCACACATCTCAAGGTTTTTGGCTGTGATGCATATGTTCATGTTCCAAAGGAAAACATGAGTAAGCTGGATAAGAAGGCTAAAAATTGTATCTTTATTGGATATAAAGATGGTCTCAAAGGTTATAATCTTTGGAACCCAAAAACTAATAAGGTAGTGTATAGTTGAGATATGGTATTTAGAGAAATGAAGGATGTTGTTAAACAGGAAGCCCTACCAAGTAAGGAAGAACCAGAGAAGATAGAGTTTGATTTAAAGAATGATGAATCAAAATATACAGAAGAACATGAATCAAAAGAAGAAGATCCTCATACTCCAGTATTGAGGAGATCAAATCGAGAAAGAAGGCTACTAGAAAGGTATAGTCCATCTGATTTCTGCTCAAATTTTTCTTTGTCTATTACTAATGATGATCCTAGAACTGTCAGGGAGGCAGTGGATTCATAGGATGTAAATATTTGGAAAAGGGCCATGGACAAAGAAATGACTTATTTGGATAAGAATGAGGCTTGGGATCTAGTGGAGTTGCCAACTGGAAGAAAGCCCATTGTCAACAAATGTGTATTTAAAAAGAAGTTGAATGCAGAAGGAAAAGTGGAGAAATACAAAGCTCAGTTAGTAGAAAAGGGTTATTCCCAGGTTGAGGGAATTGATTTTGGTGAGATTTTTTCTCCTGTTGCCAAGTTAACCTCCATAAGATTTCTGTTATCTATTGTTGCTGCATTTGATTTTGAAATAGAACAAATGGATGTGAAGACAACGTTCCTACATGGGGATCTGGAAGCATAAGTCTATATGAAGCAACCAAAAGGTTATGCTGTGAAGGGAAAGAAGGAGCTAGTATGCAAGCTGAAAAAGTCCCTGTATGGTTTAAAACAATCACCAAGAATGTGGTATCAAAAATTTGATACTTATATGCTGGGACTTGGCTTCACAAGAAGCAAAGAATATCACTATGTGTATTTTAAATTAATTGGTGATCATTTGATTTATTTGGTCTTATATGTGGATGACATGTTGCTGATAGGAAACAACAAGGAGATTATCCAGGAAGTGAAAACTCAGTTGTCCTCTAAATTTGACATGAAGGATCTCGGTGCTTCAAATTTCATTTTGGGCATGGAAATTAAAAGAGATTGGAAAAGGAGGAAACTCTGGTTAAATCAAAGAAAATATGTCGAGACAATATTGTAGAGGTTTAATATGCAAGAATGTAAACCAGTCAAGGTTCCTATTCCTGTTAGTGTAAAGTTATCTGTGGATCAGTGTCCCAAGACACATGAAGAAGAGGAGGGCATGTCTCATGTTCCATATGTGAGTGCAGTTGAAATTTTAATGTATGCAATGGTCTGTACTAGACCAGACATTGCATATGTCGTGAGAGTTTTGAGAAGGTATATGTCAAAACCAGGGGAGGAGCATTGGACATCAGTAAAAAGGGTTTTCAAGTATTTGCGTGACACTGCTAGCTATGGATTGTGCTACGAAGGAAGACCATGATTGGACAGAGTGGTGGATATACATGGCTTTGTGGATGCAGACTGGGATGGAGATTTGGATCATAGGAGATCTACAAGCAGGTATGTGTTTAACCTGTTTCGAGGAGCAATAAGTTGGATGAGAAAAAGACAGGATGTAGTGGCACTTTCAACTACATAAGCTAAATACATGGAAGCCACTCATGGAAGTAAGGAAGCAGTATGGTTACCAATATTGTGTTCAGGTATTGGGTTGGTACAACAAGATGTAAGGATAGAATGTGACAGTCAGAGTGCAATTTTTCTGGCGAAGAACCTTGCTTATCATTCAAAGACAAAGAACATTGATGTTCAATATCACTTTGTGAGAGACATGATTGAAGAAAATAAAGTATCATTGATGAAGGTGGACACTTTGAATAATGTTTCAGACTCATTACCAAAATTTGTGAGCACTGAGAAGTTCTCTTGGTGTAGAGGATCCATGGGCATTACTGGCCTGGATTGTTGACTATGTAACCTTGTATGCAAAGAAAACAACAAGTGGGAGAATGTTGGGCATGTGTTATATTATTTGCACGAGTAGTAGTGTCTGAACATATGTCCTGGGCACGCAGAGGGGGTTGTAGGGGTTCGGGAGCAGTGCCCCCAAATTTTTATTTTTTATTTTTATTTTTTCTGTATCAGGACCACATTTTTTCTGCCTTGGGACTGCATTATATTTAGGTGGTTTTTCAGCACATGGTTTCTTTGCCGATGGTTTTCTATTTTCGGTTAAGGAATTAGGGTTTTGGATTAATCCAGGTCATTGGGTTAGGGTTTTGGATGCCGTTGGATCTTATATGTATTTTGTATTGTAAACATTGTAACATGATGAATAATATATAGAATATGTTGGTTTTCCCGGTTTGGGTTTCCAGGGGAAAAATATCTGTGTAATGTTTGTATTTTCCATTGTATCTTTTTTGTTCCTTTACTAAATATATGTTTGCAATATATATTGTACAAGGTTAAAATCTACAAGAGTAACTTCTCTACTTTGTCAACAACTGCCCTCCTATGGGGCTGCTCTATGTGGAACTGGCTCCTCCACTCTCTCTCTGCAATTGGTTCCTCTGCAATTGCTCTATCTGGAACTGAGAGTGTCTCAATAACTTCTCCCTCTAGAGATGAAAATCCTACTTGTTCATTTTTCCTCATTGGCTGCTCCCTCTTTCTAGGAGAACCCTCTTTCCACAAGCCCTCTTCTTAACATAGAGAACTTCATCTTTCAATTATACTCAATTGATATTCCAATATGACACATGATCCATCTTTGGAGGTATTGCTCCAATTAGCAATATCAAATATTTTCCACAAGCAGATTATGAGAAGCAAGGGGGCCATGGGGAATCCCTTTAAATGCCCTATTAACACAATGTTGCCTCACCTTTTATACATTTGCCTTTACTTCAATATGGAACCCACTCATTAAGAAATATTGGTCAATTTCACAATATGATAAATTTGTGCCTCTGCAATGCCTCGAGAGTGGATTTCCTCGCACTTGCCACCATCAAGAACTACAAACTTCGTCCATCCAATGATCCTTTAAGGCTCAATCAGACATAGAAACTTTTATACAACACAATTAAAAGGTATCTGTAACATGGGATACACGACACAAGGGGAACACATATTGAGAGAAGGGGAAGCAAGACTTTGAAGTTAGGGTCTCAAACATGCACAAAATTTGCATTATACACACTATGTGTCTCCTGCCTCATAGCCCATTGTATCCTCTATTGATGGATACCATTGTCTCCTATTTTTACAAATGGAATGAGAGATTTCTTTTGATGGGAACTTAGTTCAACGCTGGCGTCTTCTTGGGGACGACTTGGATGCATTTTCCCAGTGATTTCGCAGAACCATTCACAGATTTGATGGACAAGACATATCCTTTTGCATTCATGCTCTGCACCACAGGATACCTCATTACCATGCTCAAAGAACTTATCGTCGCTTGGGTGTATCAGAAGCAAGATGGGTCAAACATCACTGCAATTCCTCTTCAAAGAAAATTGATATTCTCTCTACCTAAAGTGGAGTACCCACACAAACTAGCGAGGAACCACTCAACTCTCAGACCCTCCAAACACCACTGAATTCAAATGGATAATCGAACATGGTAAAGGAAGAATCATTGGTAAAGAATACCTCCATGGGAGATAGTTTATTGTTAATACTCACACTGTGCTTCCATTATGTCTTCAAAGGGATTGCCATTGGTGTTGCAGTGATGAAGGTTGATGCGTGGAGAGATTTATTGATGATGTGTTTACACAAGATATTCACTGCAATTGCGATGGGCATAGACCTCTTGCGCATAATTCTCAATAAGCCCTTCCTCTCATGTTCAACGTATGCCTTTGCCTTTGCGATTTGGAGTCCCGTTGGAGTTGCAATTGGGATACTTATCGATGCCACTACATAGAGCCATGTAGCAAACTGAATTTATGCAATATCAATGGGATATGCTTTGAGATACGTAGAAACAACATTGGGATCAATTCTATCATGCCAATCCACCCAACAGATAACTTATGGGGTAAATCACACCATTTTTCTTTATGTTAATAGAGCGCTTATATACTTCTCTGGTCTGGGTTACACAACCTTAGAAATGAGGTCTGTCACCGGGGGAGGTTTACAACCCCATCAATACTTTCAATAGCTAACAATAAAGATTCGATGAGAAGTGCTTACCCCTATCTTCCCTCTTCGATAGACGCACCATAAGTTCCTTCACAAATATGGTGCTCTCAAAGAAACCAACAAACTTAATGTAGGAGAAAATCTCTCTTTTCTCTTACTCCTAAGCTCACTTAGGAATACATCCTCAAAACTCTTATGTTCTTGGGCTCTCCGATTAGGAAGTCACAACCAGACAACCTGCTCTGATACCATGTTGTTTTTCTTCATATAAGATATGATCGATATATTATTACAATGATGAGTGTTCCACATATAGGGAACATATGGTTACCATCCATGAAAGAATGTGTCCCTTGAATAATCAATAACTATTTATTATTATCATTTACTTATTATATATGATATTTAATAATCGATAATTATATTATTAATAATTATTCTAAGAGAATGTCTTCCCAATGTTGTCCAAACATCAACAGTTCCGTCGTTCATCATTAACGAGTAAGTTTCAATAGCATACTTTCATTCGTATTCGTTGTTTACTATTCACTGTTTGCATTTTGCAAGTAAGAATGTTTAAGTATTTATTCATTGTTCTTGTCCTGCAGACTTTACATAGAGGTTGGCATATCTTTTTCTCCCGCTCTTAAATTTTCCTTGGATTTTTTCTCGAGACTCTGCACCATGTCCATGCCAATGTCGTGTGCACAACTCCGACTATCATTTTTTCTAGCATTGCAAATTCTAATCCTTTTTCGTGTGTGACAAAGTGGAAATCTAGCACCTATCCCATACCTTCCTATCCCGTACGGGAATCAAACCCATGCCTTTCACATGAAAAATATGGTGTCAAGCTTGTTGTCTTTGCATGATGTTCTTGTAGAAGAAAACTACATGTAGGTGTAGAAAGGATAAGCATGGTACAACAATGCCTAGGCTACAACAAAATTGCACAAAATTGGCATATCTTTCCATCCTGCTCTTAAATTTTGCTCCAATTTTTTCTCCTAGCTCTGAACCATACCTACATGCCTTGGCAAAATGTTCTTGTAGAAGAAAAAGATGATGAGATGTTGCTAGCAAGAGTAGTGTTCTGTGGATTGCAAATTGCAATATTCAATCTCTATGTCGCTTCGCGTGCAACATTGCTAACACAATGAATGTGTTCTCAAATGCATCACACCATTTACATCTGGACAAAACCATTATCATTCTAGGATACTTCAGTGTTGACATGCTACAAAATAGTTCCATAACAAATAATTGGAAAACTACATGTGCAATTACAATGTCCCATTTCTTTTGGCTAAGATAAAACATGTACAAAACACACTTATTAACCATATATGGTGAAATGTGCCCATATCACAATACAATCTCTTTATCTTATACACAGACTGGTCTGACCACAATACAATTTCTCTTGTACTTGAATTATGAGATATACATCAAAGATAGTCTGACCACGATACAATTTGTCTTGTACTTGAATGATGAGATATACATCAAAGATATTGCAAAATTATATATCCATGTCTCAAAGCATATCTGGATAATTTGTTGCACAAAACCAAATCATTCAGCTATGACCATCAGATTTCTTAATATTTTCTGGCTTGTAATATATTTTGGATAGGAAAAATTCTATATAATTACAACCATGGATCAATAAAAGCAAATGTTCATGTTTCTAACTCTCTTTTATTCTATTCCTTTGATTCTCATTTACTGTATGTACATATTACTTGTTCTCCCTTGCATACCAACTTACATTCATGTTCATTGTATTTTGTGCGTTCCCACTTTGAAACAAATAGAATAACTGGAGAAGATGAAGGGCTCTTTACCATAAATGTAGAAGAGGAGATGCAAAGGTGCATGCTTCTACTCTTATTTCACATTCCATTGTTTTGTACTTCATTTATTGTTTGTATATTTGTTCTACTGCTTTGCACCTAATTTATTGTATGTAGATACTACATATCTTCCTACATAATAACTTATCTTCATGTCAATTGTATTCACTGTGCTGCTACATTGAAATAAATAGAACTGCATTTATTTTTTTACATGTCTTCCTATATACCAACTTACAGTCATGTCCATTGTATTTTCTTCATTTCTACATTGAAACAAACAGAATAAATAGAGAAGACGAGGGACTCTTGACCACAAATGTAGAAGAGGACATACAAAGGTGCATGCTTCTACTCTTATTTCATATTCCATTGTTTAGTATTTCATTTATTGTCTGTGTATTTGTTCTTTTGCTTTGCACCTAATTTATTGTATGTAGATACTACGTATCTTCCTACATAATAACTTATCTTCATGTCAATTGTATTCTCTGTGCTGCTACATTGAAATAAATAGAACTGCATTTATTTTTTTACATGTCTTTCTACATACTAACTTACCTTCATGTCCACTGTATTTTCTTCATTGCTACATTGAAAGAAACATATTAGTTGGACAAGAGGATGAAATCTTATATGCCAAAACAAAGGAGGTTGAAGTACAATCTTCGAAAAGGTATACCAACTGTGATAGTAAATAAAACACACAAAATGAGTAGGTGGATATAATATTGGACTAGAAAATGATGATTTGGCAAAAATGGACCTTTGTTGAGACTTCCCTCTTCCGAACATTGCCCCCCCCCATTTCTATTTCCCACTCTCTATTATCCCTTTTTTTCCCTCTTCTATACTTAACTGAATTCCCCTTTGTTTTTCCCCTCTACTTTCACTTATTGGTTGCTTTGCTTAGTCGTTTTTCCGAAAATGTCTAGGTGCGTGGGTTGGCGGACTCACGGGTTCACATTTATACTCATGCTTCTATATCACGACTATGATTGACGGATTCCTCATTCCATACTTAGCCACTTTTTTGATCCCAGGTTCCCGGGCTAGCGAGCTCAATATTGCACCTTTAGCTTCAGGTTTCTGCGATATACAAATTGGATGCCAGACTCCCCCATCATGCCCATTTCGTGTTACACATTTTTGCAGTAAAAAATTCTGAGGCATACAATTTGACCATCAGGTCCTCATGTTTCCTGAGTATCCCTTGCCACCCTATTTCATATTCCATATCCTTCGAGCCTGTATGTGAAATTCATAAAAATTATGGACAATATACTATGCATATGCTTATTTATTCCTTTTGATGTTCATGTACACATGCTTGTATTAGAAAACGTTGGACTAGTGACATGGGCATGAGCAGTCAATCATCACAAACATCAACAGAACGACAAGGCCAAAGGTAAATATTCATACATTGTGCTCCTGACATGTTTACCAAACAAATATCCTGAGCTATTTATTCATTTATGCCATGATAAATATGTTGATTTCATCTGAAACACATACTTTGTAGTTCACAAGAAGTATCGATGAGAGGAAGTGAGACACTGAACATAGTGCAAGTTCTGCAGACTAAGCAATATGGTTACAAAAATCTGGCCTCCATACTTCATCCAAGTTGTGTGTCTACTTGTACATTTATTCCAGGAAAAAAATAAAACAAAAAAATAATGCAGAATACCATTCACATTAGTTTTCCTATTCAAAAAATGTCACCAGGTCTAAAATTATAACACCCAATATACTATCAATAGAAGGCTTGAACAACCGTCGAACTAGACAAGTGTTTGTCGATGACATAATGGTCGTGTATAACACCTACTTGGACAAGGAAAACAAAACTAGATGCATTGTGCATGCTGACATGATAGTCAATGAAGCCACGATGACAATCACACTGATTATCCCTATACAACTTGTCCAAAAACATGCAGAAAAGATCTTTCCAGGTAATGGGATATCCATTACAAATTTTAATATATTTCCAAAATAGTATATGACCGTGGTGATTGTGATCGGATTATATTGCTCAACGAAACAAGTATTGTGGAAAAAAATCCCATGATTTGTTCAGAATATCGTTTCGTACCGGACACAATAATCAACCAAATTGCACAGAGCAATGACACTTACCCAGTCAGAACCATTGGTGCAACTATCACACTCGCGAGAAAACTTGGCTCGCAACACATTCTCCATATAAAAGATGGAGAGTCAGACAATGACAAGGCAATGGTACCGTTCTCCATATCCAGTTTTGTCCTTTACTTTCACATGTCCATGTATCTCGGTTATGTTACACAACTATTTCATTGTTCCATGTTGCCGCTGCAATTGTTCGACACCTATTCAAATTTGTTTTCCTCAATGAAACAACAATTGCATAAAGGGAAATTTCCACTTATGCTCTTCAAAAATATAACAAAGAAAATAGATGTTAAAGAAATGATATTTCACACAACCAAAGCAACATTTGTAACAGAATTGCAAACATACATATTACATGATCTCAAGAAACTAACTAGCTCGACAACTGTTGTGCATATACATCTACAATTCCATCCACACTTTGCTCATAAAAATTGCCTTCACCAATTTTCTGCAACTTTTTGTTGTTGTTGTGTAGTTGTATGTTATATTGTTCAATATATTAACTATTGTGCTCACATGCCCAGGTTGAGGGTGTTTTGGTTGCAGCAAATGCGTACTCGACCTTCTTCGAGCTTGTATGTGCCAAATGCAACTTCCTTGCTTCTGCCTCTACTTTCATAAATGATGGTACAATTGATTGTCTATGATGTAGTAAAAATGCCCTTACATATATAGACATTGCCTCAACGCTTCCATCCAAACCGTCGACAACACAATCGTACATTGTACAATTAGACAACCTCTGTTACAAGATGTGCTTCCCGGGCTAGCAAAATTGGCATATGAAGTATACCTACAGAAAAAGGAAAACAATGTATACATGTTGTGCGACTTTCAGATCCATAACAAATTTACATTAAATGAGGACAATGCAATATTGCATATCCACTAGACCAAAAAAAGTAAAATTCATATCAAGTGTTGGCAAGAAACAAAACAATCTCATTTGTATCTATCCATGCTACCCAATGAGGATGTGAATAGAGTTTTTTAGTGCCCTGGAAAATTGAACAGGAAGCACATAAGATTGTTTAATCTAGGAATGAGAAGCATGAGGAAAAACCCCATACAAAGTATCCAACTCTGAATAAATCAGGTCCATCCTTTGAATCGTCAAAATGGGTTTCTCCTCTGAACGAAACCATGAGGCATTTCCAATAATATTGGAAATTTGGCATTGTTAGAACTGGTAATGATAGAACATAGTATTATTAGAAGCAAATGTCCATAGTGATCTTGCTTCATGGTAAAATATTAATTGGAAAGTTTCTTAGTGCCCATTTGGGGATTTGGTTATAGCTGGGATACAATGCCCAATCTCTGTTGGTTTTATGCTGTCTTGTGTTTGGAAGACTTTTGTTCATCTTCTTTTGTGTTGTAGTTCATGGTTCTCACGGGCCTGATTATTTTTTCATGGGAACATATCCCATATGTAAGATAAAACCAATGCCATGTGTGTTTTGTTTTATATCAAATTGTTTGATGCATAGGCCAATGCGTATTGCTCTATGGACCCTTTTGGGATCTCCCTTGGCACCTTCTATTTTCATGCGTTGCCTTGTGCCTCGAATTTCAATACATTTGGTGTTTACTTGGATCTTGGTTGTATTCTTGGTTCTAGAAAATTAATGATACATTTAGGATCTTAGTGGTTTTTCTTTGATCTTAAAGAATATACAGGACCTCCTTTGACTTTTAATGTAAGATCTATGAAGCAAATGTAATATGAGGTTTGTTTTAGCACTTTTACTTGATCGATGAAATTACCAAAATTCATCTTCATAAATATTTTGAAATAAAAGGATATATGCTATGTGAAGTCCAATGGAACTATCATATCAACCATAGAAAATTGAAATTAAAATTCATCGTTGTTATATTTACGGTGAAGTTGACAGTACAATAATTTTACTTGAACATCCCAAAATTGATTTTCTTGTAGCCTTTTGATGCTTCTCTTATGCAAATACATCTTGAAAAGTATAATCATGACTCACTTTATCTATTCCTTGATTGAAGATCTTGTTCACCTATTTATGCACTTCATAGTTACTGTTAAGACCATAAATGGGGCTTTATTAACACCAATTCCTTCTTCCAAAAATTGCCATCCCTCTTTTTTTTCTCCTCTGCTTTCCCTTTCTGGTTACTTAGTCATTTTTTGGAAAATGTCTAGGTGCGCAGGTTAGCGGATTCACGTGTTCAAATTTCCATTGATGATTTTATATCACGAGTCCGACCGATCGCTTCCCCGTTCCATATTTAACAACTTTTTGGATCACAGGTTCTCGGGTAGGTGGGCTCAACATTGCATTTCCATTGTTTCGCCCCCTGCAAACAACACCCATACTTCCCTGATCTACAAATTGACAACCAAATTCCCCTTTCTTTTTCTCCTTTACTTTCCATTTCTGGTTACTTAGTCATTTTTCAGAATATGTCTCATGATTTTATATACACCACCCGAAGTTCCTTGATATACAAATTGACTTCCCAAGTTCGTCATTATTCCATGTTCCGTGTTACACATTTTGCAATCAAAATTTTAGAGACATACAATTTGACCATCAGACCCTCACGTCTCCTGAGTATAACTTGTTGCCCTGTTTTGAATCCCATCAATAAGCCCTGTTCCAAATATGTCTCATGATTTTATATCATGATTTCCACCAACCGCTTCCCCATTCCATACTCGGCCACTATTTCCATTGTCGGTTCCCGGCCAAACTTTCTCAACATTGCGCTTCCATTGTTCCGCGACCTACAAAAACCACCCAAAGTTCCACGATATACAAATTGACCGTCGAAGTCCGTCATTATGCCCTATTCCATGTTACACACTTTTCAGTCAAAAGTTCAGAGACATACAATTTGACCATCGTGCCCTCAAATCTCCTGAGTATAACTTGTGACCCTGTTTTGAAGCCCGACCGACCGTTTTCCATACTTGGCCATTTCTTGGAATCTCTTTTGCGGGTTCACGAAATGTCCAATGCTTAATATCTCTTCGCCATCCCCGCCACCTTCACACTTCTTTCTAGATATGAAATTATTAAGCTTTAATGCTAATAGCTCATCCTGTAGGAACCGTTAATATTGTCATTAATGTACGAAAGGCTGGAGGAGATCTATCATTAATACAAATTAAACCAAGATTTGTGGAGGGTTGTGTTATCCTTTCCGAGTGTTCATTTAAAGCATCATGCAATCTCTTTCGTGCATCGTTTGGTTGGAGGCTTCACGAAATCTCCAATTCTTAATCACTCTTCGCTGTCACCGCCACCTTCACACTTTTTTCTAATTATGCAATTAGTAAGCTTTAATGGTAACAACTCATTATGCACGAACCATAGAGATTATCATTGATCAATGAAAGGTTCGAGGACATCTCCCATTGATACACATTAAACCAAGATTTTCAAAGGGTTATATTATCCCTTCCGAATGTTGATTTCAAACATTATCTGGAGCAAACAAACATTCTTGTTAACTTATGGAAGCAATTCGACAACAGTTCTATCCAGATATAGTAAACACCTTTTGGCATGATGACCAGAAGTTCCAGTGGTCCAAGGCATATTCTTACTACTTATCTTTTTCTTCCCAAAAGAAAAAAAGGAGATGGTCCCTTGGTGCACCGAGAGATATATTTAAAGCCAAAGAATTCCAAGGAAACCTGCCCTGCTCAAACATCCCACCGACTTGCGTTGATGGTCGACGCAGAGGTTGATGCGATCAATTTCGAATTGGAAGAAGATGATCTGATGAACGATAATACAACAATGGATGATGGAAATGTAGACATTGTTCCCACTCCTACGCCCAAATTGAAATCAACCATAATGGGGGGCACTTCCTGGATCGACGATGACAACCCTGACAAGACCAAAGGAAGGGGTTTCATAAAAGAAACCGACTTTGAATGAAATAGCCTCTTTGAAGCTCGAGAGTTTGAGTCTCTTGGCTTGGATGGCGGTCTTGTCCCTCAGATATGTATCATTTCCTTTCATTTTTAGGATTTTGGATTGGGTTTGGATTTGTCCCTGATGCAGCCTGTGTCCTTGAAGTCTTTGTCTATAAGGAAATGGTCTCTTGATGCACCGAGAGATATATTTCAAGCCAAAGAATTATTCAATTGTGGGACCACTCTCCTATTCTCTGGATATACAATTAACATCTTAGGGGCCGAGGACCAGAACTCACAGTGGTGAAAGGCATATTCCTACTACTCATCTCCTTCTACCCATAATAGAGTAATTTAGACCTCTAGAATTGCTCGTGCAACCTGTTTCCCTGAAGTCTTTTCCTATAAGGAGGGGGTCTCTTGGTCTCCTTCCACCTAGAATGAAGTAATTTGGACTTCTAGAATTGCTCATGCAGGCTGTGTCCCTGAAGCCTTTGACTGCAAGGAGGTGGTCTCTTGGTGTGTCCTCACTTTCAGTTTCGGGCTCTTCGGCTTGCCCTACAATGTTTTTTCTCTTCTTCCTCACGAGAATCTTGTTAGAACTATCAATTTTACCATGAGGAGGGTTCTTATGTCCTCCTGCATTTGAATAATTCTGGGTTTCTTTCTTATTGGGGTGGGCCATTGGAGCGATGATGCAAGATGTTGTAATCTTGACAGTGGTGGCCATGGATTGGAAACTCTCCTCATATAGGCCTTTTCCATGTTATTTGTACAATTCAGTGGTGCTTTGCAATGTCTCTAGGTCACTAGCCTCAGGAGCAGGAGTGTTGTTGACCTATTTCAAGCCAAAGAATTATTCCACTGCGGAACCACTCTCCTATTTCTTTGTCACCTTAGGTCTTCCACAAGATATTGATATTGTGGTAGCCAACATCGACCTTCCGAGGAGAAGACTGCAAGAAATTCCTAAAAAAGCATGGTAATGAGTTTTGTATGCATGTTCAAGAACTTGTCGATGGCTCCTGCATGTTGTTGCACTAGAGGAGCAACACATAATTGTATGCATGTTTTTTTTTTTTAACTCCTGTACCTGTATTTATGACAAATATGTTCAATGCTTCGGTGTAAAGAACTTAGTCCAATGTCTTTGGATAAATATATACTACCCACTATTTTTTTTTTTTTATAGATTTACTATTAAAAAAATTGCCTTGGAATCTTTGTTGGTGCTTCTTTGCTGGATTTAACACCTCTTCTCATTTGCATGGTTCGATAGTATCACAATTCTTGAATATTGTATTGGCTCAAGTAATTTGATCTAATATGGAGCAATGAACAATTATATGACAATTCATTGTGTCAACCCCATCAGGCTTCTATGGAAACATAAATGAATTTCAGACAGTTTCAAACCAACATTCAATTCTATTCGTAATGCAAATAGAACATAGCAACACTGATTCATGATGCGAGAGTCAAGGCCGCACCCAAGAAGTTTCATTTTCATCTCAACCTTGCTGAGCAAACGATCTCTTATTTCTCTTTCACTTCCTTGATTCCCTTAATCCAAAAGGAAACATTTTATTAGTTGTGCATCCCCTTACCTCTATTTGAGCACTTTTACTTTATCAATGAAATTACCAAATTTCTTCTTCGCGAATATTTAAAAAAAAATTTGATATATGATAGTTGAAGTCAAATGGGGCTATGAAATCAACCACAATATTAAAATTCAAGTTCGTCATCGTTATTTCTAGATATGCAATTATTAAGCTTTAATGCTAACGACCCATCATGCAGGAAGTTTAATACTTAAAATAATATGTCAAGTCATTGAAGAATGTATCAAGAACACAATTACTCCCACAAGTTGCAATAAAAAAAATCTTCAACAAAGCATTTTCTCACACCCTTTTTAATGGTACAAGCACAATAGAAAATGAGTAAGTGGAAAAAATATTTGACTAGAAAATGATGGTTTTGCAACAATGAGGTTTGTTTGAGACCAACTCCTGCTTACAAAAATTTCCCTCTACTTTTCTATTTTCCCACTCTCTTTTATCCCCTTCTTTTCCATCTTCTATACTTAACCAAATTCCCTTTTCTTTTTTCCCTCTACTTTCTCTTTCTGGTTACTTAGTCGTTTTTCCGAAAATGTATAGCTGCGTCGGTTGGTGGACTCACAGGTTCACATTTGCACTCATGCTTTTATATCACGATTCTGACCAACTGCTTCCCCATTCCAAACTTAGCCACTTTTTCAATTGTAGATTCCTAGGAAGGCGGTCTCTAGATTGCACTTCCATTGTTCCGTGACCTGCAAACAACACCCGTACTTCCATGATATACAAATATACTTCCAGACTCCCACATCATCCCCTCTTCCATGTTACACATTTTTCACTCAAAAGTTCCGAGACATACAATTTGACTGTCAGGGCCTCACGTCTCCTCGGGAACCCTTGTCACCTTATTTTGAAGCCCGTTCGACCACTTTCCATACTTGGCCATTTCTTGGAATCTCTTTTGTGGATCGTCGGGTTGGCAGGTTCAGGAAATCTCCAATTCCTAGTCGCTGTTTCGTGTGCCCGCCACCTTCACACTTCTTTCCAAGTATGCAATAAGTATACAACTTGTCTAGAAACATGCAAAACAAATCTTGCCAAGTAATGAGATATTTGTTATAGATTTGAATATATTAGCCCTTCTTTTCCCTCTTTTATACTTAACCAAATTCCTGTTTATTTTTCCCCTCTACTTTCTCTTTCTGGTTACGTAGTCATTTTTCCAAAAATGTCTAACTGCATGGTTTGGCGGACTCACGGGTTCACATTTGCACTCGTTCTTTTATATTGTGTCTCTGACCGACCGCTTCCCCATTCCATACCTAGCCACTTTTTCGATCGCGGATTCCCAGGAAGGTGGGCTCTAGATTGCACTTCCATTGTTACGTGACTTACAAACAATACCCAGACCTCCGCGATATACAAATTTATTTCCGGACTCCCACATCATCCCCTCTTCCCTGTTACACATTTTGCACTCAAAATTTTCGAGACATACAATTTGATCGTTGGGGTTTCACGTCTAATGGGGAACTATTTTCACCCCATTTTTAAGCCCGTCCATCTGCTTTCCATACTTGGCCATTCTTGGAATCTCTTTCGCAGATCGTCGGGTTGGTGGGTTCACAGAATATCCAATTCCTAATCGATGTTACCTGTGCCCACCACCTTCACACTTCTTTCCAAGTATGTAATAATTGAGGTTTAATTCTTACATCTCACCATGGCAAAACTGTAAAGATTGTCATTAATGAGTAAAATCCTTGAGGAGACAATCACACTGACTATCCCTACACAACTTGTCCAAAAACATGTAGAAAAGATCCTGCTAGGTAATGGGATATCTATTATAATTTTCAATATATTAGTGAAGACGAGTCCGACTGACCGTTTCCCTATTCCATACTTAGCCACTTTTTTGATTGTGGGTTCCTGGACAGGCGGGCTCAATATTGCGCTTCCATTGTTTCGCGTCTTGCAAACAACACCTGGAATTCCGTGATATACATGTAGAAAAGATCTTTCTAGGTAATGGGATATCTATTACAAATTTCAATATATTAGCGAAAACAAGTCCGACTAACCATTTCCATGTTCCATACTTAGCCACTTTTTCGATTGCGGGTTCTCGGATAGGTGGGCTCAAGATTGTGCTTCCATTGTTCCATGACTTGCAAACAATGCCCAAAATTCCGCGATATACAAACTGACCACTGGACTGCCCCATCATGCCCTCTTCCATTTTACGTGTTTTGCACTCAAAATTTTTGAGACATGCAATTTGACCGTTGGGCCCTCACCTCTCCTAAGTGTCCCTTGTAACCCTATTTTGAAGCCCATCCGACCACTTTTCATACTTGTCCATTCCTTACTTTCTCTTCCCCGTCCCCGCCACGTTCGCACTTGTTTACAATAAAAAAATGTTTATAAACACACACACACACACACACACACACACACACACACACACACATATTATAAAGGCATACAATTTGACCATCGTTCCCTCACCTCTCCTAAGTATCCCTTGTAACCCTACTTTGAAGCCCGTCCAACCGCTTTTCATACTTATATATATATATATATATATATATAAGAGTCTTATTTATAACAAAATATTGTTTATAAAAACATTATTATACCGTAAAGATTGTCATTAATGAGTAAAATCCTCGAGGAGAGAGTCACACTGACTATCTCTACACAACTTGTTCAGAAACATGCAGAAAAGATCCTGCTAGGTAATGGGATATCTATTACAAATTTCAATATATTAGCGAAAATGAGTCCAATCGACTATTTCCCTATTCCATACTAAGCCACTTTTTTGATTGCAGGTTCCCGAACATGCGGGCTCAAGATTGCGCTTCCATTGTTCCACGACCTACAAACATCACCAAGAATTCCACAATATACAAACTGACCGCTGGACAACCCCATCACGCCCTCTTCCATTTTACGTGTTTTGCACTCAAAATTTCCGAGACATACAATTTGATCGTCGTGCCCTCACCTCTCCCGAGTATCCCTTGTAACCCTATTTTGAAGCCCGCCTGACCGCCTTTCATACTTGTCCATTCCTTACTTTCTTTTCCCCATCCCTGCCACCTTCGCACTTGTTTATAATAAAAAATTGTTTATAAAAACATTATTTTATATATATATATATATATATATTATAAAAACATACAATTTAACCGTTAGGCCCTCACCTCTCTTGATTATTCCTTGTAACCCTACTTTGAAGCCCGTTCG
>ML779299.1:254314-316227 GCA_009831015.1 Picea engelmannii | reverse complement strand
GGGGGGTGTTGTTCCCATGAGGTTTTCTCTCTTTCCTCGTTTATTTCAGTGTATCTTTTGTATTTGGGTACCTAGCATGGCCTCGTAGTCGAGACCCATTCTTTATTTTCACCATAGTGATGTTCAGGGGGGGTGTTGGAGTTACTTCACACACACCTAGGATTTATTTTTCCTAAGGTCATTCCTTGTTTATTATTCATAATTAGTCATTATCCAGTCTCCTATATTTTAGGGGAGAATATTCTCTTTCAGTTGACACTTCAGTTTGACTAGTTGAGTTGAGTTTAGATGTTGCATTGGTTTTGTCACCATGCAACACTGGGATCATCACCAACTCACTACTCTTTGTTTAGTCAGTTAACTGAAGACTAGTTGACTAGTTAACTCAACTAGTTGGCAGTTCACTCTCATATCTGCCTGAGAGACTAGACTAGGTGGCAGTTCACTCCCGTAACTGTTGCTGTGTGTCTAGATCAATCTAGACCACCACTATGGCTCATTAGTTACTCATGTATCCTATATCTATTGTAAAATATTCACTCTTTGAGTGTGGAATATAGTTAATGAGAATTCTTCCATTCTTTCTATCTTGCTTCTTCTCTCTCAATTTCTCTTTGCAAATGTGTGTAGTATTTTCTATCTAGATCTATTCTGTGCAGGTTCAACACATTTACAATTGCCTCGAGCATCCAAATGTGTCTTTGAATACACTCCTATCCATGCATCACAATTTAACTAATTATAAGCCCAACCTTGTGACCAAAAGACTTGCCAATATACCAGTCCAAAATTTCAGTTTTATTTAAGATTTAAAGTTCTGGTAGACATTCACGCTCTTAAACTTGGAGCAAATATAAACCAGGTTGTTCAATTGAAAAACGCAGTCAAATAAAAACTGTCTATGTGATGAAGTAATCATTGTCTATCATAGATGAAGTCGTTGTCTATAACACATGATACATAGGATTGTTGTCAGCATATATATACATATCTGTCCCAATAAATATACCTTCAATTAAATATATGTGTAAATAAATATATATGTCCATATAGATTGCCGTCCAAATCGCTGTCCAAAATCATAATGATAGAAATAACATTGATAATAAAATTAGCATTGATAGAATCGATGACAATAATAATAAATTCACTGTCAATTACTGTAAACATATCATAAATTTGTTGTCCATGCTATTGCTATCCAAAATGCCGAGTTGCTATCCAAAATCGTGATGATATAAATAACATTGGTAATAAAATTAGCATTGATAGAATCACTGGAAATAATAATAAATTTGTTGTCAATTGATGTAACATATCATAAATTCGTTGTCCATGCTATTGCTATCCAAAATGCAGAGGGTAGTGTGCCTTCCAAATGCAGATGTTTTACCCTTTCTAAACACTGGGAAATCAATATTATCAAAGGGAAAAACGTTGTCATACACAACATACAATGCAACACTTACAAAGTCACAATCACAAAATTGCACAAACATAGCGCATCTATACATTCTCAGTCATTCCATTGTATAAAACATATAATAAACTCGTAGTCACAAGATAGGTATAAAATCGTTGTTACGAATAATCAATTCGCAGTCACAAGATGGGTATAAAATCGTGTTTATGAAGATATCACTGTCTATAATTACATATATAGAAATTGCTGTGTATATCCACCTATATATACATCACTGTCCAAATTCACATATAATCTTAAATAACTGCCAAATATAATTATGATAACTGTCAAACATTGTCAATAAACATAGGTAAAACACAATGAAGGTAAAACGCAGTCAATAACATATGTAAAACACAGTCAATATAACATATGTAAAACAAAGTCACTATAAATTACCATAGTAGTCACTACATCTAAAAAAAACACTATCAAGACCAATCTAAGTACTGGGATTCATTATTAAAATTGCAGAGGTTATACCAAGAAATCGCAGAGATAAAGCGCATAGATAATCACACAAAAATGCAGAGATACTCAGCACAAGAAGGCACAAGGACCAATCATTCAACAATGAATCAATCAATGCAAGGATTCTCATTCACAAGGAGGGCACAAGGACAAGAGATCAATCATAAGGGAAAACACCGATATAATGAAAGGATAGATGGCTGGGAAAAAATTGTCCTCCACTCATCATCCATGCACATAAAATAAGGGCATTTGAATCTACAGGTCTTTAAAAACCGAAGTGACGACTCCTGGCTGACTACTCAGGCATAGACCGATGACTAAATGGATAAGGGTAAAACACAAATTGCTTCGTAATAATCAATAAAAAAAACACATAAAGGTCATAGCAATCAGGGTTGGGTTATCCCAAGGAAATCCATTCAAAAAACAACAAGCGAGGGGATTACAATACCGTAGGAAAGCAGGTGAAAGAAAACACATGGAAATGAAATCTTAAACAAAGCACAGAGAAATATAACGCGTGTAAATTTAAATTCATTGCAAATAACAATTTAACTGGCATACCTTAGCCAAACGCAAATGCTCAGTAGTTTTTTTCCAACCTGCGCTTTGTCCAGCTTCCGCTCGCCAATCGATGAGACCTCATCGGTACCTCCCAACCAATGCTAAGGGTACTCTTCTTCCCCCTGAGCCCCCCGAGCCGCAAAGGGGACACACACAGTATACCAGAGAACAACTAGCACCTAGCTCGCCTCGCAAGGTCGAGCTACCACTCGTTACCCGAGCTGGGTATCCCAACTCTTGCAAGAGAATCTCAGTCAAGACAAAAATTCAGCAGCGTAACGTTACACATCAAGATCAACTCCATACTCTCCCTCCATCCTTTTTATAGAGTTTTTAAGTGATATCTTTCCCAAATTCTCATTTAATTTCTTTTTCATTATTTTAATCAGAATAACCCCCCCCCGTACACGTCACCCATCCCCCTAGTTGCACCAGAAATTAATTTCATTAATGATTTAATAATTCCTATTTCCCTCACCCACCTAAAAATATTCCTAAAAACGCTCCTTGGTGTCCCAATATTCCCTTACACATCTTAAATGACTTATGCCTTTACTAAATTTATAGTTGAGTTCATAATTAGAAAGTTCTTAAAGGCAAGATTCCTTACTAAGTTAGACATTCAACTTTTTCCTTACGTTTCCCTTTTTCTTTATGTTTCCCCTTTTTCCTTTAGTTTCCTATTTCTTTTAAGTTTCCCTCTTTTCCCTTTTTAACTAAAAATCAAATTAGCAAGTGTAGAAAAACAACCATTTACCCCTTTTTCTTTTTAATTAAAAATTAAATTAGCATATGTAGATAAAACAATTATTTCCCTTTTAAAGTTTTAATCTCCATTGTAATTTGATTTTAATAATTTAATTGAATTTCTTACCCCCTTCTTGTTACATGTTTAATTATGATTATTATTTTTGACCACATGTGTTACTTAGACCTAGATTTTAATTTCCTAGGCTATGCAATATTTTTATTATGGAAATTGTTTTTAAATCTTACTTATCACATAAATCATTTTATGGCCGACCAGGTTTATTCACTTACCCATTGAAATCGCTACGTTCCCTTCAGGATGCACTAGGTGCAGGGTGCCACTCACCTTTTTCTGTTTTCCTTGCACGACATACCCTTCAGGATGCACTACGTTCTCCAAGGGTGCCACTCGCCTCTTCAATGACTTGGTAGACATAAAAAACCCCTGGAGTCAATACTCCACTAGGTGATCTTGTGGGAGACTAAGGTCCTCTAAGGAATAATTCCCCTGCCTTATTGTACACCCCTTAGGATCATCATGAACCAATTTCATATTCTTCCCTCATGACATTGTGGGTCTTCTTGAATTAGGTAATCGTTAACCTACGGTCCAAGCCACAACGAGAGTGCTAGTAGGCTGTGGCAGGGATGTTGTCCACACCTCTCCCTCAAAGTCTCTGGTTGTCATGCATGACCCCTCTACTCCACATGTGAGTCTGGTCGACAAGATATCCTCAGCCTGCATCATCAATGAATCATGTCAGCAAAATAATCAATCATCATAACATCTAATCATATGTACATATATCACATCAACAATAATCAACCCAATAGTCCACTCCCTGACTCGATCTAGAGTCCAAGAGGTTTTATCGATGCCTCTGCATCCTCGAGGTCCAAAGTCCTGCACACTCAGGAGAACCTAGTCAATAGCACCTGTCTATGTCAATACAACAAATTAACATATCACCATATCCATAATGCCTCATAATCATAATCAAACGACCAAATAGTATAATAATACAGATCACTTGCAAGCAAGTGTCATCAAATAATAAGTTCTCTTAGTGTTTGCAAGAGCGGGATGTTACATACACCCCCTCTTGGTGTAAACTTCGTCTTGAAGTTTCACAGTATATAAGTGCCAAAATAATGTGTATCACAATATCATAAGTCTATCTATCAAACAAAAATGGAAACTATTGGCACAAATCATATACGTCCTCCCAAGTCGCCGAGGGAGGAGTATAGTTGTCCCACTGGACCTTGCCCTAATTTACTCTTCGATGTTGTAGCTATTGAATGCTATGGTCCAAGATGCAGATTGGCTCAGTCGTGAGTGCACTCTCATTCGATACCTGCAAGGTACTCAAGTCAAAACATGTGTAGGATCACTAACATAATGTCTCACACAGAGACGTGAAATACATCGTGCATATGCCTCAAGGATCAGGCAAGGCTAGTCAATAGGCCACAACCCTCTCTTTTTCACAATCTTGCAGGATCCCACTAACCTAGGAGAGAGGTTAGAACCCCTTCCAATCTTGATGGAACTCTTATGTGGTTTCACCCACAAGAAGACTCGATCGCCAAATTCATAACTATGGTCGACATGATGCGTATCGACATAACTCTTATGCCAATCATGCGCTTCCTTGATCCTTTGTCTTATTGTTTTCATTTGGTCTTCCATTTATTGGATTGTTTCTGGCCCCACCAGGACCCTATCCTCAAGTCAATCCCAACTTAAAGGCGTCTGACATGGTCGCCTATAAAGAAACTCAAAAGGCACCATCTTAATGGTGCTTTGATAACTGTTGTTATATGTGAATTCTACCAGTGGCAAGGATTCTTCCCAACACATCTGTTGGTCCATCACGTACATACGTAACATGTCCTCCAAGATTTGGTTTGTTCATTTGGTCTGCCGGTCTGTCTCCGGGTGATACACAGTACTAAAGTTAAATTGGGTTCCCAATGCCTCTTGGAAACTAGTCCAAAAGCATCCAGTAAACACCGATCCTTGATCAGATATAATCCTCTTAGGCACACCATGTAGCCTCAAAATCTCACTAATGAAAAATATAGCTATGTCAGGTGCCTGATACATTGTACACACAGTAATAAAATGAGCACTCTTCTTCAGAGTGTCGACTACCACAAAAATTGAGTCATGTCTCCTTACTGTCAGTGGCGATACAACAATGAAATCCATCGAAATGACCTCCCATTTCGATTCTGGAATAACGTGTGGCTATAGTAATCCTGCTGGATGTCTATGTTCAACCTTCACCTGCTGACATTTTAGACATCTTTCCACATAGTTGACTATGTCTGCCTTCATTCCTTTCCAAAAGAATAAGGGTTTAAGGTCTGCCCTCATCTTTGTGATGCCGGGGTGAGCGATGTACACGACTCTGTGAGCCTCATTTAGGATCAAACTCCTCAACTCGTCATTGGGCGGTACGTAAATTCAATTTTTAAATATCAATAATCTGTCGTTGTCAAATGTAAATCCTTCAAATGTTGGTACCATATTTTTGTGTTGTTCGATAAAATCCTTGACCTCTTTGTACCAGTCATCATCGCGCTGCAAAGTTAGAATCTTTTCACGTAGATTCATTTGAAGAGGCATCACCGAAAATATGCGTGGTTTGCGACTCAATGTATCAACCACTCTGTTCACTGTTCCCTTTATGTAAGTAATCTCAAAGTTGTACTCACTAAGCAATTCCGACCAACGCCGTTGTCGCACGTTCAGGTCGCTTTGCGTAAAGATGTGATGTAGTTCACAGTGGTCTGTTTTTAGTTTAATTTCCGTCCAATAAGGTAGTGTCTCCAAAATTTCAAGGAATATACAATGGCTAACAACTCCAAATCATGTGTCGCATAGTTCTGCTCATGCCTTCTCAACTTCCTCGAGATGTAAGCGATCACTCGACCGTCTTGCATCAAGACTCCGTCCAAGCCTTCCTTGGATGCGTTAGTGCATACTAACAAGTCTGTGTCCATGTCAGGGACCTTTAGTACCAATGCTATTGTCAACAACTCCTTGAGCCTCCGAAATGATTCCGCGCATTTCTCGGTCCAAACTAACTTCTTGTTCTTCTTCTGCAATTCCGTGATCGAATTTTCTATCTTCGAAAATCCCTCGATGAACCGTCGATAGTATCCTGCTAAACCCATGAAGCTATGCACTTCCGGGACATTCATAAGTGCAGGCCATTCCATAATAACCTCAAACTTTGCTAGATCCATGATTATACCTTCTCCGGAGATGACATGCCCTAAATAGTGAATCTTCGATTGGTAAAACGAGCAATTGGTCAATTTCCCATACAATTTGTTCTCTCGCAGACACTATAGTACCAAGCAGAAGTGCTCGTCATGATCCTCCATCATCCGAGAGTAAATAAAAATATCATCAATGAATACTTGGATGAACTTGTCCAAGTACTCGCGGAGCAGCTCATTCATCAAACTCATAAATACCCCTGGGGCGTTTGCCAGTCCAAACGATAAAACAATAAACTCATAATGTCCAAACCTCATCTTAAAGGCGATCTTAGGGATGTCATCCTCATTGATCCATAGCTGGTGATACCCTGATCTCAAGTCGATCTTTGAAAACACCATCACACCCTTCATCTGATCAAACATATCATCAATCCTTGGCAATAGATACCGATTCTTGATTGTTTCCTTATTCAATTGACTATAGTCAATGCATAGTTTCCACAACCCATACTTCTTTCATATGAAAATAACAGGCACACCCCATGATGACACATTGGAATGTATAAGTGTCAGGTCCAACAACTCCTTTAGTTGCATTTTCAACTCTTGTAGCTCCGAAGTCGACATCTGATAAGGCGTTCTTGCGATCAGTTTAGTCAGTGGTTTTAGTTCTATTGTAAATTCGAATTCCCTCTCTAGCGACATCCCATGTAACTCCTCAGAGAAGACGTCTGCAAACTCTCTCACCCCCGGAAGGTGTTCTATACCTTCCGCCACTCCCTTTACGTTTAACACAAGGATCACATAAATCTTACATCCCTTAAGCAAGCTCTTCCATAGCTATAAGGAAGAGATGAACCTTAGGGAAAATCCCTGGTTCCTACCTACGTTCATGCATCTCTGTCCCTCAATCGACCAAGCTCAACCGTTTTGTCTTACAGTTGAGTATCGCCTCATGTGATTCCAACCAGTCCCTACCGATCATGACGTCATAATATCCTAAGATCGTTATGTACAGGTTGGCCCTAGTGACAAATTCTTCCAGGTTAAGGATACAACCCGTAACCTTCCCTCCAACCTTATGATTGGCTCCCGAAGCCATTTCTACAAATCTAAACTCACCCTATTTGACTTCTTTTACCTTAATTATTTTTAGCACTGACCCATAAATGAAACTCTCTGTAGCACCGAAATCTATCAAAATACTAAGGGTCTGGTCAGTGACAGTACCTGAAGTCTTGAGCACAATTGAATGGTGCTCTACCTGGGGGTTACTCACCACTACATGAATCCGATGGGACTTGCCAAAAAATCCCATGGTAGTGGGTCCGATTGGTCCAGAAGCTCTGGTCCTCTCCACTGGGCTGTCATGCTTGTAATGTGGTTGCCCACATTCCAATACACTTTCTTCAGTCAAGTATTCCTGGTACCCGAAGTAGAAGCTAGATCCTAACACTGAGGCCAACACAAACTTGTGGCCCTTAAGTTTCTCGGTAAAAAGGTGTGGAGCATACCGAAGCAAATCCAAAAACATGACTTGTATTGGGGCACTGTATGGCCACCCTGTCGCAAGGCATTGAAATCGTTGAGCTGACGCTAAATGAATTCCTTAGAAGGATACCTCTCCTAGAACTGTTCTTCGAACAATTCCCATGACACGTATTCGACGATCATGTTAAATTGCGACAGGAGCGTCTTCCACCATAGAAGAGCGCTCCTCTTCAGTTGAAATACTGCCATGTGGACCTTCGTGTTGAAGGTATACTCACAAAGCACAAATCACATCGCCATATTCTCTCACCATGCCTCGGTGGCTGCACCATCTGGGGAACCAAAGAACTTGGGAAATTTGACGTTCTTGAGTTCGCGGTGAATAGTAACGGTACTGGCTAGGCGCGCTGTCGACCCTTAGGGGTACAGGCGTCCCGACCTCATCTCAGTACAAATGGTGAATCAAGGCCGCTAACAATCTCTGGAAGGATCTTGTCAAACCATTATCATCCCTTACAACAAACGAATCCAGTCCAAGGACTTCTGCTTCCCCTTGGGGTTTAGACTCCGAGGGTGTGGGCACCTTTGGAGGTGTCACACCTCCTTCCATGACACTCGTTGAGAATCTCTGTGGCATCCTCTCATTGATATCAATGCATGGGCACGTTAAAGTTTTACTTAGTGCTATATTATTACCCAAGGGTTTACTACAGTGGAAAGCCTGGTGATCCACAGTCGTAGGGTTGAACCCGCTCTGATACCATATGTAATGCCCTTGTCATTATGACTACAATAAATGCAAGCAAGTGCAATTTTTTGTTTTTTTTTGTGCAAGAAATAAATAACCATAAGTAAATAACCATCAACCACTCATCACACTGACCTTTCATTTCACGCAATAAGACTTATCCCAATGATCATTCATTACCTAAATTTTCATTGCGCGTGAGAAAAATAAATCTAAACCTTATACCATACATCATTCAAGGCACACGTTGAAATTAATCACCTAATTATTCATGCCTCATCAAAATTCAGTGCGCGCAAAAATCCAACTATTATTCACAGCAAAATCCAAGGCGCAGGTAATCTATTTATGTGTTTAGTCACACATTAACGTTTCTTCAATGGCGCAAGAGAATCTGTGTGCTCAAACAATCATACATCAACTTCATTTAAAAGGCACAATAAAATCTAGTCATGCAATCAATCGTTCTTCATCATCAGTTTCAAGGCACGACCGAAGGTTCTACTACAAATCCAACATCATTATAAGGTTACAAATAATGTCTGCAGAATCTTCCAACCATAGTTCTTTAATTGACATTATCAACATGAAACTCAATTAACATCTCAAGACACTCACACATTGTTTCACTCTAAGGACGTTCGCTAAAATGATCGACTCCACTGACACCTAGGACTAGTCCATTAATTTAACCACTAAACCAACCTTGATTAAAAGTATTAAAATTTCAATATCACAACAATGCTCTAAAAGAAGTAATTTCTTTCTTATCTCACTAGAACTCTAGCTCTATAAGTATTTTGCTAATTGTATAAAATTGAACACTTCAATATCTTGACCAATTTACGTTAGAAGTAGTGTATATATTACTTTTCTTAGACCCAATGATTTGATGTAAAGCTTGATAATACAGTTTCTATGAGGCTGTGCTTTGCATTCACATTCATTCCATCTCCCTTGACAACTTTTAACACCATAGTTTATAAAGTTAATGTGAACCCTTCGTAAAAACAAAAAGTGTATTCATAGAAATCGGTGTAGGAGAGGGAACTAGTAATTCCATATCCAACTGTCAACTCCGTCATTTTTATGTCGTTCTCACAACGGTTGGTTAGTGTTGTGTTCCACACACTAAGATGCACATTAAGCTGCACAACACTGGGAAATGACAGGATTCTGTTTAAAATTATGTAAATATAAAATTTCCAAGAAAGAATATCTCATTTCAAAGTTCTGGATGAGTCCGAATGAAATTCTCGATAAAGATGAAAGTTCATCAATAAAAATGCCCAAAGGAATATGTAAAAAGTTATTTCCCCGAGCATCCATATGCATCTTTGAATACGCTCCTATCCATGCATCACAATTTAACTAATTATAAGTCCAACCTTGCGACCAAAAGACTTGGCAATATACCAGTCCAAAATTTCAGTTTTCTTTAAGATTTAAAGTTCTGGTAGACATTCACGCTCTTAACCTTGGAGCAAATATAAACCAGGTCATTCAATTGCAAAACACGGTCAAATAAAAATTGTCTATGTTATGAAGTAATTGCTGTCTATCATAGATGAAGTCGCTGTCTATAACACACGATACACAGGATCGTTGTTAGCATATATATACATATATGTCCCAATAAATATACTTTCAATTAAATATATGTGTAAATAACTAGCACAACCACATAATTGTGGCTGATCAACACCGAAAGGTTGATAAGATGAAAAGAATCCTTAAAAGAATATATTAAATTTTATTATTGATTAACAAATAAATGGTTGAGCTTCATTTATCTGGTGTTAATATTTTAATTTATGTTAATCACTTAGGTGGCAATCAGTTAGCTATCAAAGTAATTTTTAAATATGATTAGGTAAATGTAAAAAAGTAAACACATAAACAGATGTCTTTATAATAGCTAGGAAGTTAATGATTGAAATCACAACCATTTATTTTGTGTGACTACTAAGAATATTCCAACCATATTTAATACTGTCCATAGAAAACTTATTAAGCACTAAACCCCTATTAAATCTGCCCATTATCAATAGGTATACGCCTTTCGACGTAAATATATATGTCCATACAGATCGCCGTCCAAATCGCTGTCCAAAATCATGATGATAGAAATAAAATTGATAGTAAAATTAGCATTGATAGAATCACTGACAGTAATAATAAATTCGTTGTCAATTACTGTAAACATATCATAAATTTGTTGTCCATGCTATTGCTATCCGAAATCTAGAGTCATTGTCCAAAATCGTGATGATATAAGTAGCATTGGTAATAAAATTAGCATTGATAGAATCACTGGAAATAATAATAAATTTGTTGTCCATTGCTGTAGCACATCATAAATTCGCTGTCCATGCTATTGCTATCCAAAACACAGAGGGTAGTGTGGATTCCAAACACAGATGTTTTACCCTTTTTAAACCCTCGGAAATAAGTATTATCAAAGGGAAAAACGATGTTACACACATCATACAACACAACACTTACATAGTCACAATCACAACATTGCACAGACCTCTCACATCTATACATTCTCGGTCATTCCATTGTATAAAACATATCATAAAATCACAGTCACAAGATAGGTATAAAATCATTGTTACGAAGAATCAATTCATAGTCACAAGATGGGTATAAAATCGCGGTTATGAAGATATCACTGTCTATAATTACATATATAGAAATTGCAGTGTATATATACTTATATATACATCGCTGTCCAAATTCACATACAATTAAAAATAGTTGTCAAATATAATTATGATAACTGTCAAACGTTGTCAATAAACATAGGTAAAACACAGTCAATAACATATGTAAAATTCAGTCAATATAACATATGTAAAACACATTCACTATACATTACCATAGCAGTCACTACATCTAAAAAAAACACTATCAAAACCAATCCAAGTACTGGGATTCATTATTAAAATCGCAGAGGTTATACCAAGAAATCGTAGAGATAATCACACAAAAATGCAGAGATACTCAACACAAGAAGGTGCAAGGACCAATCATTCGGAAATGAATCAATCAACGCAAGGATTCTCATTCACAAGGAGGGCGCAAGGAAAAGCGATCAATCAGAAGGGAAAACTACGAGATAAGGAAAGGATAAATGGATAGGAAAAACTTATCCTCCACTCATCATGCATGCATAGAAAAACAGGGGATTTGAATTTATAGGTCTTTAAACAACGAAGTGACGACCGTCGATTCAGCTCCTGGCCAACTTCTCATGCACAAACTGATGACTAAATGGATCACTACTTCTTGAGGCTGTCTAGAGGAAGGGCTAGAGATCTGTGAGAGGAACATTGGCAATAGAGCGACACTATTAGCAACAATAAAAACAGAGGAAGGAAGAATTTCCTTGAAAATGAAAGAGTTCCAGGCAAGCCAAACACCCCCAATAACTAAGAGGGGAAGAGCTCTTAAATGCTTGTAGTATCTCTTTTTCCACCAAGTATGCCAAGAGTGTTCCAAATCTCTTCCTTCCCTAACACAATGTAGACTTAACAGTCTAGAAATTTCCTTCCAATCTTTGAGGATGAATCTACAATTTAAAAAGAGATGTAAGGAAGATTCACCTTCAAAATTGCATAGAGAGCACCAACTGGGACCAACAAAGTTCCTCTTCTGAAGGTTGTCACAGGTTGGGAACTTATTTTGAAGTGCATTCCACATAAAAAGTCTAGTTTTAGTCGGGCTTTTGACTTTCCACAATTTCCTCCACCACCAAACAAAATCCTAGGAACTCTGATTAGAGTTAGATTTAAGGTAGCCTAGTTTGGGAGAGTAGATCCCAGAAGGGGTTGGATCCCAAATCAAAACATCCTCATTATCTGTAAGTCTAGTCTGTGACAGTTTTAGGCAAAAAATATATCTTTCCAGTTTGCTCTTTTCATCTTCATTGAGGTCCAGCCAACGTGGGTCCTTCCAACACTGTGACCAAAGGGTAGAGTGGTTGGGGTCCACCAGGGAGCTTAGGAAAATAAAACCCAAATAGTGTAAACTCTAAATTAAACGCCTAGTGAGTATGTGATTTATTTCGCTTCCTAGCCAGGGGTCTGTCCCTAATCTGAAGCAGTTTCCATTCCCAATTTTCCAAGCTAAACTGTTTTCAATGCACGGGAAGGCACTTAGGATGGATTTCCAGATCACCGAGGCTCCCTTTTTGGTTTTTTGTTGACTTCTTATCCATGTCTCGAGAAGTACTGGTGCAATATATTTATGGATGCTGACCTTAACCCAAATACTAGAGGAGTTTATAAGCCACCACCCTCCCTTAGCTGGCAGTGCTTTGGAGAAAATAAATATGTTTTTTAGTTCCCATCCCCCAAAGCCTTTGGGATGGATATTCTCTCCCATCGAACCCAGGGAATTACATGAGCCTCCTTTTTTCCACTCTAGAGAAATTTTGAGGAGAGTTTCCTTGCTGCTTCCATAATTCCTTTAGGAATCTAAGAGAGTGATATCCAATAAACAAGGATTGCTTCCAAAAATGACTTTACCAGCACCAATCTCCCTGCTCGTGATAGCCACCGATGACTCCAAGCATTTATCCTTTTGTCCAATTTCTTCAGGAGCCACTTCCAATCTTCTTTTCTATAATCATTGGGTTTTAAATTAAAACCCAAGTATTTTAGTACATCATCAAACTTCTTTCTTTTGAACAGGAAAAGGGAGAGGTGTGCTTGCTCATCTTCATCTGAAAGGAGGAAAGTAGTGAGCAACGATTTTCTGTCATTTATTTGCATCCCCGTTGCTTTGGAAAAAAGAGAAAGGATGCTCTTTAACATTTCTTCTTCCCTTCTCGACTCTCCACTAAAATGTAAGACATCATCTACAAAGAGTAAATGTGTAAGAGACAAAGCAGGTGTTATCTTGATACCTAAGAAAACTCCTTCAATCTTTGCCTGTGTAAGAATACTGTTGAGACCTTCTGCTACTAGAAGGAAGAGGAGGGGTGAGAGGGGACAACCTTACCTAAGCCCTCGTTCTGGGTTAAAAAAGGTCGAATACGAGCCATTTATTAGGACTGCAAAGGATGTTGTGGTAAGACAACTCATGATCCAAGTGATAAAGGGAACTTCAAACCCTAGATGAGTTAGTAATAACCGAATATACAACCAACTTGCTCTGTCATAGGCTTTTGAGAGATCTATTTTTAACATTGCCCGTCTAAGTTTTCTTGTCTTCATACAATGTAGTCCTTCTTGTGCAATTCTTGTGGCTTCATTAATTTGTCTTCCTTCTAGAAAACCAAACCGTTGTTTCGAAATGTTCTTAGAAATAATTTTTTTGAGTCATCTGGCAATAACTTTTAAGACAATTTTATAGGCACAGTTGCAAAGAGAGATTGGTATGAAGTCATCCAGAGTATCCAGGTTATCTTTTTTTGGGATAAGAGTGAGGAAGGTTGAGTTGAGACTCCGAGGGATGCATCCTGCAATTCTTGTATCCTCCACCATTTTTAGTAAGTCTCACTAGCAAATTTGGGTCATTTTGCGACGACTATTTCGACGCTCTTGCAACATTATGCCATGGATATTGCGATGAATCTTGAGTCCCTTAAACGTCGTATCATAGGATGTGGCAATTTCGAAGAACTTAAATTATTGTCGCAAGCGTGACGACCTTAGGGAACTTTTCACAATTGTGATAGAAAAAGAAATATTGTCGCCAATACGACAATATAAGTAATATAAGTGAAACCAACATGTCGTCACAATTGTGACGAAAATTTTCGTTGTTTATATAGCAAATGCGTCGCAACAATTTTGTTTTCATCACCCTTGCGACAACAACATTGCATTGTTTTTATTGCACATCCGTCGCAGGTATGTAAAAATTTCGTTGTTTATATAGCAAATGTGTCGCAACAATTTTGTTGTCGTTGACCTTGCGACGACAACATTGCATTGTTTTTATTGCACATCCATCGCAGGTATGCCAACATTTCATTGTTTATATAGAAAATGCATCGCAACATTTCATTGTTTTTATTCCACATCTGTCGCAGGTATGTCAACATTTAGTTGTTTATATAGCAAATGCGTCGCAACATTTTTTTTATCGTCTCACTTGCGACGACAACATATCATTGTTTTTATTGCACATCCTTCGTGAGCGACTTTTGTAGTCTTCCCTCACGACATCGTGGCTCTTCTCAAATTATGCAATCGTTAACCTACAGTCCGAGCCACAATAAGAGTGCTAGTAGGCTGTGGCAGGGATGCTGTCCACACGTCTCCCTCAAAGTCTCTGGTTTTCATGCATGACCCCTCTACTCCACATGTGAGTCTGGTCGACAATCTATCCTCATCTTTCTCATCAACGAATCATGTCAGCAAAATAATCAATCATCATAACATCTAATCATATGTACATATATCACATCAACAATAATCAACCCAATAGTCCACTCCCTGACTCAATCCAGACTCCAAGGGGTTTCATCGATGCCTCTGCATCCTCAAGGTCCAAAGTCCTGCACACTTAGGAGAACCCAGTCAATAGCACCTGTCTATGTCAATACAAAAAATTAACATATCACCATATCCATAATGCCTCATAATCATAATCAAACAACCAATAGTATAATAATCCGGATCACTTGCAAGCAAGTGTCCTTAAAGAATAAGTTCCCTCAGTGCGCGCAAGGGAGGGATGTTACATACACCCCCTCTTGGTGTAAACTTTGTGCTGAAGTTTCACCGTACATAAGTGTCGAAATAACGTGTATCAAAATATCATAAATCTATCTATCAAACAAAAATGGAAACAGTTGGCACAAATCATATACGTCCTCTCAGGTCGTCGAGGGCTAACTATAGTTGTCCCACTAGACCTTCCCTTGATTTACTCTTCGATGCTATAGCTGTTGAATGGGATGGTCTAGGATGCCGATTGGCTTAGCTATGAGCGCACCCTAATCCAATAGATTCAAGCCACTCAAGTCAAAACATGTGTAGGATCACTAACATAATATCTCACATAGAGACGTGAAATACATCGTGCATATGCCTCAAGGATCAGGCAAGGCTAGTCAATAGGCCACAACCCTCTCTTTTCCACAATCTCATAGGATCCCACTAACCTAGGAGAGAGGTTAGAACCCAATCCAAGCTTGATGGAACTCTTATGCGGTTTCACTCGCAAGAAGACTCGATCACCAACTTCATAACTACAGTCAACACGATGCGCATCGACATAACTCTTCTGCCAATCATGCGCTTCCTTGATCCTTTGTCTTATTGTTTTCATTTGGTCTTCCATTTCTTGGATCATTTCTAGCACCACTAAGACCCTATCCTCAAACCAATCTTGACTTAAAGACGTCTGACATAGTCTCCCGTAAAGAAACTCGAAAGGCGCCATCTTAATGGTGCTTTGATAACTGTTGTTATATGTGAATTCTACCAGTGGCAAGAATTCTTCCCAATGCATCTGTTGGTCCATCATGTACATACTCAACATGTCCTCCAATATTTGATTTGTTCGTTCGGTCTGCCCGTCTGTCTCTGAGTGATACACAATACTAAAGTTAAGTTGGGTTCCCAATGCCTCTTGGAAAGTAGTCCAAAATTGTCCAGTAAACACCGATCCCCGATCAGATATAATCCTCTTCGTCACACCATGCAGCCTCACAATCTCACTGATGAAAACTCTAGCTATGTCAGGTGCCTGATACGTCATACACACAGGAATAAAATGAGCACTCTTCGTTAGAGTGTTGACTACCACAAAAATCGAGTCGTGTCTCCTTGCTGTCAGTGGCAATCCAACAATGAAATCCATCTAAATGACCTCCCATTTCAATTTTGGAATAACGTGTGGCTGTAGTAATCCTGCTTGATGTCTATGTTCAACCTTCACCTGCTGACATTTTAGACATCTTGCCACATAATTGACTATGTCTGCCTTCATTCATTTCCATAAGAATAAGGGTTTAAGGTCTGCCCTAATCTTTGTGATGCCCGGGTGAGCCATGTATACGACTCTTTGAGCCTTGTTTAGGATCAAACTCCTCAACTCGTCATTGGGCAATACGTAAATTTGATTTTTAAATCTCAATAATCCGTCATTGTCAAATGTAAATCCTTCAAATCTTGGTACCATCATTGTGTTTTGTTTGATAAAATCCTTGACCTCTTTGTACCAGTCATTGTCGTGCTGCAAAGTTAGAATATTTTCATGTAGATTCGTCTGAAGAGGCATCACTAAGAATATGCGCGGTCTGCGACTCAACGCATCAACCACTCTGTTCACTGTTCCATTTATGTAAGTAATCTCAAAGTTGCACTCACTAAGCAATTCTGACCAATGCCGTTGTCGCGCATTCAGGTCACTTTGCGTAAAGATGTCGTGTAGTCCACAGTGGTCTGTTTTTAGTTCAATTTTCATCTAATAAGGTAGTGTCTCCAAACTTTCAAGGAATATACAATGGATAACAACTCCAAATCGTGCATTGCATAGTTCTCCTCATGCCTTCTCAACTTCCTCGATATGTAAGTGATCACTCGACCGTCTTGCATCAAGACTCCATCCAAGCCTTCCTTGGATGCATCATAGCATACCAAGAAGTCTGCGTCCATGTTAGGGACCTTTAATATCGGTGTTGTTTTCAAAAACTCCTTGAGGCTCTAAAATTCTTCTGCACATTTCTCGGTCCAAACTAACTTCTTGTTCTTCTTCTACAATTCCGTGATTGAATTTGCTATCTTTGAAAATCCCTAGATGAACCGTCTATAGTATCCTGCTAAACCCATGAAGCTACACACTTATGGGACATTCATCGGTGCAGGCCATTCCATAATAGCCTCGAGATTTTCTAGATCCACGATGATACCTTCACCGAAGATGAATGCCATAAATAGTGAATCTTCAATTGGTAAAATGATCATTTGTACAATTTCCCATACAATTTGTTCTCTCACAGACACTGTAGTACCAAGTGCAAGTGCTCGTCATACTCCTCCATCATCCGAGATTAAATAAAAATATCGTCAATGAATACTTGGATGAACTTGTCCAAGTACTCGTGGAACACCCCATTCATCAAACTCATAAATACCCTTGGGGCCTTTGTAAGTCCAAATAGTAAAACAGTAAACTCGTAATGTCCAAACCTCATCTTAAAGGTGGTCTTAGGGATGTCATCCTCATTGATCCATAGCTGGTGATACCCTGATCTCAAGTCGATATTTGAAAAGACCGTTGCACCCTTCATCTAATCAAAAAGATCATCAATCCTTGGCAATAGATACTGATTCTTGAGTGTTTCCTTATTCAATTGACGATAGTCAATGCAGAGTCTCCACGACCCATCCTTATTTCTTATGAAAATAACATGTGCAGCCTACGAAGACACACTGGGACGTATAAGTGCCAGGTCCAACAAATCCTTCAGTTGAATTTTCAACTCCTGTAGCTCCAAAGTTGACATCCGATAAGGCGTTCTTGCTATCGGTTCAGTCCTTGGTTTTAGGTCTATGGTAAATTCCAATTCCCTCTCTAGAGACATCCTAGGGAACTCCTCAGGGAAGATGTTCGTAAACTCTCTCACCCCCATAAGGTGTTGTATACCTTCCGCTACTCCCTTTACGTTTAACACAAGGATCACATAAATCTTACATTCCTTGCGCAAGCTCTTCCATAGCTATAAGGAAGAGATGAACCTCAGGAAAAATCCCTGGTTCCTACCTACGTTCATGCATCTTTGTCCCTCAATCGACCAAGCTCAACCGTTTCATCTTACAGTTGAGTATCGCCTCATGCGATTCCAACCAGTCCCTACCGATCACGACGTCATAAGATCCTAAGATAGTGACGTACAGGTTGGCCCTAGTGACGAATTCTCCCAGGTTAAGGATACAACCTGTAACCTTCCCTCCAACCTTCTAATTGGCTCCCGAAGCCATTTCTACAAAGATAAACTCACCCTGTTCGAATTCCTTTACCTTAATTATTTTTAGCGCTGCCCTAGAAATGAAACTCTTTGCAACAACAAAATCTATCAAAATACTAAGGGTCTGGTTAGTGAAGGTACCTGAAGTCTCGAGCACAATTGAATGGTGCTCTGCCTGGTGGTTACTCACCACTGCATGAATCCGATGGGCCTTGCCCAAAACTCCCATGGTAGTGGGTCCGACTGATCCATAAGCTCCGGTCCTCTCCACTGGGCAATCATGCTTGTAATGTAGCTCCCCACATTCCAACAAAATTTCTTTGGTCAAGTATTCCTGGTACCCGAAGTAGAAGCTAGATCCTAACACTGAGGCCAACACGAACTTGTGGCCCTTAAGTTTCTCGGTAAAAAGGTGCGGAGCATAACGAAGCAACTCCAAAAATGGGCCTCGTACTAGGGAACTGTATGACTTCCCTATCGCAAGGAATTGAACTCGTTGAGTTAGCACTCAACAAATTCCTCAGAAGGATACCTCTCCTGGAACCCTTCCTCAAACAACTCCCATGACACATCTTCGACAACCATGTTCAAATGCGATAGGAGCATCTTAGACCATAGAAGAGCGCTCCCCTTTAGTTGAAATACTTCCATGTGGACCTTCATGTTGGAGGTATACTCGCGAAGTGCAAATCACATCACCATATTCTTTCACCATGCCTCGACGACTGAACTGTTCAGGGCACCAAAGAACTCAAGAAATTTGACCTTCTCAAGTTCATAGTGAATACTAGTGGTACTGGGTGAGCGCGCTGTGGACCCTTAGCGATATACGTGCCCCAGCCTCATCTTAGTATAGATGGTGAATCAAGGCCGCTAACAATATCTAGAAGGACCTTGTCAGACCATCATCATCCCTTACAACAAATGAATCCAACCCAAGGACTTGTTCTTCCCCTTGGGGTTTAGAATCCGAGGGTGTGAGCACCTCTGGAGGCATCACACCTCCTTCCATGAAACCCATTGAAAACCTCTGTGGCGTCCTCTCATCGAGATCATCGCATGGTCACGTTAAAGTTTTACTTAGTGCTATATTATTACCCAAGGGTTTACTACAGTGGAAAGCTTGGCGATCCACAGTCACAGGATTGAACCTGCTCTGATACCATATGTAACGACCCCGTCGTTATGACTACAAGCAACGCAAACAAGTGAATTTTTTTTTTTTTGTCCAAGAAGTAAATAATCATCAACCACTCATCACACTGACCTTTCATTTCGCGCAAGAAGAATTTCCCAATGACCAGTCATTACCTAAATTTTCATTGCGCATGAGAAAAATAAATCTAAACCTTATACCATACATCATTCAAGGCGCGCGTTGAAATTAATCAGCTAATTATTCATGCCTCATCAAAATTCAGTGCGCATAAAAATACAACTATTATTCACAGAAAAATCCAAGGCACAGGTAATATATTTATGTGTTTAGTCACACATTAATGTTTCTTCAATGGCGCAAGAGAATTTGTGTGCTCAAACAATCGTACATCAACTTCATTTAAAAGGCACAGTAAAATCTAGTCATGCAATCAACATTCTTCATCATCAATTTCAAGGCGCGGCTGAAGGTTCTACTACAAATCCAACATCATTATAAGGTTGCAAATAATTTCTGTGGAATCTTCCAACCATAGTTCTTGAATTGACATTATCAACATGAAACTCAATTAACATCTTAGGACACTCACACATTGTTTCACTCTAAGGACGTTCGATAAAATGATAGAATTCACTGACACCTAGGACTAGTCCATCAATTTAACCACTAGAGCAACCTTGATTAAAAGTATTAAATTTTCAATATCTCAACAATTCTCTAAAAGAAGTAATTGCTTTCTTATCTGACTAGAACTCTAACTATATAAGTATTTTGCTAATTGTATAAAATTGAACACTTCAATATCTCGACCAATTTACGTTAGAAGTAGTGGCTATATTACTTTGCTTAGACCCAACGATTTGATGTAAAGCTTGATAATACAACTTCTATGAGGATATGCTTTGCATTCACATTCATTCCATCTCCCTTGACAACTTTTAACGCCGTAGTTTATAAAGTTAATGCGAACCCTTCGGAAAAACAAAAAGTGCATTCATAGAAATTGGTGTAGGAGAGGGAACCAGTAATTCCATATCTAACTGTCAACTCCGTCGTTTTTATGTTGTTGTCACAACGATTGGTTAGTGTTGTGTTCCACACACTAAGCCGTGCATTAAGTTGCACAACATTGGGAAATGACAAGATTCTATTTAAAATTATGTAAATATAAAATTTCCAAGAAAGAATCTCTCATTTAAAAGTTCTGGATGAGTCCGAATGAAATTCTCGATAAAGATGAAAGTTCATCAATAAAAATACCCAAAGGAATATGTAAAAAGTTATTTCCCTGATCATCCATATGCGTCTTTGAATACGCTCCTATCCATGCATCAAAATTTAACTAATTATAAGTCCAACCTTGTGACCAAAAGACTTGACAATATACCAGTCCAAAATTTCAATTTTCTTTAATATTTAAGTTCTAGTAGACATTCACACTCTTAACCTTGGAGCAAATATAAACCAGGTCGTTCAATTACAAAATGCGTTCAAATAAAAATTGTCTATGTGATGAAGTAATTGATGCCTATCATAGATGAAGTCGTTGTCTATAACACATGATACACAGGATCACTGTTAGCATATATATATACATATATGTCCCAATAAATATACCTTCAATTAAATATATGTGTAAATAAATATATATGTCCATACAGATTGCCGTCCAAATTGTTGTCCGAAATCAAGATGATAGAAATAACATTGATAGAATCGCTGATAGTAATAATAAATTCGTTGTCAATTAATATAAACATATCATAAATTCGTTGTCCATGCTATTGCTATCCAAAATGCAGAGTCGTTGTCCAAAATCGTGATGATATAAGTAGAATTGGTAATAAAATTAGCATTGATAGAATCGTTGGAAATAATAATAAATTCACTATCAATTGCCATAACATATCATAAATTCATTGTCCATGCTATTTCTATCCAAAACGCAGAGGGTAGTGTGCCTTCTAAACGCATATGTTTTACCCTTTTTAAACTCTGGGAAATCAATATTAACAAAGGGAAAAATGTTGTCATACACATCATACAAAACATCACTTACACAGTCACAATCACAACATTTCACAGACCTAGCGCATCTATACATTCTTGGTCATTCCATTGTATAAAACATATCCGAAACTCACAGTCACAAGATAGGTATAAAAGTGTTGTTACGAAGAATCAATTCACAATCACAAGATGGGTATAAAATCACGGTTATGAAGATATCGTTGTCTATAATTACATATATAGAAATTACTGTGTATATATACTTATATATACATCGCTATCCAAATTCACATATAATTAAAAATAGATGTCAAATATAATTATGATAACTGTCAAACACTGTCAATAAACATATGTAAAACACAGTCAATAACATATGTAAAACGTAGTCAATATAACATATGTAAAACACAGTCACTATACATTACCATAGCAGTCACTACATCTAAAAAAAAAACACTATCAAGACCAATCCAAGTACTGGGATTCATTATTAAAATCACAGAGGTTATACCAAGAAATCGCAGAGATAAAGCGCAGAGATAATCACACAAAAATGCAGAGATACTCAACACAAGAAGGCACAAGGACCAATCATTCGGAAATGAATCAATCAACACAAGGATTCTCATTCACAAGGAGGGTGCAAGGACAAGAGATCAATCATAAGGGAAAACGCCGAGATAAGCAAAGGATAAATGGCTGGGAAAAACTTATCCTCCACTCATCATCCATGCATATAAAAACAGGGCATTTGAATCTATAGGTATTTAAACACCGAAGTGACGACCGTCGATTCAACTCCTGGCCGACTGCTCAGGCATAGACTGATGACTAAAGGGATAAGGGAAAAACACAAATTTCTTTGTAATAATCAATAAAACAAACACATAAATGTCATAGAAATCAGGGTTGGGTTCTCCCAAGGAAATCCATTCAGAAAACAACAAGCTAGTGGATTACAATATCGTAGGAAAGCAGGTGCAAGACAACGCATGGAAATGAAATCTTAAAAAGGGCGCAGAGAAATATAACGTGTGTAAATTTAAATTCATTGCAAATAACAATTTAATCAACGTACCTTAGCCAAATGTGAATGCTCATTAGTTTCTATCCCGCACACACTCCATCCAACTTGTGTTCACCGACCGATGAGACCTCACCAATACCTCCTAGCCAATGCTAGGGGTACTCTTCTTCCCCATGAGCCCCTTGAGCCACAAAGGGGCCACACATACTATACCAGAGAATAGCTAGCACCCAACTCACCTCGCAAGGTCGATCTACCACTCGTTACCCAAGCTGAGTATCCCAACTCCCCAAGAGAAGCTTAGTCAAGACAAAAATTCAGCAGCCTAATGTTACGAATCAAGATCAACTCCATACTCCTGCTCCTTCATCATTTTTATAGAGTTTTTAAGTGATTTCTTTCCCAAATTCTCATTTAATTTCTTTTTCATTATTTTAATAAAAAAAAACCTCCCCCATACACATGTCACCCATCTCCCTAGTTGCACCAAAAATTAATTTCATTAATTATTTAATTATTCCTATTTCTCTCACCCCCCTAAAATCATTCCTAAAAACACTCCTTGGTGTCCCAATATTCCCTTACACATCTTAAATGACTTACGAATTTACTAAATTCCTAGTTGAGTTCATAATTAGAAATTTCTTAAAGGCAAGATTCCTTACTAAGTTAGACATTCAGCTTTTTCCTTACGTTTCCCTTTTTTTTTATGTTTCCCCTTTTTCCTTTAGTTTCCTATTTCTTTTAAGTTTTCCTCTTTTCTCTTTTTGACTAAAACTCAAATTAGCAAGTGTAGAAAAACAACCATTTGCCCCTTTTTCTTTTTAATTAAAAATTAAATTAGCATATGTAGATAAAACAATCATTTCCCTTTTAAAATTTTAATCCCCATTGTAATTTGATTTTAATAATTTAATTGAATTTCTTACACCCTTCTTGTTTTTTTTTTCCTTGGAAAAAAAAAGTAATTTTATTACTTTATGAACAAAATTACATTTTGCATATACACCCCATTGGTGTATTCTATTACATTGAAGTCTGTATCTAATGCATTTCAAGAATGCTTCTGTAGATTGTTAAAGCTGCAAAAATGTTGGATCCGGTTTTGCTGAATAAGCTTCAGTTGATCTTCTTAGTGCTTTCTGCATGTAGTGTTCATGATATATATTTACAAAAATGTTGGTGATCAATGGAATCCCCAAAAAGTATCTTGTTCTTTATAAAGTTGTTCATCCAAATTGTACTAATTGTTTAATCCAAAAAAGTCCTGTGCATATATTCATTTGCTTGATTATTTTGGTACTCAGTTATTTTCCACTGGCCCATAGCCGTGTTAATCCCCTCTTTCGACCTCTGGTCCGCTTCTTTATTATTTTCCTTGTAGACATATTGGTAAACAAGTGAGTCAAAATTTGTCTGCAAATGATGTATGTTTTCCACCAATGTAACACGTCTTGTGTTTAAACATCTTTGTGTGCCTTTTATCCAGTTTATGAAATTTAAAGAGTCCATGTAAAATTTTAGAGTCTGACAACCTTTTTCAATAGCAAATACAATGAGTAGTTTGAGACTCAAAAGTTCAACAAAGTTATTTTTTCCTGGACCAATGCCAAAAGTCAAGGTGAAATAGTGTGAAAGTGAGAGGTAAAGGAGTCCTCCACCTCCATATATATTTTGTTGGGAAGCTCCATCAAAGAAACCCCACGGAGAGGTTTTGTCGATCACTACTTCTTGAGGCTGTCTAGAGGAAGGGCTAGAGATCTATGAGAGGAAAATTGGAAACAGAGTGACACTATTCGTAGCAGTAAAAACAGAGGAAGGAAGAATTCCCTTGAAAATGAAAGAGTTCCAGGCAAGCCAAATGCCCCAAATAACTAAGAGGGGAAGAGATCTTAAATGCTTGTAGTCTCTCTTTTTCCACCAAGTATGCCAAGAGTGTTCCAAATCTCTTCCTTCCCCGGCGCAATGTAGACTTAACAGTCTAGAAATTTCCTTCCAATCTTTGAGGATGAATCTACAATTTAAAAAGAGATGTAAAGAAGATTCACCTTCAGAATTGCATAGAGAGCATCAACTGGGACCAACAAAGTTCTTCTTCTGAAGGTTGTCCCAGGTTGGGACCTTATTTTGAAGGACATTCCACATAAAAAGTATAGTTTTTGTCAGGCTTTTGACTTTTCAAAATTTCCTCCACCACCAGACAAACTCTTGGGAACTCTGATCATAGTTATATTTAAGGTAGCCGAGTTTGGGAGAGTAGATCCCAAAAGGGGTTGGATTCCAAATCAAAACATCCTCATTATCTGTAAGTTTGGTCTGTGACAACTTTACGAAAGAAATATATCTTTCCAGTTCTCTCTTTTAATCTTCATTGAGGTCCAACCAACATGGGTCCTTCCAACCCTGTGACCAAAGGGTAGAGCGGTTGGGGTCCGCCAGGGAGATTAGGAAAATAAAACCCAAAGAGTGTAAACTCCGAATTAAATGCTTAGTGAGTATGAGATTTATTTCGCTTCCTGGACAGGGGTCCGTCCCTAATATGAAGCAGTTTCCATTCCCAATTTTCCAAGATAAACCATTTTCAATTCGCGGGAAGGCACTTAGGATGGATTTCTAGATCATCGAGGCTCCCTTTTTGGTTTTTTGTTGACTTCTTATCCATGTCTCGAGAGGTACTGGTGCAATATATTTATGGATGTTGACCTTAGTCCAAAGACTAGAGGAGTTTATAAGCCACCACCCTCCCTTAGAGGCCAATGATTTGGAGAAAATAAAGATGTTTTTTAGTCCCCATCCCCCCAAAGCCTTTGGGATGGATATTCTCTCCCATCGAACCCAGGGAATTACATGAGCCTCCTTTTTTTCACTCCAGAGAAATTTTGAGGAGATTTTCCTTGTTTCTTCCATAATTCCTTAAGGAATCCAAGAGAGTGACATCCAATAAATAGGGATTGCTTCCAAAACTGACTTTACCTGCACTAGTCTCCCTACTTGTGATAGCCACCGATGACTCCAAGCATTTAGCCCTTTGTCCAATTTCTTCAGGAGCCACTTCCCATATTCTTTTCTATAATAATTGGGTCTTAAATTAAAACCTAAGTATTTTAGTCCATCATCTAACTTCTTTATTTCGAACGGGAAAAGGGAGAGGTGTGCTTGCTCATCTTCATCTGAAAGGAGGAAAGTAGTGAGCGACGATTTTCTATCATTTATTTGCATTCCCGTTGCTTTGGAAAAAAGAGAAAGGATGCTACTTAACATTTCTGCTTCCCTTCTGGACTCTCCACTGAAAAGTAAGACATCATCTACAAATAATAGATGTGTAAGAGACAAATCAGGTGTTATCTTGATACCTAAGAAAACTCCTTCAATCTTTGTCTATGTAAGAACCCTGCTGATACCTTCTACTACTAGAAGGAAGAGGAGGGGTGCGAGGGAAAAACCTTGCCCAAGCCCTCGTTCTAGGTTAAAGAAGGGTGAATCCGAGCCATTGATTAGGACTACAAAGGATGTTGTGGTAAGACAACTCATGATCCAAGTGATAAAGGGAACTTCAAACCCCAGATTAGTCAGTAATAACCGAATATACAACCATATTGCTCTGTCATAGGATTTTGAGAGATCTATTTTTAACACCGCCCCTCTAAGTTTTCTTATCTTCATGCAATCTAGTCCTTCTTGTGCAATTCCTATGGCTTCATGAATCTGTCTTCCTTCCAGAAAACCAAACTGTTGTTCCGAAATGTTCTTGGAAAGAATTTTTTTGAGTCGTCTGGAAATACCTTTTGAGACAATTTTATAGGCACAGTTGCAAAGAGAGATTGGTATGAAGTCATCCAGAGTATCCGGGTTATCCTTTTTTGGAATAAGAGAGAGGAAGGTTTAGTTGACACTCTAAGGGATGCATCCTGAAATTCTTGTATCCTCCACCATTTTTAGTAAGTCTCACCAACAAATTTGGGTCATTTTGCGACAACTATTTCGACGCTCTTGTGACGTTATGTCATGGATATTGTGATGAATATTGAGTCCCTTAAAAGTCATATCATAGGACATGGAAATTTCGACGAACTTGAATTATCGTCGCAAGCGGGATGAGCTTAGGGAACTTTTCACAATTACGAAAGAAAAATAAAGATCGTCGCCAATACGACAATATAGGCAATCTAAGTGAAACCAACATGTCGTCGCAATTTCAACGACATTGCGATGATAATTTTCGTTGTTTATATAGCAAATGTGTCGCAACAATTTTGTTGTCGTTGCCCTTGCGATGACAACATTTCATTGTTTTTATTGCACATCCGTCGCAGGTATGTCAACATTTCGTTGTTTATATAACAAATGCGTCGCAACAATTTTTTTGTCGTCGCCCTTGCGACGACAACATTGCATAGTTTTTATTGCACATCCGTTGCAGGTATGTCAACATTTCGTTGTTTATATAGAAAATGCCTCGCAACATTTTTGTTGTCGTCGCACTTGCGACGACAACATTTCATTGTTTTTATTACACATTCGCCGCAGGTATGTCAACATTTTGTTGTTTATATAGCAAATGCGTCGCAACATTTTTGTTTTCATCGCACTCGCGACGACAACATTTCATTGTTTTTATTTCACATTAGTCGCAGGTAGATTATTGTCGTCGAAATTGCGACAACAATTATTATTTAAAAAAAATAAAATTAGGCTGCAATTTTAATATTAATATTACCATATTAATAACTTTCAATAGAAAACATTGACATTAATTATTATTTATATTAATAACTTCTTTTGATTGGAAATTTCTAAAGGTTCATGTGCTCAATCGTTGGTTGTAGTGAGAGATTCAAATATAATCATTAACCATATGGAATTCATTGTGCACTAAAATAGTCTCATTCAAGGTTACAAGCTTACATATAAAATAAATAATGCAATATAGAAGATGAAAAAATACTGAAAGAAAATGTGTCTAAACTGAAATATGTGCTCGGGTGGTACAACAACTATTTGATAATACTTATTTCAATAGGTCAATGATAATGTATGGCTTTGATGTAAGAGTTTCACATGGTGTATTTTACAAATACAAAACACAATCCTAAGACTCTAACACAACTCAATTGACCTTCACTCAAATAGTTAAATAGTAATTAGGCCTTCAAAGTGCTTCAATGTATGGTGATGCAACCCACCATAGAAAACGCATGAAGGCATGAGAGGCACTATGATTCCACTATAGTGGAATATGAAAGGGGACCTATGGGAAAATAAATCCTCTATCTCCAAGGTCATTCTCATAACTCATATTCTTCTACAATGTACCTTAAATGAATCCATATACCTTCTTTGACTTATCAACAAATCCTTGAATCTATGTAAGAGGTTGGTGGGTAAAGTCTTTTCACATAATAATGGGAGCATGGGTTGAGTACAATCTTCATGCCATGGGAAGTGTAAGAGTCCTACATTCCGCTAGTTATAGGTAATTTCATCCATCATTTCCACCAATGATATCATTGTCATTGACTCTAACATTGTGGGGAGCACTCTAACATTAATTCTCTACATATTTCATGCTTTATTCTCCATTTCCAACCCATACGAATTTGGAAATTAACCAAAAGCAACATCAAGAAGAGGAAAATTGTAGACTTTGGATGAAATATGATGGTTGTAGGTGAGCATATAGGATAGGGAAGATAACAATTCATCATTCACTATCCATTATATACTCTTTATATCCTTGAGAGACAAATATAGTTCTTTTAGGAAATTCTTAGAAAGAATACAATAGATCAAGCTCTTTCTATCCACACTAAAGAGAACTAGAGAGAATAATATATCTAAGGGACCATGAATTACATAAATTGAATATATTCCTTATGTTGCATGTTGCAGTGGAAGAGAGTTCTTTATCTATCGCAGGATGAATCAGATTCTTGTAATGCTTTGTGTTGAGAAGGTTAGGTAAGAATGTGAGTAGAAAGTTTGGGATGAGAAATATAGAATCTTATTGCTTGGTTTTTTCACCATGGTGGCCTCGTGGCCTAGGTTGGTGGTGCTATATACACTAGATGGTTGTGGTTCAATGGAAATTTTCTCTTACATGACCAATCGCTTGGACAAATTTTTGTTAAAAGATAAGTCTCATTTTTTTGTTTATGAATATGCAAAATTACTATTACTCCCAGTCATAAAAAAATTATGTGTTATGCATGCTATGTGTCATTTTTTTTTTCACCAATTTTGAATTTAAGTATATAAGGAAATGAAGGAAAATTTCATGTCGCAAGAGAAGAAAATGATTTACACCTTTGCAAATATGTGTTTTGGATCGTGGAGGTGAGCACCCTTCAAACCTGCATTTTTCAAAGACATTAAAAGGTTAAATGACTGAATAATAGTTAAACATATATGAGGAAATAACCATGTACAAGTGCAAAGGAAGGCTACTAGGTGGGCTTGAAACAAGAGAACTCTTAGCTCACACATACACAATACATAAAATAAGACGCCATGTGAAATTCAAGTGCACCACTATCTAATTAAGGGATTTTTAGCCTTTGGAATACATTGTGCAAGAATATTAGATATGAAGTCTACCTAATAAAATATCATCCCATGCTTGAGCACCCCATGCATAACCAAAATCCATATTAACCATATGTATCTAGTGCATCGTCTACCATACAAGAGGTTCAAGAGAATTTCTAAGGCTTGAAGTTCTCATAAGAATGGAGGGAGGCCATGAAGCCTAAGGAAATGGCTGGATGATATGGAGTTCACTATAGTTTAAAATTTCTTAAATATTTCTAACCTACAAGGTTACATATAAAATAAATAATGCAATATAGAAGATGAAAAAACACTCAAAGAAAATGTGTCTAAACTGAAATATGTGCTCGGGTGGTACACCAACTATTTGATAATACTTATTTCAATAGGTCAATGAAAATGTATGGCTTTGATGTAAGAGTTTCACATGGTGTATTTTACAAATACAAAACACAATCCTAAGACTCTAACACAACTCAATTGGCCTTCACTCAAATAGTTAAATAGTAATTAGGCCTTCAAAGTGCTTCAATGTATGGTGATGCAATCCACCATAGAAAACACATGAAGGTATGAGAGGCACTATGATTCCACTACAGGGGAAGATGAAATGGGACCTATGGGAAAATAAATCCTCTATCTCCAAGGTCATTCTCAAAACTCATATTCTTCTACACTGTGCCTTAAATGAATCCATATACCTTCTTTGACTTATCAACCAATCCTTGAATCTATGTAAGAGGTTGGTGGGGAAAATATTTTCACATAATAATGGGAGCATGGGTTGAGTACAATCTTCATGCCATGGGAAGTGTAAGAGTCCTACATTCTGCTAGTTATAGGTAATGTCATCCATCATTTCCACCAATGATATCATTGTCATTGACTCTAACATTGTGGGAAGGACTCTAACATTAATTCTCTACATATTTCATGTTTTATTCTCCATTTCATGTTTTTTGTTTATGAATATGCAAAATTACTATTAATCCCAGTCATAAAAAAATTATGTGTTATGCATTCTATGTGTCATTTTTTTTTTTTTTTTTTTTTTTTTTTTNTGAATTTAAGTATATAAGGAAATGAAGGAAAATTTCATGACGCAAGAGAATAAAATGATTTACACCTTTTCATAAATGTGTTTTGAATCATGGAGGTGACCACCCTTCAAACCTGCATTTTTCAAAGACATTAAAAGGTTAAATGACTGAATAATAGCTAAACATCTATGACCACCCATATTGCTCGATTATGTCATCGCTCTATGATTTCAATGTTTAACTTGTTACATATGCATTCTCAATCGAGGTATTTAACATGTTTATGCATGGAAACGATTCCTCTTTGTATCCCACCTTGTGGAATCACAAGACCTTAACATTGAAATCCTTGGGTTCCTGTCCTTGGCTTATTTTTCTGCTTGCAATGATTTGTGGAAGGTTCAACATCATTGTACATATCATAGATGAATGAATAAGTAGGCTTTGAGATAATGTGGAGTAGCAACACCATGTCCATGACACAATGAAAAGAACAATATTTCTCTTTGTCATGTGAGACACAATGAAACATGTCACAAGACTTTCAAAGTTGCATATATCATGTCACAAGATTTTGGAAGTTGCATCATTAAGAGAAGATGACATTATCATTAAGTGTATAACACAATTAAATTCACAGATATATACAGGCCATAGAAATATCCTTGTGTATATTATCAGCTATATAATGTACATCTAACTATCTTATAAAATTATTACATGACATCATGAATTTATTTTAGTCTTCTTTTGTTCTTTCCAGTTCTTAAGAAAATCATCCATGTCCATGTCTTCGTTTATTGGTTTCTCTTCAACAACTGATGTTGTTTCAGTCCTTTCACACCGAGTACATCTGGTCTCATACCCACTGCGTGGATGCTTTTGTGAGGGGCCATCACCTAAAAAAATAAAAAATATTTAATTTATATGGCCAATTTTTAAATATCATTGAAGTAGTTCATTAATATTAAAAAAAAACTCTAATCTCCTATTTTATAAAACCAAAGATAAATATAATGCACTAAACTCATTAATCACCATTGTAGAGAAGTACCTAAAATCATCCTAGGTAAAGCTTGGAAATGAGTTTCATGAGGATGACCAACTTTCTCTTTCATCCCATGATCCACTTATACATAAGTTGTAGATCCAAAGAATAAGCCTAGTGATGAAATCCTTGAAGACAATGTTGCATTTATTCATATAGAAGATATCCATGATGAAAATAGTGGTGAAGATTCTATTGAAGATAATGTAATTCCTCTTGTTCAAACATATTGCGATGATAGCACACCCTTGAATGAGGAGGATATCCAAGCATCCACTACACCCTACATCAGAGTCAAGGGTTAGGTGATCTATCCACCTTTTCAAATTTTTGAATTTTATGATGGATCCATTGATGATTTGAAGATGATAGAGATTGTAGATGTATTGAAACAACATGCACAATTGTTGATATATTGAAGATTTTTTTTGGGACAACAACATGCAAAATTGTTGATGTATTGCAGAAATTTAGCATTCCAAATGACAACATAAAACCCCAGAGCATGAGCTCATTTGTTTTCCCAAATCTGATTTTTAATGGCATGCATCATTAGATGGAAGTGAAAAGGGGCAGCAAACATTTTGTGGGTTTATCTTCAAGATGCTTTCTAAAACCTTTTTTCTAGACTCTATGACAAATTATTTGTATGGAAACAAAGGAGGACAACTATTGAAGCTTGTACACCAATGTTTGGAGAAGTATTTTTTAGTACATAGAGGTGATTCATGGCTAAATGATTGCCTACCCTATTTATATGTTGAAGATGATGACTATAACAACGTAATAGAATATTAGATAGATCAAGCATGTAGCATCACACACCAATATTAGTGTGATCTTGGTATTTTATTTTCTCTTGAAGAGCTCACCTCAATTTTCAACCATATAGTGACAAAGATTCCAGAAAATGCTTGCATGAAGTTTGATGTAGCTTAATTTTAGTTTGTTTCCAAACACAATGGGATATCTCTTGCTTTCAATGAGATGACATGATTTTTGCATTAGCTCTTTGATTTCACTTAGATTTTTCATCTTCTTGTTGTCGAGTATGGTAGGAAGAATACACTTGTTTTTCATAAGCAATAGATTTCATTTATGCTCTCTTTGGAATTTTGTGCTCATGCATTTATTTGTAGTGCCCCTTAAGAATGGTTAGTTAGATGGACATTCTCAAGTTTTTTTAATGAACTGGGATTGAAGAAATATTGTATTATGTGGAGGGGATGTGAAGATTTTGATCCATTCCATCATGGGTAGCCAACCCGTTGATTCATCTTCCAGGTACAATAGATATTATAGAGTTATCTCACACCCCACAAGGGAGTGAAATGCCCATGTGGAGCTAGTTGCTACCCCCTAAAAATGTGGGTGTCATATTAGCACAACAAAACATCCTTAGACTTCAATGGAAGTTACAAGTTGTGGAGGCTATGCACTTTATTCCATCTTTCCATAGCACCATTCATCGTCCAAGGTGTGGAGAAATATGGTTGGCTTGTTGGAGGATGTTCCAGAGGAAAATTTCGCCAAGAGATTCCATTTTGGTAGACTTGACACATTTGAGGCATGGATACATGGATTTCATTACATTTTTGTTGCATCATTGATGAAGAGCCTTGTTCCAAAGATTGAAACCAAGGCCCGAAACCCATGGCTAAATGAAGCACTATGTAGAAGATGAATGTACCACTTCAATAGGTGGCTAAAGCATGACATACGGTAAGAAAAAAACCAAAAACACAAAAAAAATACCTACAATGGAGAAAGTTCAGAGTAAGGCATGTGAAAAAAAGAGAGCCAATGGAGGAACATATTTCTTGAAATTGTGCCATGTGGAATTAGAAAGTATCTCTATGGTCAAACAAGGTCCACTAGAGGCATAACACATGCTTCATTGACATTGTGGCTACAAAAGAAGGAAATAAATGACCTTAATGGATGACTACTTAAGAAAAAATAAGGTCAAATTCACTTGGAAGGACAAATTTTGATGTTATATTTGATGACGATGAGGTCATCCCTAGTAGGAGGGGATCCAAATGAAAGAAAATTTAATTAATAGAAACAAATTTAAGTTATTTTAAGGTTGGTCCTAACCTAAAGTCACAATTAAACATTGTTTTAAGTTTGTACAGGTTCACCTTAACCCAATGAAAAAAAGAGTATAAGTGCCACATCAAAGAATAATTAGAATATTTTATGTTGAGCACTCATTCAAAGAGTGGAAGAGGGTGCACTAGGATTTATAAGAGCCTTGGGAGGTGAACCCTAGCATTAGGAACCTCCACATGGCACGTTGAATATTGGTCAAACCCTAAAGGGGATTTATGGAGGAGTGCTCTAATTAGGGCTTGTTCAAGGTAGAAGCCTATACATAGAAAATAATTTAATTGGATAGAAGCATGGTTGGAATTGTGGGAATTCCCCTCCATTCTTAGTTGAAGATATTTTGGAAAGAAGGAGTGAAGGGGCACTTAGATGTCATTATCCAAATAATGAAATGGAAAAAATCCTCCAACCAACACCTAAACTATCTCAACCCAACATAACTACTATGTAGAAATCCTTCACATCTAGGTTCATGTAGCAATCTCTATGCCTTGTTGTTGTTGTCACCTAGCTTGTTAAAAATATGAGACTATTAGGATTCTGGTAAAAGAATAGTCCATGTCAGAAAAAATAAATTATGAGTGTAGGGGTGTTCAAAGATTATACTAGATGAGAATAAAGAATGGCCAATCTGGATACCGATTCTTATTTCCTAAATGAGCAATGTATTAATGAAGAGCTTTGTGTGCATTTAAAACTGTAAAATTCCCACTCAATTATTTTTGGTCTTTTTCTTGGTTTTACTGTGTTGGCCTTTCGTCAAACAATTTGCCACTGAAATGTTTATAGAGGTTTGTAACATCCCGCTCTGGCGCACTGAGCAAACTTATTCTTTGAGGACACTTGCTCGCAAGTGATCTGGATTATTATGATATTAAAACATTTGACTTTGATTATGATGCCTTATGGGTAGATGACATGTTGTTTTACTACATTGACATAGACATGTGCTATTGACTCAGTTTTACTAAGTGTGCAGGGTTTTGGACCTTGAGGATGCAGAGGCATCGATGGAAACTGTTAGCAACATTTCTTGTCTTCGGCATCAGGATACACAGGTCTGCAGGTTGCACGAGGAGCGCCCAAGAACAACGCATAAAAGAAGTCCTTTTCAGACTTAAAATCAAGCGTGCAGGCATTTCATTCTTCAGCGGAAAGGATTCAGCGACAGAGAAGAACAACGATTGATGGGTAATTGCAGATTAACCGAGTCGCGTCAAGTATAGTGCTAAAAGTTTTAAGGAAGTCAATGGTCGGAATATTTTGGGAGGCACTTGCGAAGCTATGAGGACTGTTGATCGCAAGCAGTTCAAGCACAGTGTTATTTCTCGAGCTCGAGGTTCGTGAGTTCGAAGGGAAGACCATATCCCTTTGGTTGCATGAGATATCGAGTTACGAAAAGTGTCCAGAGGAGGTCAAATGTCTCTGACCATTGCGTCTCGGGACTTTGCGAAGGGACAATGCCAAAGTCTGATACTCCAACTCGCGAGGTCACGAGTAGCGAGAGGCGCTAGTACTTGGGCCCTAGCCAACGGTTACATGTGGAGAGCGCTGACTAGAAAGGGAGCCCTGCCCGTATCGCTGTCTCGGGAAGTGGGAGTTGAAGAAGAGGAACCAAGGGTCTCTGACTCATGAATCGTGAAATGAAAAGAACTTTTAATGACGAGCCCACAGTATCGCCGAAAGTGTTCTGGGCCGTCTGATCAAAAGAAGGGTACGTGATGCGCGATTAAGTTCTATCATCCCTTTGTGCATCACAACCTCAAAGAGAAAGGATCAAACTCCTCCCAGCCTTGAGGCACGAAGCACCGAAAGTGCCCAAAGGCAGGCCCACAATATCAAGGAGCAGTCTCAGCCGTCCATCTAAAGGGTAGACCTAGTGCGTGATTAGGCTCCCCGCCTTCTCTCTCATTGCGATTTCAGGAAGCAAGGACTAGCTCCTTCCCATTTACGAACGTTGAGGGCACCTTGGGGATAAGCATGTGGTCACATCCCGTGGTCACTTGTGAAAGAAAAGAGCTACTCAGGAAGGGCCGAAGGCGTCGTGTATGTTTACAGAAGGAATTACCGCGATCTCCAAGTGCCATTTGATCCGACCTCGGTCCTGGTTTTCGCTTGGAGTAAATGAAGGTGAGAAAGGGTGGTTGAAACCTCTCCTCATTCATTAAGTGCAAGGAATGGAGGGTCTGGCAAGCGGACTGCTCGAGAGGGTCCTGTGTACCCATTTTTCCAGAGAAGCCATGCCGAGTTCTCGACTAGCCGGAGGAGGTCTGCACATGCTAACTCGACATTTACTGGTTCAGTTACTCCTCCCCTGCAAAGGCCATTAGAAGTTAATGAGACATCTGACGAAGGACTTCTTCCCGAAGATTGATTGAAGAGACACTACGTCTTGAAGGGCGAGCGTGCCTCTATTGGGAAAATCTACCCAAGTATATGTACTCAGTTTTTTGCATTTTTGAAGGTATCGATGGTAGAGCGAAGCTCCTGATTGTAAAGTTTTAACAGATATCCTAGCTCTGGTTATGCATCTGTATGTAAGAGTTCTTGTTTAATTTAAGGCAATATTTCTTTTCTCATCTAAGTTTTCATCTTATACTAAGAGAGTTCGTGATCGACTGATTTGCACGAATTATGGCAATTATGTTGTGATAAAGGATTTATTGTGGCACTATTGTTTTCTCTGGTTTTCTACGTTTGAGCGTAAGAAGATCTTGCGTTTAGATGTCTTCTTCCACAGTCTGTTAGGAACCTGATGTTTACGACAGACCTTTGCATCTCTCTGATACAAGTCTTCCCCCTACTCACCCTTACTACGACTCACTGTCTGGAGTTTATCTAAGACCTCACTTGCCCATGCATGCCTGGCCTAGTATCGGAGTTAGAACCATATCGTTTGAGTTAACCTCCATTTGATCACCCCATTAAACAAATCGTGACATAAACTGATGGGCGTCGGGCTCTGCTCTTGCTGCAATCCAGGGGTGACTTCCGACGCTAACATTTTTGGCGCCGTTGCCGGGGACGAAGTTGGAAATTTTCCCCAGGATTGAACGACATTGAACCTATGATTCTAAAGGTGCATAGGGTATTAGAGCCTTTGAAGATTGCTACTATGCACCTGGCGACTCCATTGTGATGACTCCGCTAGGGAGAACCTACTCTATTAATTGTGGCTTTTAGAGGCAGACACACGCGGTCTCATCCACAACTGCCTCTAGCTACACCTGAAACTGATCTAGAGGTCGTTCTCAAGAAAGGAAAGGCCCCTGAAGAAGAATCTTCCATCGCCAAAATAGGTAATCCGCCATCTCCTTCTGTAAGAACTCCATTTTCTCCTCCTTAGTTTCTTAATAGACCTCCTTTAGAGGTTTCCCGTTTCCTAAATTTTGGGAGTGTTCCTGCTGAGTTTTCCCCTCCTGGTCTGGGATTGGAGGGGGAAATCCTTGTCACTCCCCTCTCCCCTGAAGTTGTACCTCGACGTAGACCCAAGACTACAGAATATTTCCCCACTCCTGCACAAAGAGGAGCACCTGCTGACTTGATCTTGATAGCCTTCTCCTTAAATCCCCTCTTGTTTCCCACTCCACTTCGAGACTCATTCCCAGTAGCCCCTTCGCGAACTCCTTCTCCTCCAAGCTCTCCTCCACCTAATATCCCTATGGCTGGTGGTAATCCCCCTCTAAATAGAATGGACACCATAGTTTCTGCCAGATATTCCCCCTTAATCCTACCTCATCCTATGAATCCTCTCCCTGCTGGAGATTACTTGAAGTACATGCCCAAGTTCACTGGGGAAGGGGACATAACTGCAGAAGAGCACCTGGCTGCTTTCTACAGTTATGCAGACAACCTGAACATTGAAAATGAAGATTTCTGGATGAGATTCTTTGTTCAGAGCCTGGATGGCGAGGTGAGGAAATGGTTCAGAGGGTTGGCCCCCGGATCTATTGCTGGGATCGAAGCTCTAGATAGTGCTTTCCTGAGGCAGTGGGGAGATAGGAAGGATTTCATGTATTACATGACAAAGTTTGGGTCTTTGAAGAAGATGGAGGGAGAATCTATCTCTGACTTCTCCAAAAGATTCAATAAGATGTATAACAAAATCCCTGCTGAGATAAAGCCTTCAGAAGCCTCATCCAAGATTTCTTATGCTAGTGCGTTTGGCCCTGATTTTTGTCTATTACTGAGAGAAAGAAGAGCCACCTCCTTAGCTCAAATGAAATATGCAGCCATAGAAGTGGAATCCAATGTATTAGCGGCTGATAGATTGAGAAACAAGGCTGACGTAGATAGAAGAAAGGGAAGGTCGAAAGCCTCGACTTCTGGCCCATCGGTGCCCCACCCTCAAGTGGATGAACTGACCTGGATGGTGAAGTCTCTGTCTACAGAGATGGAGAGAATGAAAGTCGAGGGGAGGAAAGCATACAAGGGCCCTCAGAATGCTGAAAACAAATGAGGTTTCAGGAGGCTGAACAATTTTACTCCCCTGAATGTGCAAAGAGAGAGGGGAAGAGACAGAGAAGACCAGAAAATTCAGGCCCCTTTCCAAAACAATTTTGTGGCCGAGGGGGAAGAAGGGGAAACAGATGAGCCCGATCATGAAATCCATTGCTTTGGAGACACTCCTCCTTTTCCTCATCTCACTCAATCAGCATACGAGGAGTCTCTCATGGATAGTCAGCTAAATGAGTTGAGCAAGGGAGACAAGACTAGTGGTGGCCAAGGCAGGTATGATCTATGTTCCAAGAAGAAGACAGTAGCACCTGATGTCCCCTAGCAACCTACTAGAACTGAGAATCTTGCTAATGAAGTAGCAGATAGTCACAGAGGTAAGAAGCCCCGACTCGTCTCTCCCATAGTCCAAGGTCATGTTCCAAAAATAAGAGAAATTCCAAAGCTTACATTTTCTTTTAATTTCGAGCATGAAATTCAAAAAATCAGAATCCATGTGCCCCTGAATGAATTGATTAAACATGAAGGGTTCAAGAAACACTTCTCTGAGCTTTTACAGTCTGAGACCTCATGCCTTCCCATAGACTCCATCAATTTGCAAGATGAAAAACCTGCATTTATCCTAGGTCCTATGGTAGAAGACAGGAACGACTCGTCCCCTCCCTTCTACACTTCCCTGAACATACATGACAAGGTACTGCATAACTGCTTGATGGATTCTGGGGCTTCGCACAACCTTATGCCCAAAACTGTCATGGAAGAATTATGACTAGAAGTCACCCGAGCCTATCATGACCTCTATTCCTTTGACTCCAGGAAAGTTCAATGTCTCGGGGTTATAAAAGACCTGGTTGTGACCTTGTTCCAGTTGCCCATGAAAAGTGTGGTCATGGATATTGTAGTGGTTGATGTCCCCCCCAAATTCGGTATGTTGTTATCAAGATCTTGGATAAAAATATTGGGGGAACCTTGCAGATGGACCTCACATATGCTACTATCCCAGTGTTCGGAGGAGAACATAGGAGGCTATATAGGGAAGCCCAACTGGCCTATATAATCAGTGATGAATCCAATCCTACCAACCATCCCATTTTTGCCTTGGACACTGATTTAGGTTCCAGTTTACTGCAACTCACTCACACTCCCGAGCCCCCTCTTAAACTTAGAAAGCAACCCACCTTTCCTCATGATTTTCCTCCCTCCATCACCCCCATCTGAAAAATGTTTTTCGATGGAGCCTGTTCTAGGGAAGGCGCTGGTGCTGGGGTGTTTTTTGTGTCACCTGCCCAGGAAACCGTATCTCTGTCATACAAATTAGAATTTGAAACCACCAACAATGTGGCAGAGTATGAAGCCCTTGTTCTAGGATTAAGAGCTGCAAGGGAAATGGGAATTTAGGAGATAACAGTGTTCGAAGATGCAGAGTTCGTGGTCCAACAGATCAGAAGCGCTTATCAGGCTAAGCACCCTCGACCCAGAAATTACAGGAATGAAGCATGGGACCTAATTGAAAATTTCTTCTCAGCCTTCAATATCTCTTTTATTCCAAGGGAGGATAATGCTGTGGCCGATTCTTTAGCTGTCTCAGCCAATTTTCTCAAAGTTCCTCTATCGCCTATGGTCAACTCTGATGTTGAAATAAAATATAGGTCCTCTGTACCGGACAATGTCAAGCATTGGAAGGTATTCGAAGATGATCTGGAAATTGAGAAATTTCTCCAATCTATTGATGAATTTTCTGTGTTGCACATTGATCAGGATCCTGACACGGAAGGTGACCCTCACCCTGAGGTGTTTTTAGATAAAATTGCTAACCACCAGATCATTCAGCTACCTAGCAATCACATTCTGAGGGGACTTATTCCCTTGGAAAGATTGTTCGATGGGAATGATGTGGCAGTAAAGGGTAGGGTTGCAGATGAAGATGCCGACACAGCCGAGTGCAATATTGGCACACCAGAGGAGCCTAAGTTTGTCAAGCTATCAAGGAGTGTGACCACAGAACAGAGGGCCGAATATACCGAGTTGCTGAAAGAATTTGCTGATGTGTTTGCATGGACCTACGAAGACCTCAAGACGTATGACACATTTGTCATTGAACACAAGATCCCACTGAAGGAAGAGGCTAAGCCATTCAAGCATAAACTAAGACAGATAAATCCCATGTTGTTGCCTGTCATGGAGAAAGAAGTAAAGAAGTTATTAGAGGCCCAGATCATCGTCCCCTTGAGATATTCCGAATGGATGGCCAATTTGGTTCCGATAAGGAAGAAAAGTGGAGAAATCAGGCTTTGTGTTGACTTTAGGAACCTGAAAAGGAGCTCAAAGAAAGACAATTATCCCTTGCCCAACATGGAGCACATATTACAGAGGGTAACCGGTGCATCTAGGATTTCCATGATCGACGGGTTTTCTGGCTATAATCAGATATCGGTCATGCCTGAAGACAGAGAAAATACAACCTTCACCACCCCTTGGGGCACATTCATGTATGCCAAAATGCCATTTGGGCTGATGAATGCAAGAGTGACATTTCAGCGAGCCATGGACATAGCCTTCATCGGGGAGAAGGATCGATTCATGGTGATCTATCTGGATGACATCACAGTCTTCTCAAGGTCCGACACAGAGAACTGCTGTCACCTGAGGAAAGTATTCTCAAAATGTCGAAGATTAGGCCTTTCCCTGAACCTTAAGAAATCTTTGTTTGCTATGGAGGATGGGAAGCTATTAGGCCATATAGTATCAGCAGAAGGAGTGAGGATTGATCCTAGCAGAGTGGAGGAAATTCGGACCCTGTCACTTCCCAGATCTAAGAAGGAAGTTCAAACCTTTCTGGGAAAGATTAATTTTCTGAGGAGATTCGTCTCGAATTTTGCTGAGCTGGTGAAACACATCACAGCCATGCTCAAGAAGGGAAATGAAGTGAGATGGACCACTGAACCCAGGGAAGCTTTTGTCCAAATAAAAAAATCATTGACTGAAGCACTAGTGCTGATCAGTCCTGACTATTCCAAAGATTTCCTAATCTTCTCTTTCGCTTCTTTTGATACAGTAGCAGCGGTCTTGCTGCATAAAAATGAGGCAGGGCGAGAGAAACCTATCACCTTCTTCAACGAGGCATTAAGAGATGTAGAGCTCAGGTATGAAATCATGGAGAAATAGGCCTATGCTTTAGTGAAAGCTCTCAAGGCTTTCAGAGTCTATGTCTTGCACTCAAAGGTGACCGCTTATGTTCCTTCGACCTCTATGAAGGACATCCTGGTACAACTCGACATAGACGGGAGGAGAAGTAAATGGATAGCCAAGATCCTGGAATTTGACTTGGAAATAAGGCCTACAAAATTGATCAAAGGTCAAGGCTTAGCCAAGCTGCTGGTTGAATCCAATTTCCAAGCTTTGGGGGTAAATTTCATGAACGAATGCTCAGGAATTCAGTGGGGTCAGCTGTCTGAAATAGACCCTCAAAGAGAGCCTCCATTGGCTCGATGTCCTTGGTGTAAGGATGTCATATATTTTCTACAAAAGTTGCAGCCCCCAGATGGCCTGCAAAGAAACAAAGCAAGAGCTTTGAAGCTCAGGGCAGTCAGGTACTGCCTTATTGATCAAATTTTATACTGGAAAGACCCCCTGGGGGTGCTTTTAAAATGCATGGATCCACAAGAGGCCGATAGAATCATGGTTGAATTTCACAGTGGCCTATGCGAAGGGCACCATTTCTAGAAGACCACGACTCACAAAATTCTCAGAGTTGGGTACTACTGGCCCACCTTGTTCACTGATGTCCATAGAGGAGTTAGAGCCTGTATCCCATGCCAAATATTTTCAGGAAAGAAGCAGCTCAAGTCTCTGCCTTTACAGCCTGTATTTGTTTCAAGACCTTTCTAGCAATGGGGCTTAGATTTTATTGGAGAAATCCACCCTGCTTCCAGTGGACAACACAGATGGATCCTGATTGCCACATATTTCTTTACTAAGTGGATTGAAGCTATCCCCATCAGGAGTGCTTCCCACAAGGTAATCATTGGGTTCCTGGAAGACCTCATCGTAAGGTTCGGCTGCCCAAGGAAGATTGTTACTGATAACGCAGCCTCTTTTAAGGCTGAGCAGTTAGTCAAGTTCTGTGAACAATTTGGGATCAAACTGGTTCACTCCACCCCATACTACCCCCAGGGAAATGGTTTAGCAGAGTCCTCCAACAAAAGCCTGATAAGGATCATCAAAAGATTGTTGGAAGACAACAAAAGGGCTTGGAACTCGAAGCTGAAATTCACTCTATGGGCCGATCGGGTGACCACAAAGAGATCTATAGGCATCTCTCCTTTCCAGTTAGTTTATGGAGCATAAGCTGTCTTCCCTTTTTAGCTGGCCATTCCCGTGGCGAAATTCTTCCAAGATTATCAAGAAGAGTCCAATGACATGATCAGAAGGATTCATCAATTGGTAGAATTCCAGCAGGCTAGAGAGCAGGTAATGGACATAATTCAGGATCATCAACAAAGGATCAAGCAGGTCTTCGATAAGAAAGCCAAGAAGGAGGAGTTCTAGATAGGAGACCTGGTACTGAAATGGGATGCTCCTAAGCAAGACAAGGGCAAGCACGACGAATTTGAATCCCTATGGATTGGGCCTTTCAGAATCTCTGAAGTATTCTCAAATAACACATATCGACTACAAGGTTTGGAAGGTGAAAATTTTTTCAACAGCCTAGTAAATGGGCATTTTCTTAAAAAATGTTTTGTCTGAGCCTTCGATGGCTCCTGTATTCTGTAAATATTGTCCTTTCTGTTCTTCATCTTTTACTTTTATTGTTTCGACTTAGTAAATGACTCCATAGCCCAACAACAAGGCACTGGAACTACAAAATGAGTCCTTAGAGCATCACATGGACGACTCTATCCCCCATGGAGCCTAATGTTAGCAACATTTCTTGTCTTCGACATCGGGATACACAGGTCTGAAGGTTGCACGAGGAGCGCCCAAGCACAACGCATAAAAGAAGTCATTTTCGGACTTAAAATCAAGCGAGTGGGCATTTCATTCTTCAGCGGAAAGGATTCAGTGACAGAGCAGAACAATGATTGATGGGTAATTGTAGATTAACCGAGTCACGTCAAGTATAGTGCTAAATTTTTTAAGGAAGTCAACGGTTGGAATCTTTCGGGAGGCACTCGCGAAGTTACGAGGACCGTTGATCGCAATCAGTTCAAGCGCAATGTTATTTCTCGAGCTCGGGGTTCGTGAGTTCAAAGGGCGGACCATATCCATTTGGTTGCGCAAGATCCCAAGTTACGAAAAGTGTCCGAAGGAGGTCAACCGTCGCTGACCATCACCTCTCGGGACTTCGCGAAGGGAGAATGCCAAAGTCTGATACTCCAACTCGTGAGGTCACAAGTAGCGAGAGGCGCTGGTACTTGGGCCCTAGCCAATGGTTACATGTGGAGAGTGATGATCAGAAAGGGATCCATGCCCATATCGCCGTCTTGGGAAGCGATAGTTTAAGAAGAGGAACCAAGGGTCTCCGACTCACGAATCGCGAAATGAAAATCACTTTTAATGATGGGCCCACAGTATCGCCGAAAGTGTTCTGGGCCGTCTGATCAAAAGAAGGGTACGTGATGCACGATTAAGTTCTATCGTCCCTTCACGCATCATGACCTCAAAGAGAAAGGATCGACCTCCTCCCAGCCTTGAGGCACGAAGCGCACAAAGGCGGGACCACAATATGAAGGAGCAGTCTCATTCGTCCATCTAAAGGGGACACCTGGTGCGTGATTAGGCTCCCCGCCTTCTCGCTCATCACGATTTAAGGAAGCAAGGACTAGCTCCTTCCTATTTACGAACGCCAAGGGCGCCTTAGGAATAAGCACGTGGTCACAGCCCATGGTCACTTGTGAAAGAAAAGAGCTGCTTAGGAAGGGCCGAAGGCGTCGTGTATGTTTACAGAAGGAATTACCGTGATCTCCAAGTGCCATTTGATCCGACCTCGGTCCTAGTTTTCGCTTGGAGTAAATGAAGGTGAGAAAGGGCGGTTGAAACCTCTCCTCATTCATTAAATGCGAGGAATGGAGGGTCTGGCAAGCGGACTGCTCGAGAGGGTCCTGTGTACCCATTTTTCTAGAGAAGCCATGCCGAGTTCTCGACTAGCCGGAGGAGGTATGCACACACTAACTCGACATTTACTGGTTTAGCTACTCCTCCCCTGCAAAGGCCATGTGAAGTTAATGAGACATCTAATGAAGGACTTCCGCCCGAAGATTTATTGAAGAGACGCTACACCTTGAAGGGTGAGCGTGCCTCTGTTGGGAAAATCTACCCAAGTATATGTACTCAGTTTTTTGCATTTTGGAAGGTATCGATGGTAGAGCGAAGCTCCTGATTGTAAAGTTTTAACAGATATCCTAGCTCTAGTTATGCATCTGTATGTAAGATTTCTTGTTTAATTTCAGACAGTATTTCTTTTCCCGTCTAAGTTTTCATCTTATACTAAGAGAGTTCATGATCGACTGATTCGCACGAATTATGGCAATTATGTTGTGATAAAGGATTTATTGTGGCACTATTGTTTTCTCTGGTTTTTTGCGTTTGAGCGTAAGAAGATCTTGTGTTTAATGTCTTCTTCCACAGTCTGTTAGGAACCTGATGTTTACGACAGACCTTTGCATCTCTCTGATACAAGTCTTCCCCCTACTCACCCTTACTATGACTCACTGTCTGGAGTTTATCTAAGACCTCACTTTCCCATGCATGCCTGGCCTAGTATCGGAGTTAGAACCATATAGTTTGAGTTAACCTCCATTTGATCACCCCAATAAACAAATTGTGACATAAACTGATGGGCGTCGGGCTCTGCTCCTACTGCAATCCAGGGGTGACTTCCGACACTAACAGAACCCCTTGGACTCCGGATCGAGTCAGGGAGTGTGCCTTTGGGGTTTGATTGTTTTACTATGATATTAGTGCATTTGACTAGATGATATGATGTGGATATGTTCTGACATGATTTGTTGATGATGCAGGCTGACGATAGCTTGCCAACCAGAATCACATATGGAGTAAAGGGGTCACACACGACTACCAGAGAGGTTGAGGGAGAGGTGTGGACAACAACCCTGCCACAACCTGCTAGCACTCCCGCTGTGGCTCGAACTGTAGGTTAATGATTACCTAGTTCGAGAGGACCCACGATGCTGTGAGGGTAGATTGCGACAGTCGCTCACGATGATTCTAAGGGGCACGCAATAAGGTGGGGGCCTTATTCCTTAGAAGCCCTTAGTCTCCCACAATGTTGACTCCAGGGGTTATTGATGTCTACCAATCAGTGAAGAGGCAAGTGGCACCCTTGGAGCACGTAGTGTGTCCTAAAGGGCACGTTGCGTAAGGGAACAGATGAGGCGAGTGGTACCCTTGGAGCACCTAGTGCGTCCTGAAGGGCACGTCGCAGTGATGATGATAGAAGGATGAACCTAGATGGCCCTAAGGCAAATAACAGGTTAAGAAATTTTAAAAAAAATTTCCCTAATTAACTGTCGCCCAATACAAAATTTAAGTACTAAGTCTAAAATTTCGCTAGGGAGTAAAATTTTGTCTACCTTTAAAAAAAATTAAAAAATTAAAAATAAAATAATAAAATTTAAAATAAAAACCACTTAAGTAATAATTATGGTCTTCATAAAATTTTGTAACATGAAGAGAGTAAGAAATTAAATTATTAATAAGAAATAAAATCTGTGGATATAAAAAAATAAAGAGGGAATTAATTATTTTATCATTTGATAATTTAAAAGATACTAAATTAATGAAAAAGGGGAAAGAGGGAAACAATAAAAATAAAAATAAAATAGGAAACTAGGGAAATGAGGTAACATAAAAAGGAAAAAGGGGAACTTAAGGGAAAAGAGGGAAGTCAACTTAGTAAGGAATCCACATTTAAGAGCTTTCTAATTTTAAACTAAATTAACAATTTCATAATAGGGAAAGCCTTTAAAACCTGTAAGGGAATCTAGGGACACCTAGGAGTGATTCTAGGAGTAACTCTAGGTGGGTGAGGGAAATAAAGATATTTACTTAATTAAAGAAATTAATTAATGAAGGAATGTAGGGGATGAGGGACACTTGTACGGAGAAGAATTTTTAGGAATTTTTTTTAAAACTTTAATTAATGAGATTTTAGGAAAGAGAGGAAGGGGGAAACTCTATATAATGAAGGAAGGAGAGGGAGAAAGGATCATCTTCTGTTTGCATAACATTACGTTGCAGAGATAACGACTTGACTGATTTACTTGTGAGGAGTTGGGATACCCAGCTCGGCCTTGCGAGGCGAGCTGGGAGCTAGACGAAACCTCTGGATAGTGTGTGGCCCCTTTGCGGCTCGGGGGGCTAAGGGGGAAGAAGAGTATCCCTAGAGTTGGCTGGGAGGTACCAGTGAAGTTTCAACGGTCGGCGAGCGGAAGTTGCATGGAGCGCGCGGATAACACTCGAAGTAGGCGAATAGGCAACGGTACGTTTTTTCGGTTAAATGATAGAATGTTGTAGGATGTATGATTTAGATCTGCATGTGTTTTAAGTGGGTAAACTGATTGTTTAGTTGCATGACTGAATTTTTATAGCCTAGCTGAATGATTGGTTGATTGATTTTTGTGACCTTCATCTTCCCGCATGTCGTGACTGCCCTGTGGTGTTTGACTGTGACCCTTGTGATTGTTTTCCTTCATCCCTAGCACGCCAGTCCTCGCCTGAGCAGTCGGCCAGGATCTTGATCTTCGGTCGTCTCCTTAGCGTTAAAAGACATATGGATCTCAACGCACTGCTTTTTTGTGCGAGGATGGTGTAGCATAGAACGAACCCATCCGTCGGCTACCTCTGTTGTTGTCCTTGGAAGTCGATGTCATAGGCCTTGTTGAGTGTTATTAACCCTGAAATTTTGTTGTTTGCGTAGCTTTTTTTTCTTCCACTATGCATTTTATACCTTGCTGAATTTTCTTCATGCCTTGGCTGATAAAACCCCTGCGGACATTTCAATGACCTTCCTTGGTTCTATGCGTTCTCCTACTATGCTACTATGCTTTATGCTTTTACATTGTCTGTGTTTTTAGGCATGGAGAGATAAATTTTCTCTGCTTTGGGGATATCAAGGAGTGGATTACTCGACATTTGTTGGCCCGACCAATTTATATATATATTAACAGTGATTTTCTTTTATCTAGACAATTGTTTATTACCACTCTAGTGGTAACTATTTTGAGTAAAAAAAAATTTACTTACAACGATGCATGGTGTGGGTATTCTGGCTTGCAAAGGGATGACTGCATGCCTGCATTTTTTTTTAATTGATATTCTAGCATTGGACAGACTTATTGATGTCTGCTCTGCACTTTATTTTGGCAACTTGAAAATGGAAAAACATCAATTATTCTAAGTCTGCGTTTTTGTTTGGGGGGTACATTGAAATGAACAAGCATTCTGTGTTATTTCTTGGTCTGCAATGTACTGGTAAGATGGATTGGAAACGAATTAAATGCTTGGTCTATGATTTCCTCTACATTGATAGAATTTACGACGATTTCTTTGAGATTTCATGCTTCAGAACTTGTTCCGGTTGCAATTTTGTTCCTTAACTCAATGGCGATCTACTCAGCGCCCTTCTCATGAAAAAAACTCAACTTTGATGCCTGGAACACGATTGATACTGTGGCAATCATTGTCATTTCCTTAATTGGTGTTACGGTATTTTAAGGGACCTAATGTACGTTGAATTTTATGCCCAACGAGATTTCTGTTGTGGCGTCCCTACTGCTAACACAGGGCTATAGCTCTTCATGGGAGTAACGCTTTTATCTAATGCACACACAACACTGTATTTGCCCCTGTAGATGTTGTACTTAGTTTTGGATCGCTTGAGATGCTGTCCATTCCGTCTTCTGAAGTTGTTCTGGTGTAGCGAATAGTTGATCTTTAAATTGCTTTGTCAACACATTGTTTATTCATGTATGGCAATCCTTTACCAAAAAGTGGAAACACCCAGCATTAATTCTTATCCGGTGCCCTTCTATCCAGCAACTCTCCCGCTCGGTGATCGGTGGCGGATAGTGTAATTCCCAGGCCAACGATTTACCTTGCATTTTGGATGCATGTGAGCGTGGCAGTGACCTTCAGTGCCACGTATTATCTCAATCCCGATTGACTAGCGTGGTTGTAAGCGTGCATTCCTGGATTTCTGCGAGTTGTGCGTACCGTATAATGCTCACCTAAGCTCCACCATGTCAAATTCATGTTGGTAGATGCCCAGTAATCATAATGCTGGAGTTCGTTTTTTTATTATTATTTTTATTTTGCAGTATTCCCAGGATTGACAATTTTAACAATTTTAACTGTAGCCATGCATGGGTTCTAGAACCTTTGATGAGCCCTTAGTAATGACAATCCCCGTCGAATTTATTGTTGTGGGTTAGTGATAAAACTTCGCTTGTTAATCTATATCAATAAAACTCTAAGGGTTAATTGACGCATCAGTGAGGTATGTTTTTGCTTTTAACTTATTGGTTGGTGTGTTAAGAAGGATTGAGCTCACCGCAAGTTTTTATGTATTAACGGATAAACTCATAATTTTGGATGTTAACTCAACCCCAAAAATATATTTATATATAACAATTTCATGGTTGAATCATTGTGAACTGACGATTAAAACACAACGTAGTGTATGTCAGCAATTTAGTTGACAGGCCAATCACTATGTATTTATTGGATATGCTCGGACTGCTAAATCTTATTCATTTTAATGTAGAGCACAGAGATCTCTTTATGGTTTGCCATATCACAGGAAGCTATGTCTATTCTTAGATAGCAATATCATATGTTACACCTTCAGCCTTAAATTTCCTTACTATCTATCTTTATTGTTAGACCTATTTTGGACTACAAGTGTAATAGTCAGTGTGTTTTGCATTAATGTTGCTAATATTGTAAGTTAGCGCATAGTAAACTAATGTTGTTAATAGTGTTGAATAATATAGTTATAATGAACTTGGTATCATTGTATATAGTTTGTTAATCTTTAATTTAGATCGTTCTTAATGTTAAGTTAAATTAACATGGTTGACTTAGTTGCTATTTAATTGTGGAATTCCTACTTCTATGAAATTGTAAGTTGACCTTGGGTTCGTTATTTTATTGTTGGGTGTTCTTCAATTCTTTATATAAAATATTAAGCCAACCTTTAGTCCGTATGGATATTGCTTATTAAGGTAGATATTCTTAATTCCTCTAAATGGAGATAAATAAGGCTTTGACTTCTATTCAAGGTGTTATTAGGTTGACCTCCTCATGGTATCTTACTGAATATAAATTGGGTAATAGATTCTTATGGTACTGTTTAATTTAGTTGAGTCATTTTAAAGCTATTTAGTTGCGCTGCATAAGAATGGTACTTGATACAATAGCTTGATGAAATTGATAATTGATTCTTGACATGGTTGAACTTAACTTAGGAAGAGTTCTAAAAATGGGTGTAAATAGATCTCTACCTAATACAAGAATCATATATATTCCTTGTAGATGTTATAAATCGGTTTTTATTCTCTTATGCAATTGGACCTAATTTCTGACGAATGGTGGATTTAGTAGATGGATTGTTCCTTGAACTATGATGAAACGATGTTTAGTTATAATTGATGGAACTAGTATGGTATTTGGATTATGATTGATTAATGGGATGTAGACACCTCCTTGTTCCTCAGAATAGTCGCCAACCCTGAGACCTTAAATGGTCAAAATCAATGGGAACCTGGGCTTGAGCATTGCTTATGTGTCCTGGAGGTCCTAACCATTGTAGGGTAGGATGGGCAGGTAGTCATTCTTGTTCTTGTCAGGTCGTCATGTTGTGGATGCGAGAGTTGTTTGCGTAGTGGTCATCGTCGTGTTGCATTGTTGAGTATAATGTCATGTTTACCTTCATACACAAACACACAAAAAAAAAAATTGCACTTGTTAGGAAAAGCTTGATGTCATGACGAACGAGAGGTTCATTACATATGGTATCAGAGCGGGTTCAACCCGTGACTTGGGATCGCTATGGCTTCTATTGATATGGTTGATTATATTGTTGCTAATCGAGTTGACTTGTGTGCGTGCATGTAATCATGGTTAGAGGACACCATGGAGGCAGACCACGAGGTGCTAGGGGAGGAGGCACGATGCCTCCAGTAGCATCCACAGTTGAGGGAGCTAACCCCCAGGGAGACGAGCAGGTTGCCAGGCAGGAGCAGATAGCAGTTGGTGATGTGGTCGGAATGATGAGATATTTTCAGCGCATGTTCGAGGCACTGATCAACCGTTTGGACAGAGATGAGGCCAGAGCGTCGGCACCCGCTGAGGTTCTACTGTGCACTCTAGTTAGTACTGGTAACGGTCACTGCAAACTTGAGAAGGTCAAATTTCCTGAGTTCTTTGGTGCCTCGGACGACGCAGCCGCCGAGGCATGGTTGGAGAACATGGCGATGTGCTTCGCACTTCACAATTATACCTCCAACATGAAGGTCCGCATGGAGGTCTTTCAACTGAAGGGGAGCTCTCTTCTATGGTGGAAGACACTCCTACCATAGTTGAACATGGTCGTCGAAGATGTGTCATGGGAACTATTCGAGGAACGGTTCCGAGAGAGGTACCTTCCAGAGGAATTCATTGAGCATCAGCTCAATGATTTCAACGCCTTACGACAGGGAGGTCGTACGGTGCCCAAGTATGAGGCTTGTTTTATGGAGCTGCTCCGGTATGCTCCGCACCTTAACACGGAGAAACTTAATATCAACAGGTTCGTGTTCAGCCTTAACGAGAGCCCACATGCAAAGGTTAGGATTTTGATGCCACAAAACTTGCATGATGCCGTCCAGAATGACCTCATAGCAGAAGAGGAGCTTATCAGTGGGGGTCAGACCAAGATTCCAGCGAGACCAGCAGGGTAGGTTTCATCTGGAGCACAACAACATCAGACACCAGCGAGACATACGTCGGGATATCATGGCTTCTAGAGGGGATCCACTTTCACTACACCTCGACGATCGACGCCTCAGCAGCAGACACCTTATCGGGGACCACAACATTAGCAGTAGCATCGCCCACAAAAGCAACAGTTTAGGCTTGTTCAGTAGAACAGACCAGGGTTCCAGAGCGGTGGGCTGTCATCTTCTACTTTGAGTACCAGGACTACTGGACATTAAAAGGGGTGTTGGACATGTGGGGAGCCACACTACCAGTGCGACTGTCCTGTGGAGAGGACCAGAGCATCTGGATTAGCCGGATCAATTACCGTGGGAGATATGGGCAAGGCCTATCGGATTCATGCACTGGTGAATAACCGCCAGGTAGAGCATCAGTCGACTGTTCTTGAGATGACAGGTACCGTTGCTGACCAGACTCTTAGTATTTTGATAGATCCCGATGCTACCGAGAGTTTCATTTCTAGTGCAGCGCTAAAAGGGATTAAGGTAAAGGTAGTCGAACAGGATGAGTTTAGCTTCATGGAGATGGCTTCAGGAGCCAAACAAAAGGTTGGAGGAAAGGTTACAGGTTATGTCCTTAACCTGGGAGAGTTTGTTACAAGGGCCAACCTGTACGTCATGATCCTAGGATCTTATGATGTCATGATTGGTATGGACTGGTTGGAATTGCATGAGGCGATACTAAACTGTAAGACAAATGGCTGAGCTTGGTCGATGACAAGGGACAAATATGTGTGATTGTAGGCTAGAACCAGGGAGTTTCCCTGAGGTTCGTCTCTTCCTTATAGTTACGAAAGAGTATGCGCAAGGGGTGCAAGCTTTATGCAATCCTTGAGTTAAACGAGAAGGGAGTAGCGAAACATTTTGAACACCTTCTGGTGGTGAGAGAGTTTGTGAACGTGTTTCTGGAGGAGTTACCTGGGATGCCGCCAGAGAGGGAATTGGAGTTTACCATAGACCTAAAACCGGGGATTGAACCGATAGCAAGAACGCCTTATCAAATGTCGACCCCGGAGTTACAAGAGTTGAAAATGCAACTGAAGGAGTTGTTGGACCTGGGACTGATACGTCCTAGTGTGTCACCATGGGGTGCACTTGTTATTTTCATACGAAAGAAGGATGGATCATGGAGGCTTTGCATTGACTACCATTAACTGAACAAGGCCACGATCAAGAATCAGTATCCCTTGCCGAGAATTGATGATCTATTCGATCAAATTAAGGGTGCAACGGTGTTCTCCAAGATCAATTTGCGATCAGGGTATCGCCAGTTATGGATCAAGGAGGATGACGTCCCTAATACCGCATTTAAGATGAGGTTTGGAAATTACGAGTTTACTGTTTTACCGTTTGGACTGACAAACTCCCCAGGGGTATTTATGAGTTTGATGAACGAGGTGTTCTGTGAGTACTTGGACAAGTTCATCCAAGTATTCATTGACGATATTTTGATCTACTCTCAGACGATGGAGGAGCATGATGAGCACTTGCGCTTGGTACCACAGTGTCTGCGAGAGCACAAATTGTATGGGAAGTTGTCCAAATGCTCATTTTATCAATCGAAGATTCACTACTTAGGGCATGTCATCTCCGGCGAAGGCATCATTGTGGATCTAGCCAAGGTTAAGGCTATTATGGAATGGCCTGTGCCTACGAATGTCCCGGAAGTGCGTATCTTCATGGGTTTAGCAAGATACTATCGATGGTTCATCGAGGGATTTTTGAAGATAGAAAATTCGATCACGGAATTGCAGAAGAAGAAGAAGAATTTTGTTTGGACCAAGAAATGCACAGAAGCATTTCGGAGGCTCAAGGAATTGTTGACAACTACATCGATACTAAAAGTCCCTGACATGGACGCGGACTTCTTGGTATGCATTGACGCATCCAATGAAGGCTTAGGCGGAGTCTTGATGCAAGACGGATGAGTGATTTCTTACATTTCGAGGAAACTGAGAAGTCACGAGGAGAACTATGTGACGCACGATTTGGAGTTATTATCCATCGTATATGCCTTGAAGGTTTGGAGACACTACCTTGTTGGACGAAAATTTGAACTAAAGACTGACCATTGTGGACTACAACACATATTTACGTAAAGTGACCTGAACGCACGACAGTGATGTTGGTCAAAATTGCTTAGCGAATACGACTTTGAGATTACTTACATAAAAGGAACAGTGAACCGAATGGTGGATGCATTGAGTCAGAGGCCACACATCTTTTTAGTGTTGCCTCTTCAGATGAATCTACGTGAAAATATTCTAACGTTATAGCGTGACGACGACTGGTACAAAGAGGTCGAGGGTTTTATTGGACAAAACATAATGATGGTACCACGATTTGAGGGATTTTCATTTGATGGTGATGGTTTATTGAGGTTTAAAGGTCCGATTTATGTACCGCCAAATGACGGGTTGAGGATGTTGATCCTGAGCGAGGCTCATAGAGAAGTTTATATGGCTCACCCGGGAGTCACGAAGATGAGGGCATACCTTAAACCCTTCTTCTTCTGGAAGGGAATGAAGGCCGACATAGTCAACTATGTGGCTAGATGTCTAGAATGTCAGCAGGTAAAGGCTGAACATAGACACCCAACAAGATTACTACAACCACATGCCATTCTGGAATCGAAATGGGAGGTTATTTTGATGGATTTTATTGTTGGATTGCCACTGACGACAAGGAGGCATGACTTGATTTTCGTAGTAGTAGACACTCTGACGAAGAGTTCTCACTTTATTCGTGTGTGTATGACGTATCGGGCACCTTACATAGCTAGAGTTTTCATCAGTGAGATTGTGATGCTGCATGGCGTGCCTAAGAGGATTATATCTGATCGAGGATCGGTGTTTACCGAACGATTTTGGACAAGTTTCCAAGAGGCCTTGGGAACCCAACTTAACTTTAGTACTGCATATCATCCAGAGACTGACGAACAGACCGAACGAATGAACCAAACCTTGGAAGATATGTTGTGCATGTACGTGATGGACCAACAAAAGCATTGGGAAGAATTCTTGCCACTAGTGGAGTTCGCTTACAACAATAGTTACCATAGCACCATTAAGATGGAGCCTTTCGATTTTCTTTACGGGCGACTGTGTCAGACGCCCTTGAGTTGGGATCGGCTTGAGGATAGGGTCTTGGTGGGACCAGAAGCGATCTAAGAAATGGAAGAACAAATGCAAACCATAAGACAAATGATTAAAGAAGCACATGATCGATAGAAGAGTTATGTCGATGCGCACCGAGTCGACCATAGTTATGAGGTCGGCGATCGAGTCTTCTTGCGGGTTAAACCGCATAAGATTTCGATCAAGTTTGGAAAGGGAGATAAACTCTCTCCTAGGTTCATGGGACCCTTCGAGATTATGGAGAGAAAGGGGCCCGTGGCCTATCGACTAGCCTTGCCTGATTCTTTGAGGCGTATGCACAATGTTTTTCATGTATCTATTTTGAGACATTATATTAGTGATCCTACACATGTTATTGACATGAGTTCCTTGCAGGTATCAGATGAGGGGGCGCTCATGGATGAGTCGGTCCACATCTTGGATCATCGCGTTCGATAGCTACGACGTCAAACGGTAGATCAGGTCAAGGTCCAATGGGACAATTATAGTCCGCACTCGACGACCTGGGAGGACGCATATGATATATGCCAACAGTTTCCATTTTTGTTTGATAGATAGACATATGATACTGTGATACACTTATTTTAGAATTTATACTGTGAAAATTCGGGATGAAGTTTACACCAAGAGGGGGTGTATGTAACATCCCGCTCTGGCGCACTGAGTAAACTTATTCTTTGAGGACACTTGCTCGCAAGTGATCTGGATTATTATGGGATTAAAACATTTGACTTTGATTATGATGCATTATGGGTAGATGACATGTTGTTTTACTACATTGACATAGACAAGTGTTATTGACTCGATTTTACTGAGTGTGCAGGGTTTTGGACCTTTAGGATGCAGAGGCATCGATGGAACCCCTTGGACTCCAGATCGAGTCAGGGAGTGTGCCTTTGGGGTTTGATTGTTTTACTGTGATATTAGTGCATCTGACTAGATGATATGATGTGGATATGTTCTGACATGATTTGTTGATGATGCAGGTTGACGATAGCTTTCCAACTAGACTCACATATGGAGTAAAGGGGTCACACACGACTACCAGAGAGGTTGAGGGAGAGGTGTGGACAACAACCCTGCCACAGCCTGCTAACACTCCTATCGTGGCTCGAACTGTAGGTTAACGATTACCTTGTTTGAGAGGACCCACGATGCCATGAGGGCAGACTACGACAGTCGCTCACGATGATTCTAAGGGGCACGCAATAAGGTGGGGGCCTTATTCCTTATAAGCCCTTAGTCTCCCACAAGTTCACCTGGCGGAGTATTGACTCCAGGGGTTATTGATGTCTACCAATCAGTCAAGAGGTGAGTGGCACCCTTGGAGCACGTAGTGCATCATGAAGGGAACGTCGCACAAGGGAACAGATGAGGCGAGTGGCACCCTTGGAGCACCTAGTGCGTCCTGAAGGGCACGTCGCAGTGATGATGATAGAAGGGTGAACCTAGATGGCCCTAAGGCAAATAACAGGTTAAGAAATTTTAAAAACAATTTTCCTAATTAACTGTCACCCAGTACACAATTTAAGTACTAAGTCTAAAATTTCGCTAGGGGTAAAATTTTGTCTACCTTTAAAAAAAAATAAAAATAAAAATAGATAAAATGAAATAAAATAATAAAATTTAAAATTTAAAATAAAAACCACTGAAGTAATAATTATGGTCTTCATAAAATTTTGTAACATGAAGGGAGTAAGAAATTAAATTATTAATAAGAAATAAAATCTATGGATATAAAAAAATAAATAGGGAATTAATTATTTTATCATTTGATATTTTAAAAGATACTAAATTAATGAAAAAGGGGAAAGAGGGAAAAAAAAATAAAAATAGGAAACTAGGGAAAGGAAGTAACATAAAAAAGAAAAAGGGGAACTTAAGGGAAAAAGAGGGAAGTCAACTTAGTAAGGAATACACATTTAAGAGCTTTCTAATTTTAAACTGAATTAGCAATTTCATAATAGGGAAAGCCTTTAAAACCTGTAAGGGAATCTAGGGACACCTATGAGTGATTCTAGGAGTAACTCTAGGTGGGTGAGGGAAATAAATATATTTACTTAATTAAAGAAATTAATTAATGGAGGAATGTAGGGGATGAGGGACACTTGTACGGAGAAGAATTTTTAGGAATTTATTTTAAAAACTTTAATTAATGAGATTTTAGGAAAGAGAGGAAGGGGGAAACTCTATATAATGAAGGAAGGAGAAGGGGAAATGATCATCTTCTGTTTACGAAACGTTACGCTGCAGAAATAGTGACTTGACTGATTTACTTGTGAGGAGTTGGGATACCCAGCTCGGAGAGGAGTGGTAGCTCGGCCTTGCGAGGTGAGTTGGGAGCTAGACGAAACATCTGGATAGTGTGTGGCCCCTTTGCGGCTCGGGGGTTTAAGCGGGAAGAAGAGTACCCCTAGTGTTGGCTGGAAGGTACCGATGAAGTCTCAATGGTCGGCGAGCGGAAGTTGCATGGAGCGCGTAGACGACACTCAGAGTAGGCGAATAGGCAACGGTACACTTTTTCGGTTGAATGATAGAATGTTGTAGGATGTATGATTTAGATCTGCATGTGTTTTAAGTGGGTAAACTGATTGTTTAGTTGCATGACTGAATTTTTATAGCCTAGCTGAATGATTGGTTGATTGATTTCCGTGACCTTCGTCTTCCCGCATGTCGTGACCGCCCTGTGGTGTTTGACTGTGACCCTTGGAATTTTTTTCCTTCATCCCTAGCATGCAAGTCCTTGCCTGAGTAGTTGGCCAGGAGCTTGATCTACGGTCGTCTCCTTAGCCTTAAAAGACCTATGGATCTCAACGCCGTGCTTTTATGTGCGAGGATGGTGTAGCGTAGGATGAACCCATCCGTTGGATACCTCTATTTTTGTCCTTGGTAGTCGATGTCATACGCCTTGTTGAGTGTTATTAACCCTGAAATTTTGTTGTTGGCGTAGCTTTTTTTTCTTCCACTGTGCGTTTTATACCTTGCTGAATTTTCTTCATGCCTTGGCTAATAAAACCTCTGTGGACATTTCAATGACCTTCTTTGGTTCTATGCATTCTCCTATTGTGCTTTATGCTTTTACATTGTCTGTGTTTTTAGGCATGGAGAGATAAATTTTCTATGCTTTGGGGATATCAAGGAGTGGATTACTCGACATTTCTTGGCCTGACCAATTTATATATATATATTAACAGTGATTTTCTTTTATCTAGACAATTGTTTATTACCACTCTAGCGGTAACTATTTTGAGTAACATAAAATTTACTTACAATGATGTGTGGTGTGGGTATTCTGGCTTGCAAAGGGATGACTGCATGCCTGCATTTTTTTTTAATTGATATTTTGGCATTGGACAGACTTATTGATGTCCAGTCTGCACTTTATTTTGACAACCTGAAAATGGAAAAACATCAATTATTCTAAATTTGCGTTTTTGTTTGGGGGGTACATTGAATTGAACAAGCGTTCTGTGTTATTTCTTGGTCTGCAATGTAATGGTAAGCTGGATTGGAAACAAATTAAATGCTTGGTCTACGATTTCCTCTGCATTGATAGAATTTACGGCGATTGCTCTGAGATTTCATGCTTCAGGACTTGTTTCGGTTGCAAATTTTTTCCTTAACTCAATGGAGATCTACTTAGCGCCCTTCTCATGATTAAAACTCAGCCTTGATGCCTGGAACACGATTGATATTGTGGCAATCATTGTCATTTCCTTAATTGGTGTTACGGTATTTTAAGGGACCTAATGTACGCAAAATTTTATGCCCAGCGAGATTTCTGTTGTGGCATCCCTACTGCTGGCACAGGGCTATAGCTCTTCATGGGAGTAACGCTTTTATCTAATGCCCGTGCAACACTGTATTTTCCCCTGTAGATGTTGTACTTAGTTCTGGATCGCTTGAGATGTCGTCCATTCCATCTTCTGAAGCTATTCCGGTGTAGCGAATAGTTGATCTTTAAATTGCTTGCTCAACACATTGTTTATTCATGTATGGCAATCCTTTACCAAAAGGTGGAAACGAAGAATGTTAATTCTTAATCGGTGCCCTTCTATGCAGCGAATCTCCCACTTGGTGATCGGTGGCGGACAGTTTAATTCCCAGGTCAACGATTTACCTTGCATTTTGGATGCCTGTGAGCGTGGCAGTGACCTTCACTGCCGCGTATTGTCTTAGTCCCGATTGACTGGCATGGTTGTAAGCGTGCATTCCTGGATTTCTATGAGTTGTGCATACCATATAATGCTCACCTAAGCTCCACCGTGTCGAATTCATGTTGGTAGACACCCAGTAATCATAATGCTGGAGTTTTTTTTATTTTATTTTTATTTTTATTTTGCGGTATTCTCCAAGATTGACAATTTTAACAATTTTAATTGTAGCCATGCATGGGTTCCAGAACCTTTGAAGAGCCCTTAGTAATGATGATCCCCGTCGAATTTATTGTTGTGGGTTAGTGATAAAACTTCGCTTGTTAATCTATATCAGTAAAACTCTAAGGGTTAATTGACGCATCAGTGAGGTATGTTTTTGCTTTTAACTTATTGGCTGGTGTGTTAAGAAGGATTGAGCTCACCGCAAGTTTTTATGTATTAACGGATAAACTCAGAATTTCGGGTGTTAACTCAGCGCCAAAAATATATTTATATATAACAATTTCACGGTTGAATCACTGTGAACTGACGATTAAAACCCAACGTAGTGTATGTCAGCGATTTAGTTGACAAGCCAATCAATATGTATTTATTGGATATGCTCGGACTGCTAAATCTTATGCATTTTAATGTAGAACGCAGAGATCTCTTTATGGTTTTCCATATCACAGGCAGCTATGTCTATTCTTAGATAGCAATATCATATGTTACACCTTCAGCCTTAAATTTCCTTATTATCTATCTTTATTGTTAGACCTATTTTGGACTGCAAGTGCAATAGTCATTATGTTTTGCGTTAATGTTGCTAATATTGTAAGTTAGCACATAGTAAACTAATGTTGTTAATAGTGTTGAATAATATAGTGATAATGAACTTGGTATCATTGCATATATTTTGTTAATCTTTAATTTAGATCGTTCTTAATGTTAAGTTAAATTAACATGGTTGACTTAGTTGCTATTTAATTGTGGAATTCTTACTTCTATGAAATTGTAAGTTGACCTTGGGTTAGTTATTTTATTGTTGGGTGTTCTTCAATTCTTTATATAAAATATTAAGCCAACCTTTAGTCCGTATGGATATTGCTTATTAAGGTAGATATTCTTAATTCCTCTAAATGGAGATAAATAAGGCTTTGACTTCTATTCAAGGTGTTATTAGGTTGACTTCCTCATGGTATCTTACTGAATATAAATTGGGTAATGGATTCTTATGGTACTGTTTAATTTAGTTGAGTCATTTTAAAGCTATTTAGTTGCACTGCATAAGAATGGTACTTGATACAATAGCTTGATGAAATTGATAATTGATTCTTGACATGGTTGAACTTAACTTAGGAAGAGTTCTAAAAATGGGTGTAAATAGATCTCTACCTAATACAAGAATCATATATATGCCTTGTAGATGTTATAACTCGGTTTTTATTCTCTTACGCAATTGGACCTAATTTCTGACGAATGGTGGATTAAGTAGATGGATTGTTCCTTGCACTATGATGAAACAATGTTTAGTTATAATTGATGGAACTAGTATGGTATTTGGATTATGATTGATTAATGGGATGTAGACACCTCCTTGTTCCTTAGAACAATCGTCGGCCCTAAGACCTTAAATGGTCAAAATCGATGGGAAACTAGGCTTGAGCGTTGCTTATGTGTCCTGGAGGTCCTAACCATTGTAGGGTAGGACGAGCGGGTAGTCATTCTTGTTCTTGTCAGGTCGTCATGTTGTGGATGTGAGAGTTGTTTGCGTAGTGATCATCGCCGTGTTGCATTGTTGAGTATAATGTCATGTTTACCTTCATACACACACACACAAAAAAAAAAAAATTGCACTTGTTAGGAGAGGCTTGATGTCGTGACGAACGAGAGGTTTGTTACAAGGTTGTTATGAATTTACTCATTGTTGTAGCAATTTTATATGAATTCCTGAGTGTGGAATTTTGACAAACACTTGGACTGTAGGATATGTCACACTGTTTGACTGCCCAATTTGCAGTTATGGTATTTTAGATGGATTCTTGAAGTGTTTTAGATGGTTGACCTAGATTTCATGTTATCCCCCTGATAACATTGTGACTATGAAAACCCTAGGAACAAAAGTTTAAATTCGAATATGCCCTAACTCAAATATGCATAATATCTAATTCAAACATGGTGCCCTAGATCGAATATATAGAATATATCATTTAAATGATGATGCATGTGTGCCCTAGAATTTTCAGAATGAAAATTTTGAAAAGGACAGTGTGAGGAAAATTTACTAGAATGGAAGTCATTGTTGGTCTAGTCGCTTCTTTGTCGCTCTTTGTCTCTGTGGCTCCTTGCTGGGGTCACCACATCTCTTGCTGGGGTCTTTGTCTACGTTTGTGGATCGGGAAGAATGCAAATGGGGGAGAGTTTAGGGATGAATGCGAATGGGGTCGGGATGAATGTGAATGGGGCGAGTTCGAATGCTAATGGGATGGTCGAGTTCAAATGCGAATGGGGTCGGGATGAATGTGAATGGGGCGAGTTTGAATGCAAATGGGATGGGTCGAGTTCGAATGGTCGAGTTTGAATGGGATGAATGCAAATGTGAATGGGGTTAGGGGTCGATTTCTGTTCGGTTGTGTGAATGGGAATGGGATTAGGTCGATCAGGTTCTGTTCGACTGTTACATATATAACATATATATGTTAAATACATATGTTATATATGTTACATATATAACATATATATGTTACGGTTCAAATGTTACATATATATGTTATATATGTAACATATATAACATATATATGTTACACACATATGTTATATATGTTACATATATATGTTATATATATGTTATAACATATATATAACATATATATGTTATATATTTGTAACATATATATGTTATATATGTAACATACATATAACATATATATGTTTACAATATATAAAATATTTTCATTTTATAAATATTTTTTATATTATATGTCATATTTTATATAATATGTTATATGTTRTATGAATATATTATATAATATATAGTTTTTGTTCATGATATCAACATGTGCCCCTGGTGCAGATCTTGGTGGTAGTAGCAAATATTCAAATGAGAACTTTGAAGAGTGAAGTGGGGAAATGTTCCATGTGAACATCACTTGGACATGGCCAGTTAGTCTATCCTAAGAGATGGGGAATCCTTGTATCAAGGGTGCACCCTGCATGAACATCGAAAGAGAATTGGGTTAATATTCCCGAACTGGGACATGGTGGTGGACGGCAATGTTAGGATGATACAAGGAGTATATGTTACAAACATTATGATCTTAGACAAGGATGGAGCACAAAAATACATATGGAAATAGGATATCGCTCTCTAACCAATATGTTATTGGATGATGGTTCCATGGTAAACAATATGATGAAGGATACATGGGGAAAGTTAGATAAATCAAAATTGAGGCCACTAGAGTTGTTGGTTGACAATAAAATCCATCAATCGCTTCGACAAGGTGATCAATGAACATTTCATATTGAATTCATTCAATATATTCCAAGGATCACTGCAACATTATCAATTGGACTATTAAT
>ML779299.1:217408-240472 GCA_009831015.1 Picea engelmannii | reverse complement strand
TCTACAGTTTAAGAGTGTAGACAATGTGCCTTGATTGGAGACACGGGAGGAAGGGAAAATAAACTATCACCGCGTGTCAGAAAGACCGAGAAGAAAAAAAAACCCACCCACAAGACTCATTTTAGAATATGATTGATATGCTCATTTAACCATAGACAATATCACTATTGTCACCCAGCCATAGGACGAAGCCACCCCCGAGCACCTTAACCTTGACAAAGAATCATTCTAGAAGCAAACCCTAGGCTGGATAGCCAAAAAAAGGTGGTGCACCTTTCTCCAAGGATAGCGCACCAAGAAAGGGTAACAATAGCTGATCAGAGAGTTCAAACCATAACCAAGAGAGTCCAAGCCAAAACCGAAATCTACTAGTTGCAACAACTACAACAACAACTCTCCTCCTAACTTGCACACAAGTGGCCAATTGCAGTGCACACAAGTGTTGCTTCTGTAGTTCTGAGAATACCTTCCAGAATGAAGACTGGCCTCTTGTATTTATACTAAATCTAACAAACTACCTGGGCTGACTTCTCATTCTGGGTGCCTATTTACTTAGTATATAATATTTCCTTTAGCCGACTTCTTCTCTTGGAGGTTAATAACCTAATACAAATTATCTTCTTGACCCAACTTGTCTTCTAGGGTTATTAGCCAACTAATTAGGGTTTCTTATTTCTTCCCGGAATATTCTATTCTTGTCAAGTTTACACATGGAGGTAAATACCTCCCGCAACTACCATAATATCAACACTCCCTCCTAGCTAGGGAGGTATTGAAGGTAATGGTCTTGAGAAAAAACATACCATTCACCCGGTAGCATCAACATAGTTGTATAGACTATCTCATGATTATATCACGAGCACCATCGTCACTATCAGTTTCATCAACTACATCATCTCTCGAAACCATACTCCATCTAAGTAATCAGACATGATGCTGGATAATTCACTCACTCCACAAAGTAACACAAGAGCCATTCTTCTAATCCGAACATATGTCCTAGAAGAATAAATGTCCTGAACCATTTTCCGTCTGGGAAATATCTATCCATTGATCATCCATCTAGCTGATAATCATTTCCAACATTACTAATAGTCTTAAAGGCAATCAGAACAATGCCATTCAATAGAAAACAACTGTGTCTATCCATAGTAGTACACAACTAAAATCCATTGGTACACTGCCACACCAAGTAGCACACAGATACTTGATCAGTAACATATAGTCACAATCAATGGAACACATCCACCATAGTAGTATATATCTACTGTTCAAATACATATAGTCTCCATAACAATCATATCATCAACCTGCACAGAAAACATTGTTATGATATAAACTGAATCATCTGGGCCATTCTTCCACTCACATTTGTGAGATATGGAAGAGAATCTTCCCTAAAAAAATAAAACATCAATGATGAGCTATTCGGACTATTATTCTCAAGCAAGGAAGAATACCTATATCGATTTTTGAGCCTGGACCATTCACCTATCTGGGCCATTCCTCCAGCACTAAACAAAGTGCAACCTGGAGAGAATGAGTCTGCCCTAGGGAATGCCTGTCCTCGATTGTTGAACCTAGACCATTCATCTATCTGGTCCATTCCTCTGACACTAAACAAAGTGCAACTTGAAGAGAATGAATCTTCCCTAGGGAATGACTGTCCAGACCATTTCCTAAGGAAATGACTGTCCTACACCAACCTCCAAAACGAACCATTCTTCGAAACTACTCACAACTGTTAGCTTTGAAAGAATGACTATCCGACGAGGTAGACCAATCTTCTTGACCACTACTGAGAGTGACCGTCAAGAAGAGAGACTGTCCTAGACCATTCCCTATGTCAACCATAAGGGGAATCGATGTTTATGGTACATCAACAATCCATCGAACCATTTTCATTACGAAAATGACCGTTCGATATGGACCATTTTCCGAACTGGAAAATGTCTATCCGTTAGAAATCTCAAACCACTTTCTGAATTGGAAAGGAACTACTCATCCTTGACCATTTTTCTTACTAAAAAATGACTGTCCATAAGTCAATAACACATCATTGCTCCCTCCCAACCTAGTAGTCATCTCTTCCTTTTTCAATAAGGAAGTCGTCTCCATGAGCTCCAGCTTGAGTACACAAACTCTTTCATCTTGGACAAAAGATTTACCAAAATGTTTGCGTATCTTCTCATCTGTGGAGATATATATTGGAGAACCACTTTCTCTTTTCTGGTCTTCATTATAGAGAATGTAATGCTTGATCTCAAATGTAATTCGGTCTTTCTGGAACATTGGTTTTCTTTGAAGGCTTGATATAGCTCTGATCAATAAAGTATATCATTGTTGGATTCATCTTTGTTTCATGCTAGCTCATAACATCGTGGCAAGGGTCAAACAAGAACATATCCAAGTGGTATTTCTTCTTCCATCATGAGAGTTTGTCATGGATTAGCAATCCATAATCCTGAGCTTCTGAGTAACCATTCTGATACAATATATATGTTATAGAAGGCTTTTCACCATGCTTCTTATGTGCATTGAAGGATTTGCAGCAAGTTTTTTGAATCCATATAGGATCTTCTTCCATTTGCATACAAGGGTCTCTTTCTGGTATACCTCAAAGCCTTGAGGTTGATCTAAATGTAAATTCCAACCCATGGATATTGCGAACGATATACTGGCTCATGTAGAGGTATGTTTGGTTTACTGGAACAAGCAATCATCATAGTATTGTCCCTCCATCTAGGAGAACCTCTAGTTCTGGATATCACAATGCTTACATCCATAAGTCTTCCATACATTGTTATTCATCACAAATTTCAGTTCCTCTGCTTGATTGATTTTAGTGAGTTCATATTAGGCTAGTAGTCTTGTGATTCTTGATACAATGACTAGTTGTTCTGGCTTTTCTTTCTTTCTTGGAATCTTCATGTTCTTCCTCGTGTTTCTCTTTAGCTCTTGGGTCCATGGAGTTTTCTATAGATTCCATGCCCTGAATATTCCACTTCTTTCTTTCATCATAGGATCATGGATGTGGATGGACAACCAGGGATACTTTTAAGGCTTCTTTTCGAAGAAGATTTCTTCTAAAGTCACACTTAAAACGTGTTGCTTTTCATGGTTGCTACCATTGATGGGAACATGGATAGATACTTCATCATCTTCAATGGATCATAGGATTAGCTCCCTCATAATCCTTGCTTCATGTATGAGTGCATGATTTTCTTTTGGAAGTATATAATCAACTCACTCCATTTAACAGATTCCACGCTTCTGTCTGCATCCTTATTTCCTTCTGCAAAGTATCATAAGTCTTTCTCCAATTTCCTCTTGATTGCTAACTTCTTTCTGTCTTTACTTCTTCTAGGTTTCTTCAAGATTGATTCTGATTTCAGCTTATCTTGCAACTGCTACTTATGTAATAACTTCCACATGAATTGTTTGATGTACTTCATCCTTTCATGTGTATTGTCTGACTTGTAGTCATAGTGATAGCAATCCTTATCTTGTTGTTCTTCCATAGGTATAGTTTCTCTCGAAACATATTATCTTCTAAGAAATAGATATGCAAGATATGTACATAAAACATGGTATGTACAAGAACTATGAAGAATATTGTTACCTTGTCTTAGAAGAAGAAGTTTGTTTTGTCCTACTTAGTCTTCTTTGTAGGTTCCTTTTCTTTGACAACTGATGCTTCATGTGTCTCCTTCCTTTTCTTTAACTCGGTACAATGATTCTTGTAGTGACCATACTTTCGACAGTTGAAGCATTGTATTTCTGACATGTCTTTCTCTTGATTTGGGTTCTTCCTTGAACCACACTTCCTTTTGTTCCTGAAATTCTTGAATCTTGTTGTAAAGGCTTGATCATCGTACTTCTTTTGGGGTTTCTCTTTTTCACCGATCCTTGATTCTTCTTGTGCAAAACAAGTCCAAAGTTCTTCAAATGTAGGATACTCCTTTCTTGTGTTCATGCTTACGGAAAATGCATCCCATGTCTTGGGAAGACCATTGAGTACTATGTTCACCGATTCCTTCTTTGAAATGATCTCTTCAATGGCTTGTAGTTGAAATCTTAAATGAGATATTCTCACAAAGTATGATGTTATGCTGTCATCATCATTCATCTTCATGTCACAAAGCTCATTCTTCAGACTCATTACTTGTCCAATGTTTCTGACTGAGAAGAGGTTTGTTAGGGCATCATACATCTTCTTAGATGAATCAAGATGGGATATGTAGGGTATCAAGTGGTATTTTATAGAATACACTATGATACTCATGGAATTGATGTCATTGTCTTCGAACTTCTCCATAACTGCAACGTTCTGTGGTTCCTTCTCTTTTCCTTCTTCAAAATCTGGTTCCACGATCTTTCCTTTCATGCTATCCAACACTTTATTCTTGGAAAGGATGAGTTCAATCCTTGTCTTCCATGCTCTGAAGTTAGAATCTCCTTCTAACTTGCTTTATGACTTCATAGATTAAGTCATGGATGCTTTGACTTGGTCAACCCTAGATTTGACGAAAAAATCAAACTCGACATCTTAGCTTGTTGAGAGTACCAGGAGATGCGCTAGGCTAGGGTGCACTAGTCTATCTGGAAATTAGGTCAATCCCTCCACTTTAAGGTGACTTAACGAGAGGGTCAAGGTTTCTGCAACTTCACCTGCTAGTAACCCTAGCGACAATGCTTTAGTAACTGCTCTTGCTAGAAACCCTAGCGACAATTCTTCAACAAGCTTAGTATCCTTATGGCTATTCTCCCTTCCAATGGTTAGACTAAATGAAGGAGGTGTGGGCCCATAACCTGTTAGAATATGATGGATGTGCTCATTTAACCATAGACAATATCACTATTGTCACCCAACCATAGGCTGAAGCCACCCCCAAGCACCTTAACCTTGACAAAGAATAACTCTGGAAGCAACCCCTAGGTTGGATAGCCAAAAAAAGGTGGCACACCTTTCTCCAAGGATAGCGCACCAAGAAAGAGTAATAATAGCTAGTTAGAGAGTCCAAACCATAACCAAGAGAGTCCAAGACAAAACCAAAATCTGCTAGCTGTAGCAGCTGCAACAACAACTCTCCTCCAAATTTGCGCACAACTAGCCAACTACAGTGTGCACAAGTGTTTCTTCTGTAGTTATGAAAATTCCTGTCAGAATGAAGACTGTCCTCCTGTATTTATACTAAATATGGCAAACTTCCTGGGTCGACTTCTCATTCTAGGTGCCTATTTACTTAGTATATAATATTTCCTTTAGCCAACTTCTTCTCTTGGAGGTTAATAACCTAATACAAATTATCTTCTTGAGCCGACTTGTCTTCTAGGGTTATTATCCAACTAATTAGGGTTTCTTCTTGCTTCCCGAAATATTCTATTCTCATCAGGTTTACACATGGAGGTAAATACCTCCCGTAGCTACCATAATATCAACACCTCAGTGCTGAGAAAAAACTCAAACTCCATTCCGGCCCCTGGTTAGGTGTGATTTGCTACCCACTTCTTGTTACATGTTTAATTATGATTATTATTTTTGACCACATGTGTTACTTAGACCTAGATTTTAATTTCCTAGGATGGACAACATTTTTATTAGGGGAATTGTTTTTAAATCTTACTTATCACATCATTCATTTTAAGTCTAACTAGGTTTATTCACTTACCCGTTGAAATCATGACATGCCCTTCAGGACACACTAGGTGTTCCAAGGGTACCACTCGCCTTTTTCGATTTTCCTCGCGCGACATTCCCTTTAGGATGCACTACGTGCTCTAAGGGTGTCACTCACCTCTTGACTAACTTGTTAGACATCAAAAACCCCTGGAGTCAATACTCCGCTAGGTGATCTTGTGGGAGACTAAGGGCCTCTAAGGAATAAGGCCCATGCCTTATTGCACACCCCTTAGAATCATTGTGAGCAATTTTCGTAGTCTGCCCTCACGACATCGTGGTTCTTCTCAAACTAGGTAATCGTTAACCTATAATCTGAGCCATGATGAGAGTGCTAGTAGGTTGTGGCAGGGATGTTGTCCACACCTCTCCCTCAAAGTCTCTGGTTGTCGTGTGTGACCCCTCTACTCCACATGTGAGCCTGGTCGGCAAGCTATCATCAGTATACATCGTCAACAAATCATGTCAGCAAAATAATCAATCATCATAACATCTAATCATATGTACATATATCACATCAACAATAATCAACCCAACAATCCACTCCTTGACTCGATCCAGAGTCTAAGGGGTTTCATCAATGCCTTTGCATCCTCGAGGTCCAAAGTCCTGCACACTTAGGAGAACCCAGTCAATAGCACCTGTTTATGTCAATACAACAAATTAACATATCACCATATCCATAATGCCTCATAATCAGAATCAAACGACCAATAGTATTATAATCTGAATCACTTGAAAGCAAGTGTCCTCAAAGAATAAGTTTGCTCAGTGCGCATAAGAACGGGATGTTACAATATTGACTACTTAAACTAAATTAATAATGTCAAGTAAGGTTTCAATTAAATCTAAGTGAGTGTGATGACCACAATTTCATTTAGTATGTTTAATTATATTAAGCATAGTGAGTATTGCCACTAGTTCTCACTGGGATGTTGCTTTATACTTTTATCTTGATTCGCTACTTAGTATAGGTCAAGGATCCCTGATTCATATGAGTCCTAGTAAATTGAAAAGTATAATACATATAAAATAAAATAAAATTATATTAAGCACAGTGAGTATTGCCACTAGATCTCACTAGGATGTTGCTTTATACTGTTATCTTGATTCGGTACTTAGTATAGGTCAAGGATCCTTAATTCATTTGAGTCGTTGTAAATTGAAAAGTATAATACATATAAAATAAAATAAAATTATGAGGGGATTATATATATATATATATATATATATATATATATAGATAGATATTATTTTTTTTTCTAAAAATATAGTGGAATAAAATGTTCTCCTTAATTAATTGATTATTTGATTATAAGGTGCGTATATTTAATTATAATGAGGAGATTTTGTCAAAAATTATAATGAGAGGATTTTGTCACAAATTATAATTTTTTTTTTTTAATAAGAACTGGTAAAAATATATTAATCGATGTGGATAAATCCACTGAGGTTACAAAAAGGAAAACAACCATGAGAGGTTGTGTCTGAGCTCTTTTCTATGAGGACGATTACAAAAATTGGGGTGTTCATATATCTCATTTTCTTACAAAAAATACCGTGTGGTGAATTTCCTACATATATTTTGCAGAAGAAGCCACTTAAATACACTATATGACAAAACATAGATCTGTTTGATAGCAAGAATGATTAGTTTAGACATTTTTCTCCGCTTTGGATTGCTTCTTGTTTCTCCAAAAGTCAGAGTGGGGCACATTCAAATCTAGTACCTGATTGATCCGGAAGTCAAAAATTATAATTATAATGAGAGGATTTTGTCAAATATTTTGATTTAGTATTTTTATTATATATATATATATAGATTTAGTATTTTGATTCTATATATATAATTTTATATTTCCTAAAAATATAGTGGAATAAAATGTTCTCAATTAATTGATTATACTTAATTGCTTACTTTAACTCTCCCCTCTTTATAATATCTCTATTTATATTTTTTTTTAATAATTTTTTGGAATATAAAATATTCCGACTCTTTCTCTTAATCTTTTTCAAATGAAAAAAAGGGTTATGAAATATTTATATAAATATGTATAAAAAACAACAATAAAACATTTCTATTTATAACTTGTTTTTAATAAATGTTTTGAGTACAAAATACTTTCTCTCCCTTTTTATACCTTTTTTTAATTGAAAAAAGAGTTTATAATAGGAGACACATAACTGGTTCTGATAAATCTCTACTAGTACTAACAAACCACAAGACAATGATACCTAGGAAACTTATGACTTAACAAGGACCAAGACATCCAAAGACACACCTGTAGGGTTCCACGAAACATTGAATCAATAGTAATGGTAACCATACAAAGCTTATTGCTTCAAAGAAAAAAATTGTTTTCTCTTCTCTTTTTCTTCTTTATAGGTTTTGTCTCTTGTTTTGAAGCATAAAGCCTGCTTGCTTACCATTTCCATTGATTCAATTTCTTGTAATGTTGTGTCGATGATGTGTTAATATTTCACGTATTATCAGAAGAATAATACATGTTGAATTCTTTTTGTCACCACCTATGAGTCACAACAATTAAACTAATTTTGTGTGTGTGTGTGTGTGTGTGTGTGTGTGTGTGTGTGTGTGTGTGTGTGTGTGTGTGTGTGTGTTTAGGGATTCACGAATGATTTGTGTCTCTTCAAATGGTTTTACCCTTCGAGTTTCATTTCACGTTTTACCCTCCAGTAGAATGTGTTAGCACTATGTAAATTTGTTTTGGCTGATAAAAAAATGACAGAGGTAACTATTTCAAACAACTTTAGAGGTGAGGCACTAGCCTGCTAAACTTGGAGAGGGCTCTCTCGTGTCACTTGATATTTCTTTAGGAATTGGTGGCTAGACTTGGTTTGTTTTGGGGGTTTTTAAAAAAAATGCTGGCAAGGAAGGGGAGGAACACACAGGGCTATGGAGTCAAAATTCTGAAAGTGAACGAAAATAATGCATCCGCCAATAGAACTCTCCAAAGGATAAATGCTAAACGAGGTGATGAATTTGAGTTATTTTTAAATTTAAATAGAGTGTAGGAAGATAAAGAGAACAAATAACTACATTAGAGCATTACTGAAATGAATTTTGAATTAGTTAAGAAGAAAATCAAACAATTTAAATTGCTTAAGCCAAGAGCATCACAAGATGAATTCTCGGCCTTCAACTCTCCAATTTAAACAGAAGAAAATGTAAATGAAGTAACATGGCATGGGAAATACATACGATGAAAGGAAACAAAGCTCATATCACCACCCTTTAGAAGCTTTTCATAGAGACTTCAAAATCTTCTGCATTTATATTCAATTCAGAGTCAGAAAATTTACAAAATAGAGTTTGATACAACCAAAGGTGCTCTTGCACTTATGCCAACATTAATTCATTCTAATATCCTAGTACTTATACAATTTGATCAAAATGAATGAAACCGAAGAATTTCATCTTCCAAAATAGTTTCGACTAATAGTTTCAGTATACAAAACGATTTACAATAATTGACAAAAAACGTTTTAGTATTATGGGCAATTTCTCTGACTGTTCGGCTTCTTTCCCTCCATCTTCTCGCTCTGGTCTTCTGTCGGATCTGCAAATTTGATGACACTCGGGGATCATTTACTGGATCTGGGGACATTGCACTTTGTCTTACCCAGTCACACGATTTCCTTCCATTGAAAATCATAGGGGATTTCATAATCCATCATCTCTTTAATCAAAATATCCAAGTCAATGCACATGGCATAGGACATAGTCGACATGCCAACTTTCACTATTTTGAACTTATTCAAAATTTCAAAGTTTGTAGCCAAATACTCTACCAGGCTTGGGCCTTTCAGACTTTCTTCTATAGCTTCAATTTAGAATGGTCCATTCTACATTGCATGAGAATATAATTGTAATCTTCTTGATTGTATAATGAACCTTTTCCATCCCAAAATGATGGGAGGCCTTTGTTTAAACACATATTTAAACTCATGTATGTTGTGCTCCAATTGCATAGATTTGTTTTGGACCAATCTGAGCAGGTTATGCTTGGCGATGATTCTCCTGGCCGAAATGATCAACGCAATCCTATCCTTTACTCCGATAGTTTGAAGATCGGAAGTTGGAAATTTTTTTAGCAATTCAATAGAATTTTGGGCCCATTCTGAGGGTTTCTTGGCTAACACCTCATTAACAACATCACACCTGCTCTGAGCTGTAGCATCCACATTGTTTCTGTCATTTACAAAATTTAGATAAACCCTGAATTTAGCAGCCCCTGCAGAAATAACATCCCATATGACATGTTTGGCTCCCTACAATAACGTTTTTCCCTTTAACCTGTTTTTTAGCTTTCTCACTCTCTCTTGCAAATATTGATTATCTCTGTGAAGTTGAGCCATTTTCTCATCTTTCACTGTCATCTCTTGCTTCAACCTTTCTATAACCTCATTGAGACCTTTGATCTCCCCTGTTTTGATGCTTACCTGGGACATAGCTTGTACCAATCCCTCAGTGCTAGATCTAGCCTCTGTATTAGCCGATACAATGACAACCATATATGATGTCGCTGCCTATGCTTGTGACCAATTCTCTTTCTCTTTTTCCAACTATGACACTTTATATTTGTAATTGAGTGCCTCTTGTCTGAATGTTTCCTTCTCCTGTTCCAAAGAAGTCAGTTCTGCTATCTGTGGATGGTTTGTAGGTGACATCTTCAACTTTTTCTTAAGGTTTTGGATCATCTTATCCTTTTCATCCAGAGAAAATTTCACCCCTTGAGGACCTTTAGACTCTAGCCTTTTGATCTATGTCATCTAGGCTTTGCTAGATGCATTTTCCTATTTCAATTGCCCATCTAGTTTGAGTACATGTGTTGTCAATATTGCAACCCTTAGACCTAAGCTCATATAATCAGAATATATTATATCACTGACATTTATGTGGAAATTTATTTTGTCAAGGGCACCAATATTTTCATAGTGCATTTTGATCTTAGATACCTTATCATCGTCATCCACTGCTATGTTAAACATTTTTTTTTCCACATCTCTGACTGAGAGTAAGGAAGCTTTAAGCTGGGAAGTATTTTCTACTTCAGGTAAAAGGTCCCTTATTTCACTGTTGGCCATACTTCCCTTTACAACGTACTGGTTCATTAAATCTTCCTTGGAATGATAAATTGCCCTAGGTGTCTGGCCAAATATGTGTTTCCTGTTGCTAAAAACCTTTTTGTTGTTTTCAGTTTGTGGTCTGTTTCCTGTACCTGCTTCTTCGTTCTTGGTTACACCTTCTACCATTTCCATGCATGTTTTCTCTTTGGGATCTACTTCTTCCAGGTCAACTATTTGAGAGGATGATGTGATTTTCATTTTCTTGAGAATATCTTGCTGGCTACTGGCACCTAGGGCCTCTGAACTACTCCTCTTATTGTAAACACTCATTTTAGGAGCTTTGACAATCAACCTAGGAGAATATTTATGTGTTGGGATCTGCTGAGAAGATGGTTCCATTTGTTTTGTTTGATCATGTTGCATAGTGACCTCCATATCTACACAGGTTTCTAGATTGGCCAACTTATTGAATCCTTCAACACGTTCGTGTTCATAGGGGCCTTGTCTGCTTTCCAATCTTCTTTTTGATATGATCTAGTTTGGGTTGTATTTTCTTCCTTTCAACTATGTGAACCCAAATTCATTGAGTTTGGATTGAATCTGAGGCAAACAAGACTTGCTCTTCACCACAAAGGGACCTACTATGAAAGGAAATTTTAGATTAGAAGCCTTGTGTGCTTTCAAAAAATGCTCAGTCTCTGAGATGATCCTCTGTCTTATGAACTCCAAAGAAAAGATTCTGGGAGTCATAAAAACTGGTAAAATATGAGGTCCTTCTTGGTAGCCATATACCCAAATAACAGTGGATTGTATGAACAACATCCAATCTCCTACCCTGCTCTTTGGATTTGGTTGCAAACTTCTTTTCATCTCTTCTAGGACCCTTAGCAAGTCCAAACCGAAAATAAGGATGTACACCCTGGACATAGTCTTATTGATGAAAATAAGCATGGTAATTATTTTACACGGGTGAAATAAATGTAGTCTCAGGAAATTCAGTTCTGTTAGATTCCAGGAACATTCTTAACAAGTGCATGTAGTATCTAAAGTGCCTCAGTGAATTGAAGTTAATCAACTGCTGATGTATATTATCGGCAATAAATTTTTCAAAACCAACATAGAATGACTGACCAGACTCTGACATAAATAAGTCAATAGGAAACCTAACATGACTTCTACCACAAAATTGTCATTATCCAACCCCAAAATTTGACTCAACAGAGAATAATCCCATTGGACTTCGATGACCATGACACTTACACTGGCAGGTAATGACAGACTCTCTGAATGGTGTTCATGTTTGACGATGGTTTGCAGAAACTGGGTTTTTACTTCTGGTGGGCATTCTCTATAAATTGTGATCATATTTTGTTCCTAGAAGGGCTATGACACTGTGGAGGAGAACTCTGGTATACTGAGGGTGTGCTAAAGCGATGGAATGTCTACCTCACATAAAACCTCTGACCCTAATTTATTCAAAATGACTCTTTCTTCCTGAGAATATCGCTCTGCACACTAGCTTACAAATTCAGGGATAGGAAAGACTACTTCTATGATGTAAGGGGTGATGGAGGCTTGAGACACTTCAAGGAAAGGAATGTGTGTTCCAACATTTTCCAAAAAATTCGATCTGGACACAGAAATGGGCGAGACTGTTATCTCTGTGTCGAAAACATTAGAGTCTCTATCAATTAGGGATTTTTCTTGGAGGAGATGTCTTGATCATTTACAGATAATATAACAGGATTAGCGACCATGGTGAAAAATACCTATTAAGCGGTGAAAGAAACATGAATCTGGTTCAGTTTTGAGTTTGAGTTTCAAATAGATTCTTTGTGCCAAATTTCTGAGCATTTGAATGCTTCAACGTATCATAAAATAATGTCGGGGGGTCCTCCTTTTATAGGTATCTATTGACATCGGGGTTTGGAGAAAATGGTTTTAGGAGGACCACTTTTCACCCTGATGTGCCTCTAAGGGCGTCATGTGCCAACGATTTAAACCACGACGATTTTCCTCGGCCCGACCTCGATTTATTAATCTTCACGTTATTTCAATCCCTGATATGCGCCTTAGACGTTGATCCGGGCCTCTTTCAAGATCAACGGTTCACCGAGTTTTAACCTTCACACTTTTTCTATATTTATCCATACGTCGCCAGGTATAGCTCGGTCCTCTAAATTAACGTATCTCCCTAGAAACATAGCCTTTCACTAACATTTCGACACTTGGATATTATTTGAAAATTGTTATGGTGATAACATTGGCTCCAACTGGGGATGCTATCCTCCCTATGAGGTAGCAAAGAAATGTAGACTAAGTGCCTTCCCATTGGGCTGTGATTCGTCAATGTGATCTGAATTTGCTAGTCTTTATTCGAAAACTTTCAATTTGCCCAACATAGCTCAGGGCCTTCACCTTGGGTTTCAACTATGCTGCCTTTATTCCAATCTCTCATGCGTAAAGGAAAAGTAGAATGATTATATACAATGAATTGTGGGGTGATGATTTTTTCAAACAATGTAATGCTTAAGGAACCTACCATTCACATGCCCTCCTTTAGCGAATTATCCATTAATTTCCTCTAAAAAATAGGCGTTTCTCCCACGATAATCTTTGACTTTGAACAGACCCAGCCATAGGTTATCAATTTTTCCATGTTTACCTTTATCTTCGTTTCTGGCGTCCCATTTTAGTACCCAGTCTCCTAGTTTGAAGTCATCTACCTTGGCATGTCTGTCGAAAGATTTTTTGATCTTGTCTTGACGTAGCTGGGCATTATTAAAGTCCTTTTCTCTGGTTTGTTGTACGTTGATGAGTTGATCATCTCTTCTCCGACTGGCATTTGTTTTTGCTTCTTGATCCTGTAACAACTTCATCATCGACAATCCCAATGTAGTAGGAAAGATGGCTTCAGTACTATAAATGATCTGGAAAGGAGATGTGGCAATAGATATTTTTGGGGATATTCTGTAATCCCACAGTGCATGGATGAGCCCACTATTTTGGGGGGTTTTAAAAACATTGTTGGCAAGGAAGGGGAGGAACACACAGGGCTATGGAGTCAAAATTTTGAAATTGAATGAAAACAATGCATCCGCCAATAGAATTCTCCATAGGATAAGGGCTAAATGAGGTGATGAATCTGAGTTATTCTTAAATTTAAATAGAGTGTAGGAAGATAAAGAGAACAAATAACTACATCATAGCATTACTGAAATGAATTTTGAATCAGTTAAGAAGACAATCACACAATTTAAATTGGTTAAGCCAAGAGCATCACAAGATGAATTCTGGGCCTTAAACTCTCCAATTTAAACAGAAGAAAATGTAAATGAAGTAACATGTCACAGGAAATACATACGATGAAAGGAAACAAAGCTCATATCACCACCCTTTAGAATCTTTTCATAGAGAATTCAAAATCTTCTTCATTTATATTCAATTCAGATTCAAAAAATTTACAAAATAGAGTTTGATACAACCAAAGGTTCTCTTGCACTTCTGCCAACATTAATTCATTCTAATATCCCAATACTTATACAATTTGATCAAAATGAATGAAACCAAAGTGTTTCAACTTCCAAAATAGTTTCGACTGACAGTTTCGGTATACAAAACAATTTACAATAATTGACAAACAATGTTTCAATATTATGGGAAATTTCTCTGACTGTTCGGCTTCTTTCCCACCATCTGTCTCCCTCTGGTCTTCTGTCGGATCTACAAATTTGATGACACCCGGGGATCATTTACTAGCTCCGGGAACATTTCACTTTGTCTTACCCAACCACACGATTTCCTTCCATTGAAAATTGGAGGGGATTTTGTAATCCATCATCTCTTTAATCAAAATATCCAAGTCAATGCACGTGGCATAGGACATAGTCGACATGCCAACTTTCACTGTTTTGAACTTATTCAAAATTTCAAAGTTTGTAGCCAAATACTCTACCAGGCTTGGGCCTTTCAGACTTTCTTCTATAGCTTCAAATTTAGAATGGTCCATTCTGCATTGCATGAGGAGAGAATTGTAATCTTCTTGATTGTATAATGAACCTTTGCCATCCCAAAATGATGGGAGGCCTTTGATAAAAAATTGTTCAAACGCATCTTTAAACTCTTGTAAGTTGTTCTCCATCTGCATAGATTTGTTTTGGACCGATCTGAGTAGGTTATTCTTGGCGATGATTCTCCTGGCCGAAATGATCAACGCAGTCCTATCCTTTACTCAGATAGTTTGAAGATCGGTAGTTGGCACATAATTTAGCAAGTCAATAGCATTTTGGGCCCATTATGAGGGCTTCTTAGCTAACACCTTATTAACAACAACACTCCTGCTCCGAGCTGTAGCATCCATGTTGTTTCTATCATTTACGAAATTTAGATAAACCCTGAATTTAGAAACCTCTGCAACAATAACATCCCATATGACATGTGTGGCTCCCTGCAATAACGTTTTTCCCTTTAACCTCGTTTTCATCTTGCTCACTCTCTCTTGCAAATCTTGATTATCTCTATGAAGTTGAGCCATTTTCTCATCTTTCACCTTCATCTCTTGTTTGAACCTTTCTATAACCTCGTTGAGACCTTTGATCTCCCCTTTTTTTATGCTTAACTAGGACATAGCTTGGACCAGCCCCTCAATTCTAGATCCAGCCTCTGTATTAGTTGGTACAATGACAACCATATATGATGTCTCTGCCTGTGCTTGTGACCAATTCTCTTTATCTTTTTCCAACTGTGACACTTTATCTTTGTAATTGAGTGCCTCTTGTCTAAATGTTTCCTTCTCCTGTTCCAAAGAGCTCATTTATGTTATCTGTGGATGATTTGTAGGTGACATCTTCAACTTTTTCTTTAGGTTTTGGATCATCTTATCCTTTTCATCCAGAGAAGCTTTCACCCCTTGAGGACCTTCAGACTCTATCCTTTTGACCTGTGTCATCCAATCTTTTCTAGATGCCTTTTCTTGTTTCAATTTCCCATCTAGTTTGAGTACATGTGTTTTCAATCTTGCAACCCTCAGACCTAAGCTCGGATAATCAGAATATATCATATCACTGACATTTTTGTGGAACTTTACTTTGTCAGGGGCACCAATATTTTCATAGTGCATTTTTATCGTAGATACCTTATCATCGTTAGCCACTGCTATGTTAAATGTTTTCTTTTCCACATCTCTGACTGAGAGTAAGGAAGCTTTAAGCTGGGAAGTCTTTTCTACTTTAGGTAAAAGGTCCCTTATTTCACTGTTGGCCATACTTCCCTTTACAACGTACTGGTTCATTAAATCTTCCTTGGATTGTTAAACTTCCCCAGGTGTCTAGCCAAATATGTGTTTCCTGTTGCTAAAAACCTTTGTGTTGTTTTCAGTTTGTGGCTTGTTTCTTGTACCTACTTCTTCGTTCTTGGTTACACATTCTACCATTTCCATGCATGTTTTCTCTTTGGGCTCTACTTCTTCCAGGTCAACTATTTGAGAGGATGATGTGATTTTAATTTTATTGAGAATATCTTGTTGGCTACTAGCACCTAGGGCCTCTGAACTGCTCCTCTTATTGTAAACGCTCATTTTAGGAGCTTTGACAATCAACCTAGGAGAAGATTTTTGTGTTGGGATATGTTGATAAGATGGTTCCGTTTGTTTTGTTTGATCATGCTGCATAGTGACCTCCATATCTACACAGGTTTCTAGATTGGTCAACTTATCGAATCCTTCAACACATTCATGTTCATAGGGGCCCTGTCTGCTTGCTAATCTTCTTTTGATATGATTTGGTGTAGGTCGTATTTTTTTCCTTGCAACTGTGTGAACCCAAATTCATTGAGTTTGGATTGAATCTGAGGCAAACACGACTTGTGATTCACCACAAAGGGACCTACTATGAAAGGAAATTTTAGATTAGAAGCCTTGTGTGCTTTCAAAAAATGCTTAGTCTCTGAGATGATCCTCTATCTTATGAACTCCAAAGAAAAGATTCCGGGAGTCAGAAAAACTGGTAAAAGATAAGGTCCTTCTTGGTAGCCATATACCCAAATCATAGTGGATTGTATGAACAACATCTAGTCTCCTACCCTACTCTCTAGATTTGGTTGCAAACTTCTTTTCATCTCTTCCAGGACCCTTAGCAAGTCCGAACCAAAAATAAGGTTGTACACCTTGGACATAATCTTATTGATGAAAATAAGCATGGTAATTATTTTACACTTGGTTGAAATAAATGTAGTCTCAAGAAATTCAGTTTTGTTAGATTCCAGGAACATTCTTAACAAGTGCATGTAGTATATGAAGTGCCTCAGTGAATTGAAGTTAATCACATGCTGATGTATATTATCGGCAATAAATTTGTCAAAACCGACATAGAATGATTGACCAGACTCTGACATAAATAAGTCAACAGGAAACCTAACATGAATTCTACCACAAAATTGTCATTATCGAAACCCAAAATTTGACTCAACAGAGAACAAGCCCACTAGACTTCGATGACCATTAAACTTACACTGGTAGGTAATGACAGACTCTCTGAATGGTGTTCATGTTTGACAATGGTTTGTAGAAGCCATGTTTTTACTTCTTGTGGGAATTCTCTATAAATTGTGATCATCTTTTGTTCCTCGAAGGGCCCTGACACTGTGGAGGAGGAATTTGGTATACCTAGGGTGTGCCGAAGCGATGGACTGTCTACCTCACATAAAATCTCTGACCCTAATTTATTCAAAATGACTCTTTCTTCCTAAGAATATCGCTCTGTACACCAGCTTACAAATTCATGGAAAGGAAAGACTACTTCTACGACGTAAGGGGTGATGGAGGCTTGAGCCACTTCAAGGAAAGGAATGTGTGTTCCAACATTGTCCAAAAAATTCTATCTGAACACTGAAACGGGTGAGACTATTATCTCTGTGTCAAAAATGTTGGAGTCTCTATCAATTAGTGCTTCTTCTCTAGAGGATATGTATTGCTCATTTACGGATAAGATAACATGATTAGTGGCCATGGTGAAAAACACCTGTTAAGCGGTGAAAGAAACATGAATCTGGTTCAGTTCTGAGATTGAGTTTCAAATAGATGCTTAGAGCCAAATTTCCGAGTGTTTGAATGCTTCAACGTATCATAAAATAATGTCGGGGGGTCCTCCTTTTATAGGTATCTATTGACATTGGGGTTTGGATAAAATGGTTTTAGGTGGACCGCCTTTCACCCCGATGTGCCTCTGAGGGTGCCATGTGCCCACGATTTAAACCACGATGGTTTTCCCCGGCCCACCCTCAATTTATTAATCTTCGCGCTATTTCAATCCCCGATATGCACCTTAGCTGTTGATCCGGGTCACTTTCAAGATTGACGTTTTACCAAGTTTTAACCTTCACACTTTTTCTATATTTATCCATACGTCACCAGGTATAGCCCGATCCTCTAAATTATTGTATCTCCCTAGCGACATAGCCTTTCGCTAACATTTTGACCCTTGGATACCATTTGAAAATTGTTATGGTGATAACATTGGCTCCAACTAGGGATGCTATCCTCCCTGTGAGGTAGCAAAGAACTGTAGACTAAGTGCCCTCCCATTGGGCTATGATTCATCAATGTGATATGAATTTGCTGATTTTTATTCAAAAACTTTCAATCTGCCTAGCATAGCTCAGGGCCTTCACGTTGGGCTTCAACTATGCTGCCTTTATTCCAATCTCTCATGCGTAAAGGAAAAGTAGAATGATTATATACAATGAATGGTGGGGTGATGATTTTTTCAAACAATGTAATGCTTGAGGAACCTGCCATTCACATTCCCTCCTTTAGCGAATTCTCCATTACTTTCCTCTAACACATAGGTGTTGCTCCCACGGTAAGCTACAACTTTGAATGAACCCAGCCATAGGTTATAAAATTTTCCATGTTTACCTTTATCTTTGTTTATGGCATCCCATTTTAGTACCCAGTATCCTAGTTGGAAGTCATCTACCTTGGTTTGTCTATCGAAAGCTTCTTTAATCTTGTCTTGACGTAACTGGGCATTATTGAAGGCCTTTTCTCTGGTCTGTTGTACGTTGATGAACTCGTCATCTCTTCTCCGACTGGCATTTATTTCTGCTTCTTGATCCTATAACAACTTCATCACCGACAATCCCAATGTAGTAGGAAAGATGGCTTTGGTACCATAAATGATCTGGAAAGCAGATGTGGAAATAGATCATTTTGGGGATATATTGTCAACCCACAGTGCATGGATGTGGAAATATATATTTTGGGGGATATACGGAGGAGCCTACAGATTTTTCAACACAAAAATGATATCTACATACCATGACGAGTAAAGAAACTTCTGAGATATTTTTGGAGTCGCCTTTTCTTCCTCTACTGCATGGTCTGACAGATCTACAATGACATTTATTCCCAAGAATTCGTAGTTTGTTTTTTCCATCAGTATAGCAAGTCCCTGTCCTTTGATCAACTTCATGGGATTGATTTCAAGATCATATTCTAACAACACCACAATCCATTTTCCCCTCTTCCCTTCAGGATCGGGCTGTGTCAAGATGTCCTTTACTGAGTTGCTGGGAACATAAGTCATGGTATGTGAATGTAGGATGTAAACCCAAAATTCTTTCAATGCCTTGACCAAAGCACATGCTTGCTTCTCCATGAGATCATATTTTAAAGGAGCATCTCTCAACATTTTACTATAGTAACACACCTGCAATTGTGTATTCTGAGGCAAATGAGAACAATATGAAATCTTTTTCAAAATTTGGACTGGCCAATACAGGAGCCTTTGTCAATGCCACCTTGATGTCTTCAAATGACTTTCTCGCTTCAGGAATCCATTTTATTTCATTTCCTTTTTTTATCATGTTGGTGATGTGTTTTATGATTTCAGCTAAATTTGGGATGAATCTTATCAAAAAGTTTACTTTCCCCAGGAAAGATTGTACATCCTTTTTACTTCTGGGTATGCCAATTTTCAATATAGCTTCAACTATGTTGGGGTCCACCTTTATCCCTTCCTTCGAAATAATGTGTCCTAAGATCTTCCCTTCTTCCATGGAAAAAAATGACTTTTTTGGATTTAGTGATATGCCAAATCTCCTGCATTTTTCAAACGCCCTTCTGAGATGCTTGAGGTGTTCTTCATCTGAGGCAGAATACACGGTAATGTCATCAAGGAATATAACAATGAATTTGTATTTTTCATCAACAAAAGCTATATCCATAGCTCTTTGAAATGTCACCCCTGCATTCATAAGCCCACAAGTCATTTTTGCATACATAAACGTTCCCCATGGTGTAGTAAATGTAGTCTTTTCCTGGTCATCAGGGTGCACCATAATCTGATTATATCCAGAGAAACCATCTAGCATGGACATCCTTTGAGAGCCCACTACCTTCTATAGAATGTAATCCATTTTAGGCAATGGATAGTTGTCCTTTAGAGACACCTTATTTAGATTCATGAAGTCTACACACAGCCTGATTTCTCCAATCTTTTTCTGGACTGGCACCAGATTTTCCACCCATTTGGAAAACCTCAAGGACACTATGATTTTTTCTTCAAATAGTTTCTTTACTTCCTTTTCTATCAAAGGTAACAACAAAGGGTTTATTCTTCTTAATTTATATTTGAATGGCTTGTGATCTTCTTTAATAGGGATAACATGTTGGATTATACTAGTATCATAGACTTTTAGATCATCATATCTCCAAGAAAAAATGTCAGGGATTTCTTTCATTAATTTGACATACCTCTCTTTGACTTCAGGGTTGAGATTTCTAGACAACTTCATGATCTTTGGATCCTCTAGAGTCCCAATATTGCAATCTTCCACGTCTCCTTCATTTACTATGATTTTTGGACTTCTGGCTACATCATTGTTATCGAAAAGTTTCTCTAATGGTACCAGGCCCTTAGGGATGATATTACTCTTTAGCTGAACGATATCTCTACCAACAATCTGATTGTCAAAATATCATTTTTTCATGAAAGTGGCTACGTATACCTCATCATCACAATATTCATCATCAATGTTCAAATTCTTGAACCCGTTCTCCATTTTGAGGAATCTTTCTATCTGATTGTCATTTTCGAAGACATGCCAGTGCTTCATATTTTCTGGTATTGCTAGCCTGTACTTTACCTCCACCTTGTATCTTTTCTCAGGGAAAATTGGAACTCTAAAAATTACTGCTGAAGTGGCCAGGGCATCAACAACCTGATTCTGTTCTCTTGGAATTGATGAGAGATTGCATGAAATTTCTCAAGGAGTTCCAGTACTAGATTCTTATAAGCCCTCAATCTGGGTTGTTTTTCTTGGTAGATGCCTTTGATTTGATTTATAATTAGCTCAGAATATCCATGTACAACAATTATTTTGGAACCCATCTCTTCTAAAACTTTCAATCCCAATATCAACGCTTCATATTCGACCATGTTATTAGTGCATTCAAAAACAAGTTTGTAGGAACACAATTTTGAGTCTCCCTTAGGGTGGTTGATCCATACGCCAGATCCATCTCCTTCTCTATAGGTAGCTCCATCACAATTCATCTTCCATAACTGGTCCTCTGCATCATCTTGTTGTTCTAAAAGTTCCTCCATTCTCCCTTTAAGCTCATCTTTGTCAGTCATAACGATTTTGGTTTCTTCTTCTTCGGAGCACAAGTCATTGAAGAATATGGAAGACCCTAATTCAGTCTCTACTGAATAGATAGGATGATTTCTAGGCTGTGATTTATTGCTGACCATATATTTAAGAAAAACCTCCCTGCTCAGTCTTTTGTCCTGACCAAAGACAAGAATAGTAGCATAAGACATACCCATCTAGAGAGTTCCTTTCAATTTTGTACCCCATGATCTGGACAACAACATGCTGAACTTTGGAAGGATGTCAACGACTACTACATCCATAATCATATTCTTTGTTGGGATTTGTGCCAAAGACACCACCAGATCTTTGATCATGCCAAGGCATTTCAATTTTCTTGAATCAAAGGAGAACATATCTTTATAAGTTCTTGTGACATCAAGGCCCAACTGGTCCATGACCACTTTGGGCATCAGGTTGTGAGATGCTCCAGAATCTAGCATAGCATTGTGTAGGTTCATGTTGTGGATCTTCAAATTGACATAAAAAGGAGGAACTTCCTAATTCTCACTGCTTTCTTCTACTCTTGGCCTGAATAAGATAGTTGGGTGATCATCTTGTATGTTCAGGGTGTCAGAGGTTTGCCCCATCTTAAGAATATTGATGATTTGATTTCTATACTCACTATTCTTAATCAATTCATTAAATGGTACCAAAATCTTTATCTTAGCCATTTCACTTTCGAAATCAAAAGAGGATGGAGTTTTTTCTACCTCTTTGGTGACCATTTCTTTCCTAATCAATAATCTCTTCCGGGGTTCTTCCTTTTTCTTCACCTTTTCCATAGTATCCTTCACAACAAAATCTTTCACAGTGGAGTCCTTTGCAGCTGAATCTTTTGCAGCAAAATCTTTTTTGGTCTGACTAAAAGAAGGTACGTTGTTCTGAGCTTCTTTGGAGGGATTCCCCTTTGAAGGATTACCTTTTGGAGGGTTTGGGGGTACCTTTTTATTTTGGAGGTTATATTTCCTTTAGAATTGCATGATGGAATTTTGTAATCCGGTCTCATAATCTTCTTTTTCCACGGATACCCTTTCCTCTTCATCTTGCAGAAAGATCTCACTTGCATCCATGAACTAGTCATGTTCTTATTTGGTCAAAAATACCTCGGTCTCTTTATCATCACAATAGTTCATGTTGTCTTCGAAATATCCATCATAACCCTCATTTACATAATTATTTTGGAAGGAAGGCCTGATTTGTTGTTCCCCTTGATTTCCTTGATTTGTCTGATTTCCTAGATTCGCTAGATCTGCTTGATTGGCTTGATTTCCCTGATTACTTTTCCTAATCTATGGAATAGTTGGTATTCTCGAATTTCTGGGTGGACCATCAGCATGTTCTCTGGGGTTAGGCCTATTTCCTACAACCATTATTTCCATCATCCGCTCCATGTTTCTCATCATCGCTTCAAATCTTTCCTCTGATGTTTGAGATGTCAATGGCTATGATTTATCTTGAGCTCTATTTTTGTCTCTGCCAGCATTAGTTTTCATCTTTCTTGAAGCCATTAAGTTCACTTCCAGCTCTATATCATCGATCATCATATCGTCCAATGTGGTAGATCTTCGTTCTCTTAATAATAAAGCAAAGTTGCTTTCAAAAGAATCAACATATTTGAGTTGAGCAGCCTTGGGGGGGGG
>ML779299.1:162148-205740 GCA_009831015.1 Picea engelmannii | reverse complement strand
CCACACAGGGGTGCCCTTTCACCACTAGACATGTCTTTTGGAGAACATGTCCTTTCATTATTAATAATTACTATTACTAACTATTTACTAATTAATTATTATGTTATGAACATCTATTTATATGTATTTATGTTCATAACATAGATGCTTTGCGCCAAATTTCTGAGCGTTTGAATGCTTCAACTTATCATAAAATATTGTCAGGGGGTCCTCCTTTTATAGGTATCTATTGACATCGAGGTTTGGAGAAAACGGTTTTAGGTGGACCTCTTTTCACCCCAATATGCCTCTAAGGGCGCCACGTGCCCACAATTTAAACCACAACAGTTTTCCCCGGCCCGCCCTCGATTTATTAATCTTCCCGCTATTTCAATCCCCGATATGTGCCTTAGTCGTTGATCCGGGCCGCTTTCAAGATCGACGGTTCGCCGAGTTTTACCCTTCACACTTCTGCTATGTTTATCCATACGTCACTAGGTATAGCCCGATCCTCTAACTTATTGTATCTCCCTAGTGACATAGCCTTCCGCTAACATTTCGACACTTGGATACCATTTGAAAATTGTTATGGTGATAACAGAATGATGAGAAATTTTACATATTGCTTATGTTTACTAAATATTTTTTTTCAAACTAAGTTGCCTATGATGGTATTAAAAACACTTCGAGGTACACTATGATAATATATTTTTGTTGAGGCATTGGTTATGTGACATTTTCATTGGAAAATTGCTTCTATTATGAGGATGGGCTATAGATTTGTCTACGATGCTAGGATTATGAGATGGGTTGCATATTTGTCTGCGATGGTAGTGTTTTTAGTATTCTTTAATTTCTATTTTGTGCACCACTTATTTTCCTCCTATAAACCATTGGCCATTCCTTCATGTCATGTTAGAAAGGGATTAGTTTTCCCTTCATTTTATTTAGTGTCTTTAAAAGTGGTACGGTTCTTCTCAATCATAATATTTTGAATTTTGGGGTTTCTAGGCCGAAAATACTAAGTTATGGCTAGAACTGGATCGAATCTCTTGGCCATATAATTTAGGCATTCACCCATTGAACCTATACAAGAGTATTCCTAGGAGGGTTTTAAAAAATCCAATTGGAATCTCTCCCCAGCTAGGCTTTAAGATAGCCTTTGTTACTCTATGTGCAACCACAACCCTCTAGACATGTAATATTCCTAAGTCACAACAAGAATATGGGGCATGGGAACTTAGGTGAATTATAGTTTGTAAGTGGAAAACTTGGTTGGTATCATTTTGTTGAAGGTCAAGATTTTTTTTTTTTTTTTGGGCGGGATTGTTGTAGAAGACTATGGTTGGATTTTCTGTATCATAGCATATAAATGTTTAAGAAATTCAATTATTTATTTATAAACTATATTTACTAGGATGATGTGCATACAAAAGTGTCAATTTCATTGCAGGTGAGAGAAAATGTTGGGTAATATATAGGAATAGTAAATGACATGAAATTTTCTGCCAAATATTAGTTTCTATGAATTTATCATAAATAACACAAGATCCTGTCATATTTTGTAACACCCCATATTTTGGCCTTAGGTAGTTGGAACTTCAATTTTACTCATCTTATTAATTCATTGTTTAATAACTATTTGGGCTCAGTTAGACTGATATAGACATTCGAGATGCATATATATGGACATGTTTATGTGACACATAATGTTATCTTTATTTGTATATGTTCATGATGATGATATTTATATGAATTGTTCCAACATGTAAATTTAAATGTACAATTTCAGTACATGAATGCCAATTCAAAATTATGTTGCGAATGTTAATAAATATGGATTTTCAGATGAAATTTGTGATGTATCTGCATGGATATGAGTTTTGGTGAGCTAACCTATAGGTTGATGAGCTATGTAATAGCCAAAAGACTATAGTGTTGAGGTAACCTAGATGTTGTAGACATCAGGAATATATTGTGTGCTATAAGTTTTACTTATGATTTCAAATATTGCTATGATCTGTGGTGAGTGTGGTTTTTATAGGATGCACAACTTGCCTAGAGTGATTGTTCAATGACGAGAATCTAAGAACAATAGTTGGATAATATGGCTTGATATAGGGTGTTGACCCTAGTTCTATCAAGACAGGTGGAGGTATTTCTCACTGAGTATCCTATTTACCATAGTTGTATCAGGAGGGGTGGAGGTATTTCCCACCATTTATGCTTCGAAATCTAGAGTTACGGGAGATATGTGTTAAGCCACACTCCCCTAGATATGTGATGACGACCTCTAGTTTTCTGTTGGGGAAGCTTATTCATGGTAGTTGACACTTCTGATTACAAGTTCTATCTAGAGTTAGGTAAATATAGTTGATGCTCTATCTTAGTCTAGCAGAGGAAATGATAGAATGGAAGATGGAAGTAGGTTAGGTAGGAATGATGATTTGATGTTGTTGAGAATACTTCTTGGGGATTAGATGTGCTATTCTAATTTACTCATTTTGATTCCCTTTTGGTATTTTAAGTGTGATGATAAATAATTGATGAATTATTGTAGCTTTGTCAGTTAATCTTACCGAATATGTATTTACTTGATTTTTTGTCATGCCTGCCTTGTTGAGGTCATACATGAACTGTGCACTAGAGGAATTGATTGTTTAATTATTAGTATATTCATAGGTTATGTGTCTTCTAGCTACACATACACACTTTATGCATGTACACTAGTACAATTAATTGATGCATTAATTATTAAACTAGGTTTAATGACTCTGTAAATTATATTGCATACATAAATATCTAGTAGCATTAGACACCTTATTTGACTTTGACTGATGGTTGGTATGATGAATTAAATGAGTATGGTGGGTTGTCATAAAATTTGGGGAAAATTTTCAAGTTGCATTTATAAGCTAGCATGAGAAGAAAGACTTTGCATTCTATTTATTGGTATTTTTTATGTAAGTCATTTAATATTTAGTTTTTTTTCAACTTTCCCCTACAAATCTAGATGATGGAGGTTGATGGATAATAATGAGGGTGGTTAAGGAAACTTAGAGAGGGGGACATGGAAACTTGATAAATAGGAAGAGGAGGGGGTGTTAATAGAGGGGGAATGGAGGTTGAGAGGTTGGACATTGTGGAGAGATTGAATAATTCATGGAAGAAATATTTTCTTGTGGCAATATTCTTAGAGAATATGTGCATTGTTGTTCTTGGATTCACATGCATTCAGGGCCAATGAACCAAAATGTTTCTTGGAGATAGGAAGCTGACTAGGATCCTAGTTGGATGGGAAGTGTTACACATCAAAATGTCACACTTGAGTTTCACACCCTAAGTGTCGTAAGTGTCGCAAAGTGACGTATGCACCTTCTTAGGTATTGCATGCACCGTCGCAAGGGTCATATGCACCTTACCTAGTGTCAAATTCAATTTTTCAAGTGTCTCAACCCCTTGACACTATGAAATAAATTTTCCATGACCCCTAAGTCATATTGGAGGAAGAAAACCATCATTTCAAGGTCAAAACACACCTTTTCCTTGGAAAAATCGATCATTGTTTGGGAATTTATGAAGGGTGGTTCCCCCTAGCCATGATGCGAGAGTGCCACTTCATGGAATGAAACCACCCTTTGCATGTTATGGGAGCACCACTTTATAGGATGGCACCCTGTGTCCAGTTACGGGGGAGCGCCAATCTTGTTAGAGGGAAAAGGGGGATCCTCCACCTTATTCTATGGGCCAGTTGTCTTGGGATGAGGTTGGTTATGTTCGACCCCCGTGCTATGGCTTCACCTTAGGATCTAATACAAACCTTAAGGATCCATATCCTCAACCATATCCTTCATTTTCTCATGGTGGTTGTGCCTCTCAAGCCTATATATTGAAGGTATTTCCAAGGTGAAGAGGGAAACAATTGAGGTATCAAACCTTTGATTCTGGAGGAAGCATATGCATTTTTATGTCAATATTCATGCAAGGGCTGGATGAGGAGAGCTTGGAGAAGTGTTTCATCATCAATCACGCTTTGCAAGTGCCTCTTTTTGTCTTTCCAATTAATATATACTTGGTCTATTTCCTTCAAGTTTATGTCTTGTTACATTTGCTTGTCTATTGTTGCTCTAATATTTGTAGATAGACTTGTCTTATATAATCCTGTAGAGTAGGAGATAGTTTTTTTCCTTTGTTGTCCATTGTAGATCTCAATTTGCACCAGGGATTTTGGAGATCAAGCCCGGGGATTGGAAGCAGCGAGGACAAATGTCGAAACAAGTTCATCATGGTATCCTTTCTCTCCTTCTCATTCTGATTAGTTAAGATAAGTTTAAAGGGATGTTAGTGTCCACTTGCACTATTTTTTTCTTGGTATAGGGGTCTAGTGATCGAAGGGAAGTTTCATTTGTCTGCAGGAGAAACATTTTGTAACATAAATTGGCGACTCCACTGAGGAATGAGTGTTTCCTTGGTTTTTAGCCCTTTGTTTTTTTATATTGCTTGATTGGATGCTTTGGTTTTTGAACTATTGTTTGTTTTCATATTCATTAGGAAGTTTATAAAGTCCTTCATTATTCTTATTGAGTCTGGGCTAGTCCATTCTCTGAATTTTGGAGTGTTTTGAGAAGTTTTTTCAAGATTTTAACACCCAGAATTTTATCAGAGTGTCTCTTGTACACTCCTTTCTAGTCCAATAGGGAGCACCCATACCCCATAGGACACTCTATCAACACTATGGGGGGCGAGGTGGTGTCCATCTCCTTCTAGGGGTAGTTTTAGGACATCTCCTTCCAGGGGTAGTTTTAGGATTTTTTGGCTTTGTTTTTTGGGATTTTTTGCTCTGATTTTTTCCTAGGTCTTATATTTTTGGTAAGGTATTTATTTTATTGAAAATATTGTGTTTATAATTCTTTTTACCTCTTTTTGTTGCCTCTTTTCATTTGATTATCTCTTTTCTTATTTGATTTGGAGATTTTCACAAATTGCTTTGTTGAGTTTCTTGTTTTGTCTTCTTTGACAAACTCTTTGTCAAGAGAATTTCTGGAATCTTTTTCAACTTTGCATTGACCATTAACCTTTGATTTTTTGACATTTGAGGTTTTAAAAAGGTGATTTCCCTTTCTTTCACATTTTGATTTCTTGATCGAACACGTGTTGGAACCATTCCTACATTTGACTTGATCTCATTGTAAGTGCATGTTTTGTTTGAATCTCTTTTTGCTTCATGTCTCTTTGTATCTACATTGGATCCTTTCATTTTGATTGAAAGTAAAGAAGCATTAAGAGCTTCCATTTAATTTTCATATCTCATTGCATACATAATCGAACAAAGAAATTTTTGCATTCTTTAGGAAATCTGTTTTGGTACATGTTTGCAAAAAGAGCTAGTTTTGCATGTACATTTTGGATTTCGGAAACATTTCTTGGTAGTTTGACATCATCTTGATCCTAGAAATTGAAAGTTTCATAGTTTTGAGTGCTTTCTTGTGTTAAGAATAATATAACTCTTCTCCTTCCCATACATATAATTCATTGAAAAGAACGAATTGCATATCATTATTTTTCATTCTATTGGAGTCGAGCCTCTCACGCATCATCATTTTCATTTCCCTGAATCTATTGAGTAAAAAGCCATTAAAATCAACCACACACTAATAAAATCAACTAGAACAGTTTTTGGTTTTATCACACCAACAATAACACATGATTAGGGTCTTTGGACTAGGAAAAGTGGTAAATTGTCCAAGACTACTAAACAGACTGTATAGGACTAAAGAGTGTACAAATCCAACTTTCATATAAGCATAGACGGGAAACCCCTCTCACACAAGAGATAAACATGAGGTCATGTGCAGAAGAGCAACGAAGATTACCCTCCAAAGCTTGACCAATCATAGAAGAAAGATCATAAATTAGGGGTTCTTCCTGAAGTGTCACTGATTCATTTGGTCTCGATACTTCATGAACTCCGAATCCATTCGGGTTCCTCTAGAGTTTATTGGTCCACTTATCCTCAATCCTCTGGAATAATTTTTTACTTTGATATCTAACCCATACGTTGGGTCCTGATTGTCAATTGTGCCCTCTCGGAGGCTGATTGCGAGTTGGTAACCTTAGTGACCTTTCCTAGATATCTACATAGGTGACTGTGGGGGGATTCCCACAGTACTTGGGGAAGACGTCGTATCACACTTTCAGTACCCTTGGAGGGTGATCCTATGAAAGATGTTAGAACATAAATAATGGATGTGCTCGTTTTACCATTGAAAATATCTCTATTGTCACCCAACCATAGGTCGAATCCACCCTCTGAGCACCTTAACCTTGACAGAGAATCACTCCGGAACCAAACCCTAGGCTAGATAGCCAAACAAAGGGTATCACACCTTTCCCCAAGGATAGTGCACCAACAAGAGCTGATCACATAGTAGAAACCCTAGCCAAGAGATATTCCAAGCCAAAATGTAACTTCTAGCTACAGCAACTGCACCGACAACTCTCCTCAAACTTGTGCAAAAAGTAGGCATTGCAGTGCACACAAGTTCTGCTCTGCAATTCTGAGGCTGCCTGCCAAAATGAAGACTGGCCTCCTGTATTTTTAGTAATTATGGCCAACTGCCTGGATCGACTTCTCATTCTGGGTATCTGTCTATTCAGTATATTATTATTTCTTCTGGTCGACTTCTTCTCTTGGAGGCTAATAACCTAATACAAATTATCTTCTTGAGACAACAATTCTTCTAGGTTTATTAGCCAACTCATTAGGGTTTCATCTTGCTTCCCGGAGTATTCTATTCTCGTCAGGTTTACACGTGGAGGTAAATACCAACCACAACTACCATAATATAAACACTCCCTCCTAGCTAGGGAGGTATTACAAGTAATGGTCTTGAGCACAAAACATACCATTCACCCGGTAGCATCAACATAGTCATCTAGACTATCTCCTGACTAGATCATGAGCATCATCATCACCATCAGTGTCATCAACTGCATCATCTCTCAAAACCATACTCCATTTGAGTAATCCGACATGATGTTGGATAAGTCACTCACACTATAGAGTGATACAAGAGCCATTCTTCTAATTTGGACATATGTCTTAGAAGAGTAGATGTTCTGAGCCATTTTCCGTCTAGGAAATCTCTATCCTTTAATCATTTATCTGGTTGATAATCATTTACCAAACTGTCGATAGTCTTCAAGGTAATCATAACAAAATAGAACACAACCGTGTCTATCCATAGTAGTACATAACTACAATCCAGTGGTACACTACCACACCAAGTAGCAAACAAGTACTTGATCAGTAACACATAGTCACGAATAGTGGAACACATCCACCACAGTAGTATACATCTACTATCATACAGTATTCATAACAATCATCTGATATAAACCTGCACATAAACAATGTTATGATATAAACTAAATCATCTGGGCCAATATTTCACTCACATCTGTGAGATCTTGAAAGAATATCTGCCCTCAAAGTAGAACATCAACGATGGGCTATCTGCCTTATTCTTCTCAGACAAGGAAGAATGATTGTTTTGATTTCTAATCCTGGACCATTCCTCACCCCGGGCCATTCCTTTGACAATAAACAAAGTGTAACCTGGAGAGACTGAATCTTCCCTAAGGAATGTCTATCCCTGATTGCTGAGCCTAGACCATTCCCCACCCTGGGCCATTCCTCCGGCACTAAACAAAGTGCAACCTGGAGAGAATGAATACACCCTAAGGAATGACTGTCCGAACCATTTCCTCTGTTAACCACAAAAGGAAAAGATTGTCCTGTACCAACCTCCAAAATATACCATTCCTCATGTTAACCACAATGAAAAATCATTGTCCGGCGAGGCGAGCCAGTCTTCTTGAGTAACCCTCAAGAAGAGAGACTGCCCTAGACCACTCTCCATGTTAACCACAATGGGAAGTCGTTGTCTATGGTACATCAACAATCTGGACCATTTCCCATGTTAACCACAATGGGAAATCGACGTCCGTCAGAAATTTCAATCCACTTTCCGCACTGGAAAGAATCTGCTTGTCCTGGACCATTTTTTGAACTGAAAAATGACTTTCCATCAATCAATAATACATCAGTGCTCCATCCCAACCTAGGAATCATCTCTTCCTTTTTCAATAAGGAATTTGTTTCCATCAGCTCGAGCTTGAGTACCCAAACTCTTTCATCTTGGACATAGGATTTATCAAAATGTCTGCTTATCTGCTCATCTGTGGATATATGTATTGGAGAACCACTTTCTCCTTTCTGGACTTCATCATGGATAATGTAATCTTTGATTTCAAATGTACTTCGGTCTGGAGAACTGGTTTTCTCTGAAGGCTTCATGTAGCTCTGATCAATAAAGTATATCATTGTTGGAAAACTGAACATATCCATGTGGCACTTATTCTGTCATCATGAGATATGATATTCTGAGTAATTATCTTGATACAATATCTCTGTTATAGAAAATCTTCACCACGCTTTTGTTGTGCATTGGAGGTTCTCCACCAAGTTATCTTCTTCCATCTGCATGCAAGGGTCTCTTTCTGGTATGCCTCAAATTCTTGAGGTTGTTCTTCATACGCTCTTTGTTCAACTGCTCTGGAGAATAGTCTTTGCATTCATATGATGTAGGATTCCAACCCATGGATATTGCGGATGATATAACGACTCATGTAGAGGTATTGGAACAAGTAATCATCGTAGTCTTCTCCCTCCATCTGGGAGAACCTCTAGTTCTGGATCTTGCAATGCTTGCATATATACACTGTTCTTCATCACAACTTTCAGTTGATTTCTTTTAGTGAGTTCATATCAAGCTAGTAATCTTGTGATTCTTAGTACAGTGACTAGTTGTTCCGACTTCTCTTTCTTTCTTGGAATCTTCATGTTCTTCCTGATGTGTTTCTTTAGTTCTCGGGTCCATGGAGTTTCTTATAGATTCCATGCCCTAAAGATTCCATTTCTTTCTTTCACCATAGGATCATGGATCTGGATGGACAACTAGGGATACTTTGAGGCTTCTCTTCGAAGAAGACTTCTTCTGAGGTTGAACTGGACACGTACCGTCTTTCATGGATGCTACCATGGATATATACTTCATAATCTTTAATGGATCATAGGATTAGCTCCCTCCTAATCCTTGCTTCATGTATGAGTGCATATAATAAGCTCCCTCCATCTAACAGATTCCACGCTTATGTCTACATCCTTATTGTCTTCTACAATATATAATTGGCTCTCTTTGTCTAACAGATTCCACGCTTCCGTCTTGTTGCCTTCTACAAAACATCAAAAGTCTTTCTCTAATTTCCTCTTGATTTCTGACTTCTTTCTGTCTTTGTTTCTTCTAAGTCTCTTCATGATTGATTCAACTTATCTTGCAATAGCTTCCACGTGATTTGTTTGATGTATTTCATCCTTTCATGTGTATTATCTAATGATATCAATCCTTATCTTGTTGTTCTTCCATAGGTATAGTTCTTCTTGGAACACATTATCTTCCAAGAGATAGATATACAAGATATGTACAGAGACGATGCAAACAAGATATGTACAGGAAATAAGAAGAGTATTGTTACCTTTGGAAGAAGAAGTCTCTTTCATCCTACTTAGTCTTCTTTGTAGGTTTTTTTTCTTTGGCAATTGATGCTTCGTGTTTCTCCTTCCTTTTCTTTAACTAGGGACAATGATTCTTGTAGTGGCCATACTTTCGACAGTTGAAGAATTGAATTTCTGAAATATCTTCCTCTTGATTTGTCTTCCTCTTTGAACCAAACTCCCTTTTGTTCTTGAATTTCTTGAATCTTGTTGTGAAGGCTTGATCATCATACTTCCTTTGGGGTTTCTCTTTTGCACTGATACTTGATTCTTCTTGAGCACAACAAGTCCAAAGTTCTTCAAATGTCGAATAATCCTTTCTTGTGTTCATGCTTGCGGTAAATGCATCCCACGTCTTGGGAAGACCATTGAGTACTATGTTTACCGATTCCTTATCTGAGATGATATCTTCAATAACTTGTAGTTGATATCTTAACTGAGATATTCTCACAAAATATGATGTTATGTTGTCCTCATCATTCATCTTCATGTCATGAAGCTCATTCTTCAGACTCATAACTTGTCCAATGTTTCTGACCAAGAGGAGATTTGTTAGGGCATCGTACATCTTCTTTGGTGACTCAAGATGTGATATGTAGGGTATCAAGTGGTATTTTATAGATTCCACTATGATACTCATAGCATTGATGTCACCGTCTTTGAACTTCTCCATAACTACAACGTTCTGTGGTTCCTTCTCTTTCCTTCTTCAAACACTGGTTCCACGATCTTTCCTTTCACGATATTCAACACTTTATTTTTTTCAAGGATGAGGTTGATCCTTGTCTTCCATGCTCTGAAGTTAGAAGTTCTATCTAAATTTTTCTCTGACTTCTTAGAGTAAGTCATGGCTGCTTTGACTTGGTCAACCCTAGATTTGACCAGAAACTCAAACTTGATGTCTTGGCTTGCTGTGAGTATTAGGAGATGCGCTAGGCTAGGGATCACTGACCTGTCTAGAAATTAGGTCAATCCCTTCACTTAAGTTGCCTCAACGAGAGGATTAAGGTTTCTGCAACTGCACCTGCTAGTAACCCTAGAGACAGTGTTATGGTGACTACTCCTGCTAGAAACCCTAGCAACAGTTCTTCAACGAGATCAATATCCTTACGACTATGTTTTCTTCCAATGGTTAGAATGAATGAAGGAGGTGTGGGCCCATAGCCTGTTAGAATATAATGGATTTTCTCATTTTACCATTGACAATATCTCTATTGTCAGCAACCATAGGTCAAAGCCACCCTCCGAGCACCTTAACCTTGACAGAGAATCACTCTGGAAGAAAACCCTAGGATAGATAGCCAAACAAAGGGTAGCGCACCAACAAGAGCTGATCAGATAGTCCAAACCCTATCCAAGAGATATTCCAAGACAAAACATAATTGCTAGCTGCAACATCTGCACCGATAGCTCTCCTCAAACTTGCGCACAAAACTAGGCACTGCAGTGCGCACAAGTGTTGCTCTGCAATTCTGAGACTGCCTGTCAAAATGAATACTAGCCTCCTATATTTATAGTAATTTTGGCTAACTACCTAGGCCGACTTTTCATTCTAGGTATCTGTCTGTTCAGTATATTATTATTTATTTTGGACGACTTCTTCTCTTGGAGGCTAATAACCTAATACAAATTATCTTCTTGAGCCGAAAAGTCTTCTAGGGTTTTTAGCCAACTCATTAGGGTTTCTTCTTGCTTCCCAGAGTATTCTATTCTCATCAGGTTTACACGTGGAGGTAAATACCTCTCACATCTACCATAATATCAATGAGGGTTTCTTTCACCGAGAAGGGCTGTTACGTAGAGGTTGGGGTAACTTATTCTCATTTCTCCATTGGTGGCTTGATATCCCATCTTCAGAAGATCCTTGAGCCTACTATTTCTTGGTTGATTGCTTTTAGTTTTCATAGGAGTGTGTTTCCTTGAATTTCGTAGTTGGCCTTAGGATAAGAGATTTCATAGTATACAAGGTATGGAACCTAACATTTAGGAACCTCAACATAATATTTCTTATGAAGGAATGATCATAGATCAACCTTCTGAAACCACGAGTGTAGCTCCTAGAAGTGGCCAACACATTGAAGAGTCGATCACAACCTTCGAAGAAATCCTTGCATCTTACACGAATCCTCTTTTCACTGATCCACTTGGCCTACCACTCACTGATCCACCATCTACGAGATATGTTGATGCTTATTCTTCTTATAGATTACCATGCAGTTCCACCACTGCACAGTCTTTTGGTGCAAACCCATCATATTTTGGTTTTCCTGAAGGACTTGGGAATTCATATTTATCCATGACTCGTGTAGTTGATACTTCTGGTACATCGTCTTTACCAGAAACATCGTTGAACCAAGTAACCCTGACTCAACCACTTGTGCATACATATCCCTTCACACATGGGTCAGGTAACATTCCTGCTTCACTATTTCCACACATCCACACACCAAGTGCTTTAATTGGTCGTTCCATCAGTCAGATGGTCGATAATCATGTCGTTCACACAACCACAGTTACATAATATAATTAGCCTCCATCTCATACATCGTATATTAGTACACCCTACATTGGAAGCTAATATTCAATGGGAGGCCAACCTTCAACTGGGGGGAAACCTTCAGTTTCAGGGAAATTTTTTACTGGGGGGAAACCTACATGGTTGCAAAACCAACAATCCTGGAGGCAAGAAACTCTTGCAAGTCCTTCTATCCCTACTACCACTGGATTGTATCCTAGACAATCATTTCCAAGAGTTTCTTACCCTTTGTGGGGTCAACCCAATCCAGTGGGCATTCCTCCCCAAGGAATGTTTCCCTATCAATCTGTAAACCCCATGATTCCAATGCAACAGTCCCTTCAACTTCCATACATATGGGGACCTTTAGGTCAATCACAGTATGTAGGAGGTCCATCATAATACATGGGTGGATAATAAGGACAACCACCTTACGTGGGTGGATAACCTGGGAAACCACCATACATGGAAGGACCATCTAGCTTTTCCATCTCGTCTCAACCTAGATATGGTCCTACTAGTGTTCCTGTTTCATATGGTTACCACCAATACCCGAACGCTAATTGAAAACTTCCATTATTGGCTACGTTAGATCTGCCAGATCTGTTACGTTTGAAAAATGATCCCATTCAGCATGCCCTATTTTCACTCGCCATCCTTGCCAAATTATTGTCCGAAATCCTGAAATTCGAAGGAAAACCTAGGGAAGATCCTAACAATAATGTTATGACTTTTTGTTTATGGTGTTCTTCTAACTCTTTGATGGATGATTCCATCCATCTTAGACTTTTTCAAAGAACACTTACATGTGCAGCAGCCAAATGGTATATCAAGTTGTCGCGTAACCTTTGTCGACTTTAATTATCTTGCTATGGATTTTCTGACGCATTTTCATTGCCTATATGGTATGAGACGGGTATAGATATTTTGAACTCATTCTGGAAATCCTCTTCCACCCACATATATGATCACATTCATGAGTTGAGATGGCAGAGACGGTTGATTAAGGCTCCAATTCTGGACCAACTCCTCATGGATTGGTTTACAAAGTCTCTCTTGCCTCCCATTGCATGTGATATTGCTATGGGAAATGTTGTTATTGAGGAGAAGGCTATCATCCATGCGCAGTATTTGGACTTTGTGTATTCCCAATCCGACACACTTTATGATCTGATCCCTAATGCTCCTCGTCTATCGAACGATTCATCAAGACCTGCTCCAGAATCAAGTTATGTTTAAAAAACCACAACTACTTCCACTCCTGATCAAAACTTTAAGGTGAATGTGGTCCAATCCACTTCATATCAACAACTAGAAGGTAAGAAGAAAAACAAGGATTAATCCAAGGAATATTTTGATGAGCAGAATAATCCAAATACTATTGATACTCAACCGAATAGGAAGGCTAAGTTTCCTTGCATGATTCATGAGGAATTCCATTGCAAGAAATACTTCCCTGATCATGAGGCTATCGCTAAATTTATGAAAGGTACCTCCCAACCGGTTCAACAACAACATCTGGTTACACAAAATCTTGCCCCTCCGCAAGGGGGCAATGCACGTCATTCCCACCATGGAGATGCTTCATCGAGCACCTCTGACACTCCTCCAAGTGACTAGACTAATGGAAAGGTTGTTGATCATCCCTCCACTTCCACTCCTCCTCCATCCTCCAATCCTCTTCATATTGAGAATCCAATTTCTGACGTAGTGTTGCGCTCATCCAAGAGCGTAATTCGAAAAGAACATTTAATCCAAATTCCCACGCTACCCAAAAATACAACATGTTAGAACATAAACTTGTCAGGCTCTTGTGAATCTGTAGTTTCTACTTAGGTCTATGATTTTTTCATGTTTTTCCTCCTCTTGTAGACCCAATCGAAAGTTTACCTCTTGACTTGTATTTTTCAGTTGTTTATCTTCACCTGTTTGATGTGTCTGTTTCTCCTTAGCATCTTTCCTAATAAATATCGGCCCTAAGCCTTTTTGTTTTCCCTAAAGTCGAGCACTTCTCTCTTTACCTCTATCATTGATCCTTTTTCTTTCTTGAGCCTTTAGCCAGTCATCCAAGTAATTGTTCACAAGCCTCAGTTGTGAGCACCAAGCACAACACTTAGAGTGGCCAAATATGGATTCAAATCAAGCAAGTGAGAAAGATCAGTGTTCAACAGTGGAGATACATCAAGTGGAGTGGGTGAACGTTCATCGAGTGATCAAAGTCATTGAATTTAACAAAGAATAGTGTCAGGTAGAGTTGCGAAATCGCAATGTCATCCTAGCCATCAATACTGGGAAGAACACGTGGCGCAGGATCAACATTTCACTGACTCGCGGGTTGGAGAAGTCAAAGGACCGAGTTGTGGGGACTCGCGGAATGCGAAGTCAATAAATTATCGGGGTCATTCATTATAGAGGGGCATGTGGCGCAGGTTTCGAACGATCATGATTTTGCAACTCAAAGGTCTGAGCATAGAGCACAAAACGAGTTTGTGAAACACGAAATTGTGATGCACCTGGGAATTAGGCTCACGGTCACTGCCCAGGGTTATATGGAAGCAGGGATAAATGAAGGATAAGATTCTGATTAGGTGACATGATACTGGGGTTGTTTGAGGAGATGATCATGGCCATCATATTCAAGGAAAATCCAACCGTTGATCCAAATGGGCTATTTCACGAAAGCAAGCATCAGGATATTTGAAATCAAGAGGAGTGAAAACTCTCAAAATGTGAAATATCAAGATTTTAGAGGGATAATCATGAGGTCATGGCCCATGGTCACGTGGGGAAAAGGAGAGGGAGTTTCAAAAAGAAAAAAAGTGCCTGAGTTGGTAACAGAGAGAGATCCACACGGCCTTGAGGCACCCAAATTGACTTGAAGGAGTCGTGAGCTCGCCTGAAACATTCATGGGTGCCAGGCCTTGTCCTAATTCTAATGAAAGTAGTTAATGAAGATAGGGAAGGTGATTGAAGCCTCGTTTCTCCAAATAAATAGAAAGCATGGAAAATTTGGTCATGGAGGGAAGACTGTCAGCAAAAAGTTCCCTATCATGGATTTTCTTGTGAAGCCCATACCGATCTGATATTGCGTCTGAAATAAGAATGCAATTGCAGCCTAACAAAATAAGATGCATATGGAAAGCCTTGAATGCAATAACTAGAGTGTGCTTTTGAAGGGAGCAAGTTGTTTTGAGTATAAATACCTAGTTTTGATATTTTGTTAAGGTCGATGGTTGAGCTAAGCTCCTGATTTGTTAAGTTTTAATGAACACTCTGGTTCTCTAGTTATGTATATGCATTTGAGACTTCTTGTTTAATGTAAGTCATTTTCCTTTCATCTCTTTGTAACAATTGTGTTAGAACGCTTGTGAATGGATGATCCATTCGAGGGTGGTTATGTTTTTGTGATGTAGGTTTGATCACAGTGACATTGCAACCAATTTTAATCAATGTTTTGTGTTCTCCTTTCCCTTTGATACTGAGAGCTCGAGTATGGATGATCTAGCCAAGTTGTTGTGACTATATTGTAATGTATGTTTGATTGCAGTACCGTTATAGCGTTTTCAGTTTCCTGAAGTCGTGAATTCAAGAGGATCTTGTATTTGAGGCTTTTCCTCATTAGGTTGTTGGAAGACTGGATGCCCATAGCATACTTCTTCATTCTCCTCAAGTTCTTCCCCCTAATAACCACTATACCAAACTTACTGACTGAAGTTAGACCGAGACCTCACCAGTTTTTGCTTTCCAACCCAATTTTTTGAGTTAGAATGATACTATCCTGAGTCTGCGTCCATTAGACCACCTTTAAATTTATTCATTGTGACATACAAACTGATGAGTATCAAGCTTACCTCTGCCGCAATCTAGAGGTGACTTCTGGTGCTAACATTTATGGCGTCATTGTCATGGATGAAATTGGAGATTTTCCCTAGGATTGAACGACAAATCTTACTGGTTCTGAAGGTGCATTAGAACTTAGTACATCAAATATTGCAACTGTGCACCTGGCGACTCCACTGTGGTGACTCCATTGTTTTAGTTGTGGCTTCTAGAGGCAGATACATGAGGTCTACTCCACAACTACCTTTAGCAACACCTGAAGCTGACCTAGAAAAAATTGTTAGAAAAGGAAAGGCCCTCTGAGAAGGTGCTTCGACTACTAAACCAGGTATTTCTGACGATTTTTGTTATCCTCCTGTAGAAAATCCAATATTTTCTTCTCATTTTCCTATCATACGTCCGTTGGAGTTTCCTGAATTTTAAATTTTGGGAGTGTTCCTGTTGATTTTCCCCCTCCTGGTATGATATTGGAGGGAGAAATCCTTGTCACTCCTCTCTCCCCTGAAGTTGTACCTTGGTCTAGACCCGGGACCTCAAAAGATTTTCTCACTCCAGATTTTATTACTCCTCCTCCTGTTAGAGTTACTAATTTTGCAGAAAGGGAAACCTCTTTTCCTTCGAGCCCTGTAGCCTTTTATTCAAATCCTCTGTTGTTTCCCTTTCCTCCTGTAATCCTAGTTCCAGTCTCCCATGTTTGAACCCCTTCCCCTCCTAGTTATCCTCTGCATATCATCCCTATGGTAGGTGCCAATCCTCCTAGAAACAGAATGGATGCCATAGTGGCTGCAAGATATACCCCTCTAGTCCTACCTTGGCCAATGAATGCTCTCCCTGGTGGGGATTACCTAAAGTATATGCCCAAATTCACAGGAGAGGAAGACATAACTGTCTAAGAACACCTTTTTGCCTTCTACAATTATGCAGACAATCTGGATATTGAAACTGAAGATGTTTGAACGAGAGTCTTTGTCCAGAGCCTTGATGGTGAGGTTAGGAAATGGTTTAGAGGTTTGACTCTTGAATCCATTGTTGGGATTGAGGCTTTAGATGATGTATTCTTAAGGCGGTGAGGGGATAAAAATGATTTTATGTATTATATCACAGAGTTTGGGTCCCTAAAGAGAAAAGAGGGGGAATCTATCTCTGATTTCTCTAAAATATTCAACAAGATGTACAGTAAAATCCCTGCTGAGATAAATCTTACAAAAGCCTCTGCCAAAATAACTTATGCTAGTTCTTTTGACCCTGATTTCTGCCTCCTGCTAAGAGAGAGAAGAGTTAATTCCTTGGCTAATATGAAAGATCCATCCCTGGAGGTGGAATCTAACGTGTTGGCCGCTAATTGATTAAGGAATAAGGTTGATAGAGACATGTCAAGGAAGAGATCTGAAACCTCTACCTCTGGTTCCTCTATTTCCCCCCCTCAAATGGATGAAGTAACCAAGTTACTAAAATCACTTTCAACTAGAATGGAAAAATTATAAGTAGAGGGGAAGTCGACATACAAAAATCCTCAAAATGTTGATAACAGAGGCAACTTCAGGAGGCCGAATAACAATGCTCCTCATATTATACCAAGGGAACAAAGGAACAGAGATAGGGATGATTAGAAAATCCAGACTCCCTTTCAAAATAAATTTGTTATTGATGAGGAAGGGGAAGAAGAAGATCTTGACCCTGAAATTCATTGTATTAGATACACCTCCCCATTTCCTCATTTAACTCAATCTGCATACGAGGAATCCCTCATAGATAACCAAATAAATGAGTTGAGTAAGGGGGAGAAGGAAAATAGTGGTCCCAACAAATACAACCTCTGGTCTAAGAAGAAACAAGGGAAGTCTGATATCCCTGATCATCCCTCCAGAGAAGAGAAGCCTACTAAAGACGCAGCAAGCAACAACAAAGAAAATAAATCTCAGAATCCCCTGCCAATAGCCAAAGACCCTGTCCCGGAGGTGAGATAAATTTTGAAGCCCCCTTCCTCCTTTTTCTTTGAGCATGAAATTCAAAAGATCAGAATCCATGTCCCCCTTTCAGAGCTATTCAAGAACGAAGAATTCAAAAGGTCCCTCTCTAAACTTTTCTAGTCCGAGCCACCCTATTATTCCACAGACTCAGTGAATCTCCAAGATGCAAATCTAGCAGTCATCTTAGGTCCTATGGTAGAATATAGAGATGATTCATCCCCTCCTTTCTAAACATCACTGAACATACATGATAAGGTGTTGCATAACTTTCTGATGGACTATGGGGCATCAAATAATCTCATGTCCAAAACTGTCATGGAAGAACTCGGATTAGAAATCACTAAATCCTATCATGATTTACATTCTTTTGATTCGAGGAGAGTGCAATGTCTTGGGGTTATCAAATATCTGGTGGTGACCTTGTTTCAAATGCCCTTGAAAAGTGTGGTCATGGATATTGTGGTGGTTGACGTTCCTCCCAAGTTCGGAATGATGTTGTCAATATCTTGGATAAAAAGACTCAGAGGAACGTTGCATATGGACCTCACATATGCTACCATTCTAGTGTTCGGAGGGGAGCCTAGAAGACTGTACAGAGAATCTCAATTGGCCTACATTATCAGTGATGAAGAAGACCCCACCAATAATCCTATCTTTTCCCTTGATACTGATTAAGGATCCAACTTACTGCAACTCACCAATGCCCCTGAACCTCCTCTTGAGATAAAAAGGTCCATCATTATCTGTGAATATTCTCCTCCAATTACCTCTGTGTGGAAAATGTTCTTCGATGGAGCCTCTTCTAGAGAAGGTTCTAGTGTTGGAGTAGTTTTTGTGTCACCTTGTCAAGAAACTATATCTCTATCATACAAATTAGAATTTGAAACTACTAATAATGTGGTAGAATATGAAGCTCTTGTTTTGGGTTTGAGGGCCACAAAAGATATGGGAATCAAAGAGATATCAATATTTGGAGATGCTGAGTTGATTTTCCAGCAGATCAGAAATTCTTATCAGAACAAACACCCTCGACTTAGGAGTTATAGAACTGAAGTGTGGGATTTGATTGACAACTTTTTCTTGGCTTTCAACATTTCATTTGTTCCCAGAGAAGAAAATGCCATGGTCGATTCTCTGGCTATCTCAGCGATCCATTTCAAGATGCCACTGCCTCCTAAGATCAGGTACAATGTAGAACTAAAATATAGACCCTCCATACCTGATAAATTCAAACACTGAAAAGTGTTTGAGGATGATCTTGAGATCAAAATGTTCCTGGAAACTGTTGATGAGTTTTCAACATTTCATATTGATCAAGATCTTGGCTCTGAAGTCGATCCTCATGCTGATTTTTTTCTGAATAAAATTGTTGACCATCATATTGTTCAGCTGCCTAACAATCATATCCCAAAGGGACTAGTTCCTTTGGAAAGAATGTTTCACAGAAATTATGTGGCAGTGAAGGGTAAGGTTTCAAATGAGGATACTGATGTAGCTGAGTGTAATATTGGCACAGAGGGGAATCAAAAGTTTGTCAAGATGTCAAGCAGCCTATCAAGGGAGCATAAGAAAGAGTATGTTGAGTTATTAAAAGAATTCATTGATGTATTTTCCTAGACCTATGAAGACCTCGGAACATATGCCACTAGCGTCATTGAGCATAAGATTTCATTGAAGGAGGAGGCCAAACCATTTAGGAATAAATTGAGACAAATTAATCCTATACTACTGCCTATCATGGAGAGAGAGGTAAAGAATTTGTTGGATGCCCAGATCATCATGCCTTTAATATATTCAAAGTGGGTGGCCAACCTAGTCCTAGTGAGAAAGAAGAGTGGGGAAATCATACTTTGTGTCGATTTCAGGAACCTGAACAGGAGCTCGAAGAAAAAAAATTACCCCTTGCAAAAAATGGAACACATATTGCAAAGGGTAGCTAGCGCATCCATGATTTCCATGATTGATGGCTTTTCGAGCTACAATCAGATCTATGTCTTACCTAAAGATAGAGAAAAGACAACCTTCACCACTCCTTGGGGTACATTCATGTATGCCAAAATGCCCTTTGGATTGATGAATACGGGGGTGACCTTTCAGAGAGCCATGGATATCGCTTTCATTAGAGAAAAGGACAAGTTTTTGGTCATCTATCTGAATGATATTACAGTCTTCTCCAGATCAGATAGAGAGCATTGTGAGCATTTAAAAAGGGTTTTCCTGAAATGCAAGAAATTTGGTCTCTCCTTAAATCCCAAGAAGTCTTTGTTTTCCATGAAGGAGGGAAAATTGTTGGTCCACATAGTATCAGCTGAGGGAGTCAAGATTGACCCCAATAGAGTTGAATCAATCCAAACTTTGTCACTCTTGAGATCTAGGAAAGACGTCCAGTCTTTCTTGGGAAAAAATAATTTTCTGAGGAGGTTTGTTTCCAACTTTGTTGAGATGGTAAAACTTATAACAACCATGTTGAGGAAAGGAAACAAATTCAAATGGACTACAGAGTCTCAAAATTCCTTTGATTAGACAAAAAAGGCCTTGACTGAATCACCTGTGCTTATCAGTCCTGATTACTCGAAGGAGTTCCTCGTTTTTTCATTTTCTTTATTTGACACTGTAGCGACTGTTCTATTGCAGAAAAATGTTGAAGGGTTGGAGCAACCCATTTCCTTTTTCAATCGGGCATTGAGAGTTTTTGAGGTGAAATATGAAATCACGGAGAAGCAAGACTACACTTTGGTTAAATCTCTCAAAGCTTTCAAAGTCTATGTCCTACAATCAAAATTCATTGCATATGTCCCTTCAGTTGCCGTTAAGGAAATTCTCATTCAGATAGACAAAGATGGGAGGAGGATCCAATGGATTACCAAAATCCTTGAATTTGATCTAGATATCAAGCCCACCAAATTGATCAAAGGTCAAGTTTTAGCCAGGCTGCTGACTGAATCTAATTGCAAAACTTTGGGGTTAAATTTCGTCAATAATTACTCAGAAAATCAACAGGCTGAGTTGTCTAATACAAATGCTTAGGTAGACCCCCCATTAGCAGGATGTCCTTGGTACAAGGATGTCATATATTTTCTACATAATTTGAAGCCTCCCGATGGCATACAAAAGAACAAGGCATGCTTTAAATCTCAAAGCAATTAAATACTGCCTTGTTGATCAAATTTTATATTGGAAGGACCCCCTGGGGGTGATTTTGAGATGTTTAGATCCACAAGAAGCACATAAGATTATGTCTAACTTTCACGTCAGTCTATGTGAAGGAAATCACTTCTAGAGAATGCTGGCCTACAAAATTCTCAGGGATGGATATTTCTGGCCTACCCTGTTCACTGATGTTTGCACAAGAGTTAGACCCTGCTTTAAATGTCAAATATTCTCCGGAAAGCAGCAGCTAAAGTCCCTTCCATTGAAACCTGTGGTTGCCTTAGGGCCCTTTTAGCAGTGGGGCCTAGACTTCATTGGGGAAATTCATCCTGCATCCAATGGTCAACACAGATGGATCCTGACTGCCACATATTACTTTACCAAGTGGATAGAAGATATTCCCACAAGGAGTGCTTCTCATAGGGAGATTATCAGTTTCCTGGTGGATATCATAGAAATATATGGTTATCTGGGCATAATCGTCACAGGTAATGCAACGTCTTTCAAGGCCGGAACATTGATCCAATTCTGTGAGAAGTTCGATACCAAGTTGATACAATCTACCCCATACTACCCCCAAGGCAATGGACTGGTGAGTCCTCTAACAAAAGCCTCATCAAAATCATTAAAATACTGTTAGATGATAACAAGAAAGCATGGGATTCAAAGCTCAAGTTTTCTCTGTAGGTTGATAGAGTGACAACGAAAAGATATCTTGACGTCTCTCCGTTCTAGCTTGTATATGGAACTGAAGCAGTTTTTCCCTCTCAACTAACCTTGCTTGTGGCTAAATTATTTCAATATCACCAAGGTGAGCTCGATGATATGATTAGAAGAATCCAACAACTGGTTGAAGTGCATGAGACAAGAGAGAATATCCTGGACAGAGCAAATGAGCATCAACAGAAGATCAAGCAAGCTTTTGACAGGAAGGTGAGAAAAGAGGATTTCCTGCTGGGAGATCTAGTACTAAAATGGGATGCACCCAAGTAGGATAGAGGAAAGCATACCAAATTTGAAGCCTTGTGGATCGCCCCCTTCAAAATTTCTGAAGCATTTCCAAATAATACTTACAGGTTGCAGAATTTGGAGGGAAATGAATTTTTTGGTGGCCCTGTAAATGGGCACTTCCTAAAAAAGTTGTTTGTTTGAAACCGCAATAGGCGTCCCACCATTGTAAATACCGTCTCTGTTTTATGTTTTTTTTTTTTTTTTTTAATACGAGACTCCATAACCCAAAGAAAAGACACTGGAGCTGCACATTCTTGGCAGCTCGCAGGGAGCATGCCATCCCCTGTGGAGCCAATGTTAGCACATAAACTTGTCAGGGTCTTGTGAGTCTATAGTTTCTACCTAGGTCTATAATTTTTGCCTATTTTTCCTCCTCTTGCAGACTCGATTGAAAGTTTACCTCTCGTCTTGTATTTTTCAGTTGTTTATCTTCACCCGTTTGATATGTTTGTTTCTCCTTAGCAACTTTCCTGAGAAATATTGGCACTAAGACTCTTTTTTTCCCCTAAAGTCAAGAACATCTCTCTTTACCTCTGTCATTAATCCTTTTTCTTTCCTGAGCCTTTAGCCAGTCATCCAAGTAATTGTTCACAAGCCTCAACCGTGAGCACCAAGAAAAACACTTAGACCAGCCAAATATGGATTCAAATCAAGTGAGTGATCAAGATCAGTGTTCAACAATGGAGATCCATTAGGTGGAGCGGGTCAACGATCGTCAGGTGATCGAATTCATATAATTTCATGAATAATAGCACTAGGTAGAGTTGTGAAATCGAGATGTCATCATAGTCGTCAATCTTGGGAAGAACACGTGGAGCAGGATCAACATTTCGCTGACTCGCGGGATGGAGCAGTCAAAGGACCGAGTCATGGGGACCGATCGGGGTCATTCATTCTAGAGGGGCACGTGGTGCAAGTTTCAAACGATCATGATTTTTCAACTCAGAGGTATGAGCATAGAGCGCAGCACGAGTTCACGAAACGCGAAATCGCGACGCACTTGGGAATTAGGCTCACGGTCACTACCCAGGGTTATATGGAAGCAGGGATAAATGAAGGATAATATATTGATTGGGAAACGAGTGACTGAGGTTGTTCGAGGAGATGATCATGGTCGTCAGATTCAAGGAAAATCCAACCATTGATCCAAATGGGCCATTTCGCGGGAGCAAGCATCAAGATATTTGAAATCAAGGGGAGTGAAAACTCCCGAAATGTGAAATCTCAAAATTTCAAAGGGATAAGCATGAGGTCATGGCCCGCGGTCATGTGGGGCAAAGAAGAGGGAGATGCACAAATAAACAAAGTGCTCGAGTTGGTCATGGAGAGAGATCCGTGCTGCCTCAAGGCACCTAAATTGACTTGAAGGAGTCGTGAGATTGCCTGAAACATTCATGGGTGTCAGGCCTTGTCCTTATCCCAATGAAAGTAGTTAATGAAGATAGGGAAGGTGGTTGAAACCTCATTTCACCACATAAATAGAAAGCATGGAAAATCTAGCCATGGAGGGCAGACTATCAGCCGAAATTTCCCTATCATGGATTTTCTTGTGAAGCCCATACCGATCTGATCTTGCGTCTGACAGAAGAATGCAAGTGCATCATGACAAAAGAATATGCAAATGACAAACCTTGAATGCAATGACTAGAGTGTGCTTCTGAAGGGAGAAAGTCCTTTTGAGTATAAATACCCAGTTTTGATATTTTGTTAAGATCGATGGTTGAGCTAAGCTCTCGATTTGTACATTTTTAATGAACACTCTGGTTCTCTGGTTATGTATATCATTTGAGACTTCTTGTTTAATGTAAGTCAGTTTCCTTTCATCTCTCTATAACATCTGTGTTAGAACACTCAGGCATGGATGATTCAGTCGAGGGTGGTTATATTTTTTTGATGTAGGTTTGATCACAGTGACATTGCAACCAGTTTTAATCAGTTTCTCTTCTTCTCCTTTCCCTCTGATACTGAGAGCTCAGGTATGGATGATCATGCTGGGTTGTTGTGACTATATTTTAATGTATGTTTGATTGCAGTACCATTATAGCATTTTCAGTTTCCTGAAGTCGTGAATTCAAGAGGATATTGTATTTGAGGATTTTCCTCCTTAGGCTGCTGGAAGACTAGATGTCCATAGCAGACTTCTTTATTCTCCTCAAGTTCTTCCCCCTACTCACCACTATACCAAACTTACTAACTGAAGTTAGACCAAGACCTCGTCTGCTTTTTCTTTCCAACCCAATTTTTTGAGTTAGAACGATACCATCCTGAGTCTACATCCATTAGACTGTCTTTAAATTTATTCATTGTGACATACAAATTGATGGGTATTAGGCTTACCTCTTCCACAATCCAGAGGTGACTTCTAGGGCTAGCACAACATTCTTGAATATTTGGCACAAGTGCCTTGTGTTGTGTCAACTCTCGAATTTCTACAAAAATTTCCAAGTCAACATATAACCCTGTTGTCAGCCATTGGAGCTATAGATCCAAAGGAGTCGAACCTGATTACATTTAATCTGGATTATTTTAAGGAGAGGCTCTCCCACGACTTAGCATTCCAAATTTAATTTTTGGTTGGTGGAACGAACATCCATGACATTGTTTTGGATGAGGGAGCCTCCACCTGTTTCATGTCTTTGGCTTGTTGGAGAGCCCTTGGTTCTCCTAAACTTAGTCAGTCTCCTACCATCCTGAAATCGTTTGATGGACATGGTTTCCAACCTCAAGGACTCTTGCAATCTTTTGATGTGACATTGAAGGGTAAGACTGTTTCGGTCGATATCGAAGTAGTTGGTGCGCCCCTGGATTAAAATTTTTTACTTGGTCATATTTGTTTCTATGTGATGACTATTATCACATCTTCAATGTTTCATATATTACAATTTCCCCAGCAAGGACCAATTATCACTGTTGAACAACTTGACTATACAACTCCAGATCTCCACATTGTTGTAGCGAACAATGTCTCTTTTCTAGGACATAATAGTTTTGAGAGTGTAGGAGTAGGTCTTCTTAAGGATTCCTCGCTCATGGGGTTTTTTCCTTTGCCTTCTCCTCCCACCCCGTAGGTTTCCATGTTAAATATGATTTCGAATCAGGCACGACAATCCTTAGAATTATCTAATCCTTTGGTAGTACCTGGTCTCAATGGGAATATTTCTTTTCACCGAGAAACATTCGTGTAAAATACAAAGGTATTTCTCCAAAAATAATAACTTTCTAAGGGAACAACTTGAGTGAGAAGTAAATCGACCCATTCTGCAAGTGGATTTTCAACCATTTGGTGAAATTCCTCACCATTTTCTTAGAAAAGAAGTGAGAAGATCGCCTCCTGAAACTGATACAAATTTTCCATTTAAAGTGATCATTTTTGCAGTGAATTCTTCCAAAATGTTAACTTTCTAAGGAAACGAACCGCAAGAGAAGTAAATCAACCCATTCTCCAAGTGGGTTTTCAAATATTTGGCGAAATTCCTCACCGTTTGCTTAGAAATAATCTAGAAGATCACCTCCTGAAACTGATACAAATTTTCCATTTGATGTGCCCTTTCTGCAGTGATTTCTTAGTTTTTCACTTGCAGATTGAGGGTAAATTTTAGGGGTTCTCAGATACATTAGGAGAGATGGATACGACACCTATTATATAGTCAAACTTGGTGGTAATACTCGCACCATACAATTATTTTTATTGGAATCCCAAGGCTAAATTCCAACTCAAAAGGAGAGGATTGTACAATTTGACAATGGAGAGAGAAACATAACCTACATCAACAATTGAGAAGACCAGATGAGAGAACCTAAAGGATGAGGTCACAATAATTCTTCTCAAATATTTTTCAACTAATTTATTATTTCATGTTGCTGCATGAAAGACTCCAAACGCGATCTGGACCACCTTGGAAAGTCTGTTGGGCAAACAGGATGCGATGAGAGGTCATATGCTTGAGCTAGAGTTGAATACCTTCGATCCTAAAAGTTTTGATAATTTGCAAGATTCCCTTACCAAGTTTAAATATTTGATATTGAGCTTGTAATCTTGTGGTATTGATAAATCTAAACAAGTGGACCAACTTATTTTAACAATCTTGACTAAGCTAGAGAGGGGGGTGAATTAGTATCAAGTACAATTTGGAAACTTTTTCAACTTATAATTCAACCAGATTATATATTCAATTATATCGAATGAGAAATGAACAATAGTATAAGAGTTACACCAATAAACCACAATACACCATGCACAATATATGAGAAATAACCAATATTTATTGTTCAAGGGAAGTAATGACTTCCAAAGGTAGCTACAACTTCCAAATATAAAGGGAGGGATAAACATCCAAAAGGAAGATACAATCCTACAATATCAAGAGAGGGTTTACCTTTCCATCCTTGCCCATTCCTTCCACCCAAGAATATATGAGAGATAATAAAAATTTACATTAAATTATCACCATCAACCAACCATCACATAAAACTTGATAATTCTTCCTGAGACTTCCTCAACTTTTGCAATTCTTCACTTCTTGGAATACTTTGATTCTGTAGATAATATTACTCAATGTATTCTCTGAAACTCCTCAATTTTCACTCCTTGAATCCTCCCAGAAAATGAGTTATAAAGAAAATGGTAGACCTTATTCAATTTTGGTTTATTCAGGAGAGCGAACTTGTACAGAATGCCCCGTGCTCGATATTTAACATCAGGTTTTGAAATTCATACACAGTAAACTACAGCCCATACTATGTCCAATTCAATTGGTCTCACTTCATTTTGGATTATCTATGAAGAAGTTATGACTGTTTTACCCAAAACAACTGTTATGACTAGCTTCAGGACTAGTCAAAAACCCTATCTTCCACAGAGTGTATCTCCAAAATTATAGCTGATAAAGAGTTGAAATTTTTACCACAAGTACCTAGATATGACTTCTCAATACCATACCAATTTCACCATATGATTTGTTCCAGAATTTTTTTTATAGAAAAAATGGTAAGATGACCTGTAAATAACATACCTTAGAGCACACCACCAAGAGACTTCATCCTCCCTTGAAATCCAACCTTCTTTACCTCAGATTTCCTATGAAATTCGAATTATATCTCCTTGTTAATTAAAAAACTTGTGTGTATAAAATGAATGTATATTGATATGTATTTATACCCTTTATGTCACTTCCTTTTAACATTAGGGACGACATGTAGTTCCTGCTTCAATTCACATTGTCATCTTCAAACATTCATTTCTCCTCAATTGTGAGGATCCACGTGACGTGCCACATACCACCAGAAGAAAAATGACTTATACTATCCATCCATGGGTTTTTTATTTGCATATGTAATTTCCTTCATGTCTATCTACTTGAATCAACTATAGGGTCCAAAATCTAATGGCTAGGGTTGGCATCAATGACAACAACCAATCTTCCAACAATCTCCCCCTTTGTCATTGATGGAAACACTCATGTTCCCCCTGTCATCATGATCCCAATTTCTCTCCCCCTTTAACATCAATGGAAAAGGGTGGGGTTGCTCCCCCTGATTTCAATGGCATAAGGTGACCTTCTTCTTTGGGGCTGCTCCCCCTGAACATGTGGCACTCAATAATACTTCATCCTTATTTTTGGTCTTTGGGACTTTTTCTTCCTTTGAATCCTTTTGTGTGGCTTTTATATTCTCTCTCTTATTCATGTCTAGGATGTATATGTTGTTTGGTCTTCTTGTTGCAGTTGCAACCAATCTTCCTGAGTTATTTTCTATGATTTTACATTTTCGGGAGTCAAACATAAGAGTGTATCCTTGATCACATATTTTGCTAACACTGAGGAGATTATGCTTTAGATCTTCAACCAATATGACTTTTCCAGATTTTACATTTTCACTTCCAAGATTTACAGTTCCTTTTCCAATTATTTTGGTAGATGAGTCATCTCCAAATGCAACATTTCCACCCTTTTTATTCAGACTGACAAATTTGCTTTGATCTCTGGTCATATGAGATGAACACCCACTGTCTATGAACCATTCATCTTCTTTTTTTCATTCTTTAGCGACCAATGCTATTTGACAATTTTCATTGTGTGTAATTTCTTTCCCTTTCCATGTTGCAGTTGGTATAGGGACATTTGGCATACGATTATCTTCCTTCATCTCTCTGCAATCTCGTGCTTTGTGACCAAGAATATTGCACTTGTAACATACAATATTCTGATCCATTAATGGGTCAAATGGATTAGAATTTTTGTTGACAAGTCTACACAAATTTGCATATCTATTATTTTCACCATTCATGTAGCTTGCGTAGTTATTCCTTTCATTGATTCTACAATTGATTGCCTTGTGTCCAAAATTTCCACAAGTATAACAATGTCCAATAAAGAAATTTTGATACCTGGGAGTAAGTGATCTTCTTTGTGGTGTAGTCCATCTGGGTTCATGATTTATTCTTCTGTAGTTTCCTTCATAATGATTGCTTTCATACCCGATGGGAGAGGATCTTCTTGATGTCTCATTCCTTCTGAATTCTAGTCTTATATCTTGTTGTTCAACTTGCTCTGGAGTATTGGTTTCATCATTTTCATCTTCCTTATATTGTTTTGTTTTCTTCAAAGTGTCATTGTATCCTAGTCCTGTCTTGTCATTTGGAGATCTTTGACTGCTAAGGATCTCATCTAATTTTTCAGTGATTTTTTCAAAAAATTTCAACTTTTCTATTGTCAATAGTAGCTCCCCTTTTGTCTGATCCAATTCTTCTTTCAATTTCTCATAATCTTCTCATTGTTCCTTAAATATATCAATGGTATTTTCAAGCTTGTAATTCTCTTATCAACAACTACTCAATTGACCTTTTAGTATTATGTTTGTGTTTCTAAGCTTGCTATTTTTAGTTTCAACATGTTTCAACTTTTCAAGATTCTCATCTTCTTGTTCAGTCTATGCATTATCTTTGTATCCCCAAAAGAAATCAAGGTTGGTTTCTTCATATAATCTTCTTCAGAAATGATTTCTTCTTCTTTAGAACTCTTCTGATCATTATCCTGGGTTTCTTGGGTTATGAAGAGGAATTCTCCTCCACCATTATCTTCTTCATCACTCTCATTTGAGGACATGTCATCACCCTTGGAGTAGAAGCTCTTTTTATTATTGAGACTTATCTTTTTATAGTAGCAGTTTTCAACAATATGTCATATTCTACCATAGTTAAATCATTTGAGAGGAGACTTAACTTTGTATCTTCCACTTCCCTTCTGGAACCTTCTTACGAAATTTGATATTTCTTCATCAAGGTCATTATCCTTGTCTTGCGTATTCTTTATGGATTTAAAGGCTGCTTCATTGTTTGGCAAGTCACTTTCTGTACCTGTTCTCATTTCATATGCTATAAGAGACCCATGTAATTCATCCATATTCATTTTGGTCAAGTCCCTAGTTTCTTCAATGGCGGAGACCTTAGCATCATACTTCAAGAGAAGTGATCTCAACACTTTTTGTACAACCAAGGATTCATTGAGCTCTTCACCTAATCCTCTGATAGAATTACCAATTTCATCAAATCTAAGAAAATAGGTTGAAATATCTTCCTTTTCATCCATCTTCAAATTTTCAAATTCTCCTCTATGTCGTTGAAGCTTGACCTGCTTAACTTTTGGATCACCTTCATAGATACCATTGAGTTTGTCCCATACCTCTTTAGCAGTGCTACAACCCATCACTTTGCTAGCAATGGTTGGTTCTAATGCTCCTAGAATAACATGTCTATATTTTTCATTACAAGTCATAAGCTTCGTCTCATTTGGATCGGTTGGAGCATTATTTGGGATTACATAGCCATTTACAACTGAGTACCAAATGTCTACTCCCAAAGATGTTAGGTAAGTTTTCACTCTATCACTCCAGTATGCATAATTTCTTCCATCAAATATTTGAATCCCATTTGAAATGTGCTCATGGTCATCCATCTCTACTTAGGATTTTCCTTCCAGTGGTTAAATTGTTCTAAAGACAACCTGCTCTGATACCAATTGTTGATACTGAGAGGGGGGTGAATCAATATCAAGTACAATTTGGAAACAAATTCCACTTATAATTCAAATGGATTATATATTTAATTATATCCAATGAGCAATGAACAATAGTATAAGAGTTACACCAATACACCACAATACACTATGCACAACATATGAGAAATAACCAATAGTTATTGTTCAAGGGAAGTAATGACTTCCAAAGGTAGCTACAACTTCCAAATATAAAGGGAGGGATAAAACTCAAAAAGGAAGATACAATCCTCCAATATCAAGAAAGGGTTTACCTCTCCATCCTTTCCCCTTCCTTCCACCCAAGAATATATGAGAGATAATAAAACTTTACATTAAATTATCACCATCAACCAACCATCACATAGAACCTGATAATGATTCCTGAGACTTCCTCAACTTCTGCAATTCTTCACTTCTTTGAGTACTTTGATCCTATAGATAATATTACTCAATGTATTCTCTGAAACTCCTCAAGTTTCACTCCTTGAATCCTCCCAAAAAAGTAGTTATCAATTCTGGTTTATTCAGGAGAGCGAACTTGTACATAATGCCCCGCTCTCAATATTTAACATCAAGTTCTGAAATTCATACACAGTAAACTACAGCCCATACTATTTCCAATTCAATTGGTCTCACTTCATTTGGATTCTCTATGAATAAGTTATGAATTTTTTACCCAGAACACATGTTTATGACTAGCTTCAGGACTAGTCAAAAACCCTATCTTCACGGAGTGTATCTCCAAAATTATAGTGGATAAAGCGCTAGAATTGTTACCACGTGTACCTAGATATGTCTTGTCAATACCATACCAATTTCACCATCTGAATCGTTCTATAAAAAAATTTATAGATAAATTGGTAAGATGACATGTAAATAACATACCTTAGAACACATCACCAAGAGACTTCATCCTCCCTCGAAATCCGACCTTCTTTACCTCAGATTTCCTCTAAAATTCGAATTATATCTCCCTGTTCATTAAAAAAATTGTGTATAAAATTAATGTATATTGATATGTATTTATACTCTTTATATCACTTCCTTTTAACATTAGAGCCGACATGTAGTTTTTGCTTCAATTCACATTGTCATCTTCAAAAATTCATTTATCCTCAATCATGAGGATCCACGTGACATGCCACATACAATCAGAAGCAGAATGAATTATACTATCCATCCATGGGTGTTGTATCTGCATATGTAATTTCCTTCATGTCTATCTACTTCAATTAACTATGGGGTCCAAAATCTAATGGCTAGGGTTGACATCAATGACAACAACCAATCTTCCAACAAAATACATTGTCTATGTTTCCACTTTCCATTATGGAAGATATCTCATGGGAACAAATTGGAAGATGCCTACCATGGATCAATTCATTGATTCTCTCACACATGAGCATGAAAAACTTATTCATATGGGCCTAATCAAGGATCCCAAAGCACATGCACTCACCATGCATGATGGAAAGGGATCATCCAAACATATCAGAAAGGAGAAATAGAACGAGAAGGAGGGATATTCCAAACCCTTCAACAATTCTTCAGGTTCCAAAGACTCTTTATATTCCAAGAAGAAGAAGAAGGGAAGGTAGTTCACTTACTATGGTAAACCTAATCATGAAGAATCCACATGCATGAAGAAGCAAATTGATCTTATGACATAGTTATTTCAGCAAAACAACCTTGGAAACCTCATTCCAGAAGGAGTCAAGAAAAAAAAGGAAGAATATCATGATCCTAAGAAAGGTAATCATCATGTTATTGTTTCAATTAATTCCTCATGTGATTCATAGATTATATATGCTGGCGCATCGCATCATATGGCAGCAAAAGATGAAGTTTTCACTTCTTTGAATTCATGCTTAAGACCCCCTATTCTCATGGGGGATGATACTCCAATGGTAGTAGTAGGAGAGGGAAGAGTGGAACTCCATAATGGTAGTTTTGAGAATGTTTTACATGTTACAAAGATTTCTATGAATCTGCTATCAGTTTATCAGATCAATCAGAAAGGTAAAAAGGTCGAATTTACATCAAATTTAGTTTCTGTACTTGACATGTGTGACAATTCCATTATTGCAATTGGTGAGGTGGATCACAAATCAAGGTTGTATAAATTCACAAAGTTTTCTAATGATGAATCCTCTTTTCTACTTACACATAAGGAGAGTACTTTTCATGCACCTCCAGTGAAACATACATATATTCTTGTGTTTCCATAAGTTACAGACATCAGAGATGATTCCATACACTCGGATTTTGTACATGGAAATGAGCGTGTAGTACAACCAGATATGGATCCAGTGAAAAATCTTCAGCAAGTGCCCAAGAGGAAATAGTTCACACTTCAGGAAACAAGTGTCCTTGTAGGGAATCCATTGGATTTGAGGAGGACTCAATCTCATCATGAGGAGCCTTCTCATGTACTTTCAGCTATTGAACCTATGATGCCCATGAATTGCTACATGCTCAATCTTTCGATACACATACCTATAGTAAGGCTATGGAAAATTCATTATGGAAAGAAACCATGTAGGAGGAGTATGAATCACTCCCAAAGAATCAAACTTGAAATCTGGTTCCACTTCCACTAGAAAAGAATATTTTCAGGTGTAGATGGGTCCACAAGATCGAGAGGTACAAGGCTAGACAAGTTTCCAAAGGAATTCATCATATCCATAAATATTTCTACATCTTCACGAAGACTTTTAGTGAGAAGAAGTTTCATACTTTGTGGGATTGTCTTGGAGTGAAGAACATTGTTTCCTAGCAGCTGCATTTTCTTCTTTTGATGCATTGTCTTTTGAGGGGGGGGTTTGTTACCACGTGGTTTTCCCTCTTTCCTCATTTATATTCAGTGTTCATTAGTTTCATTGTACATGAGTACCTAATATGGCCTAGTAGTCGAGAATCATTTTTTACTCCATAGTGATGTTCATGGGGGGTGTTGGAGAAATTACTATTTTTAGCACACCAGTTCAGTGGGAGTTAACTGACTAGTTTTATTTTAGACTTTCTATTTAGACCATCACTATTATGCATGCATGCATTCCTAAGGAAAAATAACTTCTTGATTGCTTTTATTAATTATGGAATGTTCTTTCCTATGTATGAGAATATTCCACTCATTCATTGATCAACTCATTGGTGTAGTGTGAATATATTTTCTCATTCTTCCATATTGAATCTCTCATCATTTCTTGATAATCTTTGTGTGTTTTTCTTTAGCTAGATTTACTGTTAGGTTTCAATGAAACATTGACACATGTGCAGTATGCCATGGAAAAATACATATGCTTCTTAGTACCATCATTATCCATTTCTTTTAGAATGGATCTATATGTCCCTTCAAGTGTGACCAATTACATGTTCTTGACCAAAATGAAAGATGTGGGTTCTCATATATCACTTCAGTAGTTTTCCTCTACATATTTTGATCCTTGAATATTGGATTGAGGTGACAATAGGGATACAGGAAGAAAAAATGTCTTGTCTCAATGTTAGAAGCAAATATCCATAACCTCGAGTCATTGTGTGCGACACTTACAATAAGAAATTGTGTTAGCAACAAAAAAATATTTCTAAAGGAAAGTAAGTAAAGGATTTTGAGAGAGAGAGAAATCCAAATTGAAAATATGAAGCATAAAAGAAAGTAGAAAGAAAACTAATAAGAAAACAGGAAGGAGTTCCACTATTTCTTCAAGGTTTTGCAATCTATAAGTGCCTAAGCCAATATTTTCTTTAACTAGGAAGGGACCAAGCCACATTTGTTGGAATTTGGAATGTTTCCCTTTATCTTCGTGTGGCTTGTTCCATTTCAGAATGAGATAGCCAATTTGAAAATATTTCTCACCAATAGATTTCTTATCAAACCATATTTTTATGGCATGTTGATGTGCTTCAAATTTTGTTTATGCTTTATCTCTTTCTTCCTCCAGTTTAACTAGGGTATCTACTCTCTTATGAATGACTAGGTAGATTTTCCCATGTGATTTTTGGGAGAGTGGAAGGGAAGGAAAGAAAGCATTGGGAGGAAGTATGGATTATTTCCCGTCAACAAGGAAGTAAGGGGATGTCCCTATAGAGGCTTTTGGAGTTACCCTATCTTCCCATAGAGCATTTGGTAGAGAATTGTGACAATTTCTTTGTTTATAAACTGCAATTCACTTTAGGATATAGATCAAGTTCTTATTGGTAGACTCAACTACACCATTCTCTCGAGGTAGTAATTAGCTACATGCATTAAGATAATTATTTTTTCTAAAGAAAACTCAGTCAATTTTAAAGAGGAAAAATATGTAACATTATCAAACACAAGGGTTATGGGCACTCCAAACCCGGTGATGATGTGCTATTCCAAAAAACTAATTACCACCTCTCATTTACCTTTCTCGATGGTATTTCTTCCATCCATAATGTAAATTAATAATTAGCGGTCAATATGTATTTGTGTTGACTTGACAAATGAGGGTTAATTTCTGCAATGGTGTCCAACCCCATTGTTCAAATGGTTCTTCAACAGTCACAGGTTGAAGGGGGACAACAACCATTTTCTCTCACCTTTCACATTTTTGGAAAAATTTATAGCTCCTAGAATAAGCTTGTGAATCCTTGAATATAGTAGGTTAACAGTAGACTTCTCTTAGAATTTTATGCGCTATAGTCTCTCCAACAAAGTTTCCTCCAATTGGTCCATCATGTAGTTCATTGAGAACTCTAACTTCATCCTGTTTCTCTAGGAATATAAGTGTTATAGCCTTAATTTCCACCCTATATTGTGAGGATGAAATTAGCAGAGGATGAAAACTGAGACACACTCTTCTGCTCAGGATTTGATGTGTTTTTGAGGGAGGTCGTTAGTCGTACCATATACAACAAGTGACTTGTCACTAGTCAATAGTGTACAACTAGAAACCTGTCACTAGTTAGCAGTGGACAACAAGTGAACTCCCCTATAACCTTCTAGTTTCAAAGTGGTAAGCAATGGATGAGTTGGTTCTTCATGGAATGAGCCTTGGAACTCATAACATTCTAGTATCCATTGATTTCTAGAAGATGTGGAACCTCTCCCAAGCCTCTTCCATGAATCTATATAAAGAAGCCCAATCTTGAGCATGAGGAGGAAGAATCATTCACATAGTTATGCTACCAAAATACAAAGGTGCTCTTCCATTCAAGATCAATTACATTCAGGTTTCCTAACTTGGTTGAAATGATGAGAAGGAGCAAGGAGCAAAGGGAAAGGAGGAATGCATCTACACCTAGAGGTAAAGTGCATTGATGTATTTCTTTCATATTAATCAATAGAATTTTGGTTTTCCCCTATAAATAATTGTGTTTCATTTGCAAATGTGTATATTTGGTTTACTTTCACATATATCAAATTAGATAAAAGTTATATATAGGATTCTAGCGCTAAGAAAAGAAGTAGGCAGTCATTTCTTTGTCACTTATGTAGTAAGCAGGTTGTAGGAGCTGGAGCTAGAACTTCAGGACTGCAACATCCATGATACACGAGGAAGACCATTAGGATTAAGGTATGCCATCCTACCATGTATTGGTGCAAATGTGAATCTATTTTCTTGTTTCTAAGGACATCCATAGAAGTATTTCCCACTATTTATCTAGGATCAATAGACAGATCCTAGGGAGATCTTACTATTCCATTGGTGGGATTTTATGCATAATAGAACTAACAACTCCACTAGGGAAGGATTTTTTATTGTTTTTTAGTTTATATTTCCTTGATATTTTCCTTTGTTCTTCGTTTTCGAGTTAGTCATTTTTATTCCCTAGCACTCCCTCAGAGAGTATATCTCTTAGATATGGAAGATCCGAGTCATATATTTTTATTTTTCAAAAAAATTGCAGAGTGTCATGTGTATGTTGTTGGGATAGAGAGAGAGGTCAATTTCACTATTGATGACTAGAAACCACCAACATATGGTTGCTTGTTGTAGGCTAGATGACCCGTGACACCCTCTGTAGGATTTAAAAATTACAATTTTTTTTCAGACTTTTTCTAGTCAAATATGGATGTGTTTGATCTAAAGGGTATGTAATTGGTTTGTGTTTCTAGATCCTCTCTCTGTTTGAGTCTCTTGTCACACCTTTGATATTAGATATAGATTTAAAGTGTGTTTGAGTGGCTTGTTTGCATTTTCTTGTTGTTTTGTGATCCATTAAGTTGGTATGTGTACCCAACAAATTTGATCCAATATGGTAGTGTATTTTGTCCAGTTGCATTTGGTTTAGTTTTCCTTTTGGATTTGAATTTTACATTGCTAGATCCCTTCTTTCTTGAGATTTTTGGGTTGTGATTCTTGTAGAGACATTGAAGTGTGCCTTTATGCATCAACATCAATTTGCTACACCCCTTTCTTGTTGATTGTTGGGTCTTTCCAGTCTGTGGATTGTTTTTCTTGCTTATATCAAGAAGCTTTTTGAATTTCAATTGAAAAAATAAAAGTAAAAGTATGCATGCATAACACTTTTGAGCATTTAGAACAAAGATAATGTTGGTGTTTGGTTTTGATCTCTGGTGAGATTTTGGTTTTGGATTGTCTTGCATGGTTTCTTGGTGATTGTGAGGTTCCATTATGAAATTTGAAAAGGAAAAGGCCTCTTTTCCTCCCATAGCTAGAATTCATTCAATTGAAAATTTTTCATTAGCATCTTTGCATTGCTTTGGTTGGTGAAGAGTCATAACATCACTCAAGTTTCATTTGTTTCCTTGTGACTTAAAAAACAACCATAAGAAAAGATTCACAATTTAAAATTCACTAGGATATTTTTATTTGTTAGTAAACCAACATTAGGTAGGCTTAGGGCCTTGTAATAGGATTAGAGAGTGAACTCTAAAAGGCCACAAAATGAAACCCATAGTCATTAAAGAGTGTAAAATACATCTTTACAACTAGTGTGTCGTGATCCTCCTCTAACATAGGAGTTAATCACAAGGTTCCATCGAGGCAAGTAGGGTGATTACCCCTCTTTTCTTGTTTTTTTGTTTGCAATATCGCTTCAAATACTATGTATACGAGGGTTTCGTTAGTTTTGAAACCCCCTTGTGAGGTAGCACTTTCAAAGATTTGGGCATAGTTACCCTGCCTTTACATATGGTCAGACCTGCAACTGTTCGCCTGGTAATTAATTGTGAGGTGGTAATCTTAGTGACCAGTCCTAGGTAGCCTAAAGAGGTGATTACAAATGGGACATGCTTATAGTACCTAGGCCAGGCATTTGTTCATGGTCTCAGTTCCCCCGAAGGGTGCCCTCCTTAATAAAGGGTACTTGCACTAGTTAGGGTTGTTTTGTGAAGATCATCGTAGCTTCTCTTCATACCTTCACTAGCCAATCTTGTGGGGAATTCATCTCCCCCAAAGGGTTGGATTTCAGAAGCCCCCTTGAGCCTTTGGCTTTTTTGCTGGTGTCTTATTTGTTAGGGGTGTTCTCTTTGTTTCCAAGTCTACATTGGAATTAGGTTGAATTGTGTTTTGAGTTTCACCTATTATTTACACCATGGTTGAATCACCGCATGTATCCCATCGATTACAAGGACTTGAGCCCATCACGGAGGTACAACCACCTCTCAAGCGGTGTGAAATAGGTGACCACAAATTTGAAGAGTCCCATCTTTAGTTTGAGGAGAATGGGTTTGTTGAAGTAGAAGTGATCGATGAGAGTCCTCCACCTAATTTCGACCCTCCTTTGACTGATCTTGATGCACCTATACTTATCCAGGTTAGGGGATTGTTTAGTGAGATTTTTTCTTTGTTCAATGAACCTTACATTATGTCCTCCTTGTCGTACATTAGTTCCATTTGACCTATCCCATCTCTTCACGTGTCATCAGGTCCCTCCATTTGGGGGATACCGATTATGTTCACGTTTCCTTCCATTGGCATACCAATAATTCCCACACCCATCTCCTTGGTGTTTATGCCCACATCTGGATCTTCTTCCAATGGGGGCCTAACTTGGGTTTCAACATAAGAGGTGGACTTCCATCTACCTCCACCATTCCTACAAGTAGCTTGGTAATGTCGAGTGTTGGTTTTCCTTTCTATTGGAATATACCGAGTGGGTATGGGGTTGTTCCTAGTTACTTTAGGGGATTCAATATCTCATGGGGTAGCACATTGTTTCCTTACTTTTACCCCATTGTGCCTGGGATTAAATTTATGCATTGGGGTAGCTATCCTTTTCTCCCTACCTTTGGTCTCAGCGATTTCTTTCATGGTGCTAGTTTTGGTTTAAGAGGTCAGTTTCCTATAGGATCTATGCCTACCCTTGGGGGTAACCCCCTTAGGGGAATTTCTAGTCTCAAGATCATTCATGTTGTTGGGAGTGCTTCCATTCTTGTGGGAAATCACCCTATTGGCATAACATATCCTTCTATCAAACCAACATTAGGTAGGCTTAGGGCCTTGTAATAGGATTGGAGAGTGAACTCTCAAAGGACACAAAATGAAACCTAGAGTCATTAAAGAGTGTAAAATCCATCTTTACAACTAGTGTGTTGGGATCCTCCTCTAACACGGGAGTTAAGAATAAGGTTGCATTGGGGCAAGTAGTTGATTACCCCTCTTTACTTGTTTTAGTGTTTGCGATATCGCTTAAAATACTATGTATACGAGGGTTTCATTAGTGTTAAAACCCCCTTGTGAGGTAGCACTTTCAAATCTTTGGGCATAGTTACCCTTCCCTTACGTATGGTCGGACCTACAACTATTCACCTAGTAATTAATTGCGAGGTGGTAGTCTCAGTGCCACTCCTAGGTATCCTAAAGAGGTGACTGCAGATGGGACGTGATTGTAGTACATAGGCTAGATGTTCGTTCATGATCTCAGTTCCCTCAGAGGGTGCCATCCTTAATAAAGGGTACTTGCACCAGTTAGGGATGTTTTGAAAAGATCATCGTAACTGTTCTTCATACCTTCACTAGCCTTATCTTTTGGGGAATTCATCTCCCCCAGAGGGTTGGTTTTTATAAGCCCCCTTGAGCCTTTGGTTTTGTTGTTGGTGTCCTAGATTTGTTAGGAGTGTGCTCTTTGTTTTTGAGTCTACATTGGACTTAGGTTGAATTGTGTTTTTAGTTTCACCTATTATTTACACCATGGATGAATCACCACACACATCCCATAGATTACAAGGACTTGAGCCCATCATGGAGGTACAACCACCTCTCAAGTGGTGTGAAATAGGTGACCACAAAATTGAAGAGCCTCATATTTGGTTTGCGGAGACTGGGCTTCTTGAAGTAGAAGTGATCGATGAGAGTCCTCCACCTAGTTTCAACCCTCCTTTGACTGATCCCGATGCACTTATACTTATCCAGGTTAGGGAATTGTTTAGTGAGCCTTTTTCTTTGTTCAATGAACCTTACATTATGTCCTCATTGTCATCCATTAGTTCCATTTGACCTATCCCATCTCTTCATGTGTCATCAGGTCCCTCCATTTGGGAGATACTGATTATGTTCACTTTTCCTTACATTAACATACCAAGCATTCCTACACCCATCTCCTCAGTTTTTATGCCCACATATGGATCTGCTTCCAGTGGGGGGCCTAACTTGGGTTTCAACATAAGAGGTGGAATTCCATCTACCTCCACCATTCGTACAAGTAGCTCTATAATGTCGAGTGTTGGTTTTCCTTTTTGTTGGAATATACCAAGTGGGTCTAGGGTTGTTCCTAGTTACTCTCGGGGATTCAATATCTCATGGGGTAGCACATTGTTTCCTTCCTTTTACCCCACTATGCTAGGGGTAAATTTACGTAGTGGGGTAGCTATCCTTTTCTCCCTACCTTTGGTCTCAATGGTTTCTTCCCTGGGGCTAGTTTTGGTTTAAGAAGTCAGTTTCCTATAAGATCTATGCCTACCCTTGGGGGAAACCCCCTTGGGGTAATGTCTAGTCTCAAGAGAATTCATGCTCCCGAGAGTGCTTCCATTCTTGGGCGAAATCACCCTATTGGCATAACATATCCTTCTAGAAGCACAAACAGGGGGGGGGCTCAAGGTTCATCTGTGACTCCAGGAGCTTCATCCTGATCCTAGCATTCATTTTCTCATACGTTGTTGTCATTCTTGATGACGTTATACTTGCTTGACATTTCACATTTGATGAATTACCCCATTTCCCATGATCCCACATGGTCGATTATACCTGCAAATCTCCTATCCAATATGCCAAAATTTGATGGAAAGTCGGGAGAAGACCCAACCACACACATAATGACATATCATTTATCGTGTTCACCCAACTCTTTGATGGATGACAATATCAGCTTTCATCTTTTCTATAAATCCTTGATCGGAAGTGTCGCCAAATAGTACATTGAATTAAAGGGTGCTTCCTTCAATAGTTTCAATGACTTGGATATGCATTTTATAATGCATTATCAATTTACCATATGGTACAATATAGGCACAAAGATATTGACATCGTTGCATCAAGATACTTCCACTCACATTTTCGATCATATACATGAGTGGAGACGAATATGTAGGATGATCAAGACCCAAATTCCTGACCAAATCGTGATGGAGTGGTTCACCACGTCTCTCTTACCATCCATTTCCAAGGACATTTCTATGGTAGGGGTGGCTACTAAGGAGAAGTCCATATTGCATGCACAACACTTATATTTGATTTATTCATATTCAGACACTCTGTATGATATCATCCTACATGCTCCTCAACCATCAACAAAACCAAGAAAACCAAACCCAGGACCCCATGTCAACGATATGGTTGTTTCTGTATCCCATACCTATGTGGTTCAACTAGTTGACCAAATGAGTCACATTTCTATCTTGTCACACCCATTATCTACTGTTCCCATTTCTCAAACTACTTTGGTCCCCACTCAGACCTCCGAGGTGAATTCAATGCAATCCATGCAACCGAAGAATCCTTAACAAATTGGAGGAAAGAAGAAGAACAAGAAGAAAAACTCCAATATTGAGTGAGGGACCGCTCCAACCCAAAAAAACCAAGGGGTGGACAAAAAATAGAATAATAAGAGTTGGTTACCTTGCATGATTTGTAGGGAGGAACATCCTACTCATTAGTGTCCCTGGAAGGATGAGGTACACTGTTTCTTCACATAGAAAAAGGCTCCCCAACAACCTATTGTTTTAACTCATCCTTCCCTCCCTCTTCCTCAATAAATGGTTGCAACAAATCCTTCCACTCTGCAAGGGGGCATGGAAGGTACCCCTTAGTATGATGGGTCATCCTCAAATGTGATAGTTTTCATGTGTGAACATATGGTTTTCCTTCATACTTGAGCGTGAAACTATGACAATATCGAGACTACTCCTTCCACACAGGAGTCTACCTCCTCTTCCCATATTGGTGGCCCTCTTCATATTGAGAATCCATATTTTGACACATTTCTTCACCCCCCTAAGGGAATTCTTCAATGTACGACATATAATCCAAACACATGGGCCACCCAAAACTATAGCATTGTGGAAGACTTGGCCTAGGAACCATTTGCCATGTCTTCTCTCGAAGTTATCAAAAATTTCCCAATGCAACAGAAATCTATGTTGTCTGAAATCAACGGGGTTCATCCCTCAGGGTCGATCTTGATTACCTTTGGTTCATATCACTTTCATCATAGGATTTCCCACCAAATCACTTTTCTAATAAAAGTGAGACTACTAGGGACAAACATCCTTCACACCGTGGTTGATGAAGGAGCCTAGAATTGTATCATGTACATGTCATGTTGGAAATCCATTGGCTCTCTGAATCTTGATACATATACGACAATAATAAAGGCATTCAATGGACATATTTTCTAGCCTCATGGGATTCTCACTGCATTTCCCATTAAGTTAGGTGGTAAGATTGTCTCCATTGTTGTGGAGGTAGTCGATGCACCTATTGAGTATAATATGTTACTCAAGCGTACTTGGTTCTACGATATGACTATAGTTTAGGTCTTTCATTTCCTTCACCAAGGGAAAATAATCATTATCTATCAATTAGCATTTTGTACCCCAAACGTTGGATCCAATGCAGGTTCTAATGTACCATTTGTCAGTGATTCCTAGAGTTCTTACATGAATGTTGGTGTGGAGATGTTCAAAGACTCCTCGTTGATGGGAACATTTCCCCTATCCTCACCACCTCCTTCTATGAATCTCACTTCGATCAATATGATATCTTCTTTTACGAGTCAATCCATCAAGTATTTTGATCCTTGGGTGGTTCCTCATCTCGAGGAAGTTGAGTCTTATGGAGATAATATTCCTCCCACAAATATTGAGATTTCCTCTGAGACGATCTTGTCAGTGTGTTGGTCTCTAAAGATGTCCTAAAAACAACCTCTATGCATCAACCAAAGGTAGGCGCTGGCACAAGCGTTTTACTTGTCGCCTACGTAGGTTCTTACCTTTCATTTTCAATACCCAGCCTCCAGAGACGCAACACTTGTAAAGGAACAACAATCGTAAAGGGAACGATAGTTGTTCTATTCAAAGGAACAACACAACTTGCAAAAGGAACAACAATCAGAACAAAAGGAACAACAGTCGTTACATTGGGCCGAACTAATGCTGAATTAATTGCATTGTAGTATTTACCCAACTTATCTAATTTGTCAACCCGGGGGTTGTAAACTAACAAAGCATACGCAAAGTATATGCAAGATTGAAGTGAGACTAATCTAATCTAATGTTTAAGCTATGACTGAAATAGAATCATTAATCTAACACACGACTGGAATTGAATCATTAATCTAGTTGCGTAAATGAAATTACTCTAAGAATGGGAAATTGCGTAAAGGAAATTAATCTAGAAATGGAGAACTACATGAAGGAAAAGCAGATACAACAAGTGAAGAGTTAAATGGCACAAAAACACATGAGAGCACTCATCAATGAAGCAATCTTACATTCAATAATCAAATCAATCTTCATAAAAGAATAATGAAAGCATGAAAACCAAAACCATGAATCAAAGCTAAGAATCCCTTTCTCTTTCGAATCCTAATGACTACCATTAATGACTACTCTAATTCTAATTACATCTTAATTGAATAATCTAGTTCCTCTTCTACTTGAATAATATAATTGAATCCTCATGAAGAGAGAGCACTCTCTTTTATACATGAGAGCCTTGAAGATAAGATAATCATCTCATTATTACAAATCCACTATTCTCTCAACCTATTTTCCATTATTACAAAATATAATCCCTTTGAATCCTCACACATATCTCTCATATATCTTAGATAAGATATTCCAACCAAATCTTCATTATCTTCTCCTTGGAATGGGCTTGAATTATCTCCTCAAATATTGAAATAGTGGAGGAAGTATTTGAGAAGTCCTTTGAATTAATCCTTCACATATTCCTACACATTACAAAGCTCACACATATTTGAGATATATATGAAAACATGTTGATTTTCTAACATTTAATCACAAATTCCTTTTAAATACTAAAATG
>ML779299.1:147131-159712 GCA_009831015.1 Picea engelmannii | reverse complement strand
ATATATATATATATATATATAATAGTAAAACATAAAGTAATAAAAATAAAGCATGCTCCATAATCACCAATCCATACATTGAGGAGTTGAACTAACCTGACGACAATGATCACCTGAAATTTTTCTCTGCAGAATGTCTGAAAGCTGGTGGTGATAATATCCAAAAATGTTTCTGCTAGGCAAGCGATCTCAACCGAAGAGTCTTTTTCGGGGAAAGACTAGAGATAGAGGGATTTGGTCGATTGACCATACCAGATCCACAACAAATGTATCGCAATCAATCCGGCATTCAAAATATTAGTGCCCATCGTGGAAAACTCAAAGTCCTAGCTGAGAACGTGTCACTTGTTAAAAACATACTCGAGCATATAATTTTTAATTTTTGGGAGTGCAGCAACCTAACACGGAGGCTAACAGTCTGGAAATGATAGCGCTGAGAAGATCGTTGCAAATCACATTAATATAACCAAATCATATTTAGTCTTGCAACCTCTAGTAGAAAAAATTATGTATTTGGTTGGTATCGAAGATACTACGAGGAGATAAACATAAATCTTAAAACCGGAGATCAGGGATATGCTGAGAAAAAAATGGATTTGCTTACCTCATTGATCTCTCTCGTCATGCACTTACCTGCGCATTTCTTTAATCATTTATTCCAGCAAGGCTGTTGGAGCATGTGCCTTCATTTCCTCCAAATTTTCCATTCAATCTACATACCAATCGCATTTGAAATTTTATTATTGTTATTGTTTTTGTTGCAGGTTGCTACAAGGGTGTAGCAACAAACTTTAGAGATGATTTTCTCATAAACCGTATATTGGATTCGACTGGAATTTTGTGGGCAGATTACTATGGTCCCAATACATCTGCACACAATAAATCAGAGCCATCTGATGCACGGATCTCGAGATATCAAAGAAAGGGCTGAAAGTGATGATGTTGATTTTCTCGAAAACTATGTACTGGGTTTGGCTGAATTTTTGTGGGAAGGTTCCTATGGTCCCAATACTTCTGAATGCAAAAAATCAGAGCCATCCAATGCACAGATCCTGGGATATTAGAGAAATGGATGAAGGTGACTATATTGATTTTCTCAAAAACTGTGTACTAAGTCGGTCTAAACTTTACTAGGTTTTTTTTATCACAACATCATGCACTTCCAGTCCAAAAATCACAAGAACCCCGATCCTGGTTTGTGAGATATCTTCAGTTTAATTTCTGCATTTTTTCTTCATAATTTGTGTTTTACTCTTTTTAATTTTTGTTTTATTGTTTTGTTTGCAGATTGAAGGATAGAGGCACAAATTTATTATATTTTTTTTATGTTTTCAGAAAATAAAGAACTTTTAAAAATTCAATGCAAAACTTATTAAAACAAAATTGTGAGCAAATGGAACAAACTTATTGAAAATTATAGACAAAAAATATATTAGGCAAAAAAAAAAATTCGTCATCAACAATTAAAATTCTTCTTGAAATCAATTTAGTCATCCTACTTTCTGATCCTCGCGATCGCATGAAACACAGAGGAAAGCATACTTATTCTAGCAAAGGTAAAAAAAAACTCGAAAATAAAACCCTACCTACACTATGCTAATTATAAATGAGAAAGTAGTTATGTATAATCAAACAACCAATGTAGCCATGCACACAACAGTAATAAAAAAATGTTATCTTTCAATTTCGCAATTGACAGTCGGGAATATGTATGAGTGTGAAAAATTAGTTGTTGAAATTGTGAATTAAGAAAATAAAAAGAAAAACTAAATGTATCTAACCTAGTACTCGCTTGAAACCATCGTTCGATCATACTTTCATAGGTGTGTTGTTCCTCGCTCAGATCATGTTGTAACTCCTCTTCATCTTCCTCAATCTCCTTTTCAATCAATTGTTCGTCATCGCATGCATCAGAGTCTTCAGATGTTGGATCTTCAATTGTTTCTGGAGGAGTATTTGAATGTTTGATCCTTGTCAAGATCTCTTCTTCATGGGAAGAGGAAATCCCGACATCTGCCAGGATCTGCGTGAGTAGTTCCAAGCTAACATTCATTGTTAAATCATGTTAAAAGAAGGATTCTTACAGCACCCAAATCAAAATGAAAAACTTAAAAAAAAAAAGCACATGTTAAAACATAAAAAATTACTCTTCATAGTTGCGGAAATTAAAACGTTCCTGATAGTTGGTCAGGGAGAACATGAACAGTCTCCATTCAAGTAGCTACTAAGACCCCTAGAACCAACACATGTAGATCACACTTGAAAAAATTTAAACTAATCTTGTGGAAATTGAAATTTACACTATCTTGCAGGAATTGAAATTTACACTACCCTACATGTCGTTACCCATAAGTCACCTCAGAGTTAGGAGCATGTTTAATCACACTTTCATGAAAAATAAATTTAAACTACCACACTTGCAGGAATTGAAATTTACACTAACTTGTAGGAATTGAAATTTACACTACCCTACATGTCCTTACCCATATGTCACCTCAGAGTTAGGAGCATGTTTAATCACACTTGCATGAATTGAAATTTACACTACCCTACATGTCCTTACCCATATGTCACCTCAGAGTTAGGAGCATGTCTAATCACACTTGCATGAATTGAAATGAAAAAGAAACTAATACCTCAATCCATTGTGCTTCCTCGACAACGATGCCAAAATGTTGGGCTCTAAAGATGTCCTAAAAACAACATCTATGCATCAACCAAAGGTAAGCGTTGGCACAAGCGTTTTACTTGTCACCTACGTAGGTTCTTACCTTTCATTTTCAATACCCAACCTCTAGAGATGCAACACCTATAAAGGAACAACAATCGTAAAGGGAACGATAGTTGTTCTATTCAAAGGAACAAAGCGACTTGCAAAAGGAACAACAATCGGAACAAAAGGAACAACTGTTGTTACATTGGGCCGAACTAATGTTGAATTAATTGCATTGTAGTATTTACCCAACTTATCTAATTTTTCAACCCAGGGATCGTAAACTAACGAAGCATATGCAAAGTATATGCAATATTGAAGTGAGACTAATCTAATCTAATGTTTAAGCTATGACTGAAATAGAATCATTAATCTAACACACGACTGGAATTGAATCATTAATCTAGTTGCGTAAATGAAATTACTCTAAGAATGAGAAATTGCATAAATGAAATTAATCTAGAAATGGAGAACTACATGAAGGAAAAACAGATACAACAAGTGAAGAGTTAAATGGCACAACAACACATGAGAGCGTTCATCAATGAAGCAATCTTACATTCAATAATCAAATCAATGTTCATAAAAGAATAATGAAAGCATGAAAACCAAAACCATGATTCAAAGCTAAGAATCCCTTTCTCTTTCGAATCCTAACGACTACCATTAATGACTACTATAATTATAATTACATCTTAATTGAATAATCTAGTTCCTCTTCTACTTGAATAATATAATTGAATCCTCATGAAGAGAGAGCACTCTCTTTTATACATGAGAGCCTTGAAGATAAGATAATCATCTCATTATTACAGATCCACTATTCTCTCAACCTATTTTTCATTATTACAAAATATAATCCCTTTAAATCCTCACACATATCTCCCATATATCTTAGATAAGATATTCCAACCAAATCTCCATGATCTTCTCCTTGGAATGGGATTGAATTATCTCCTCAAATATTGAAATGGTGGAGGAAGTATTTGAGAAGTCCTTTGAATTAATCCTTTACATATTCCTGCACATTACAAAGCTCACACATATTTGAGATATATATGAAAACATGTTGATTTTCTAACATTTAATCACAAATTACTTTTAAATACTAAAATGAATAAAGTGGAGAATAATAAGGTGAAACCCAAGTATATTTATGGAAATGATATCGTGAAAGGTTAATGGGACGATGAAATGTGAAGAAGGATGAAGGGAAAGGTGGATGATAATAGGAAATTTCTAAGCCCCAACACATTGTTAGTTGATACTTGTTAGAAACTCCATCCTCATATGGAGTGTGATCATCCTACTTCACCCCTATGGTTTGTTGAATCTCCAAGTTCACATGATTTTCTACATACCGAGTTTCCTTCAGATGAGGCCATCCTATATGTCAAGGATTCTGTATTTTATCCCAAGGATGAGATGACACATCGATCATATTTTTTTGATTCATAATAAACAAGAGTTAGCATGATGAGTCTTGATCTGGTATTTGGGGAATTTGATGGAGCATCCAGTCAACCTCCCAATATTAACCCTTTTCATCCTTGGATTTATTTTTTGAAACTTGCCACCGAGTTATTTTCTCTCCCTTATATTAAAGATTTGTGTTTTTTACCTCCATTAAGAATTGATGGGCATCATCAAGGAGCCTCCATAAATCAAAAAAATATTCATGATGAGTGTGTTTGACTGTAGAATTCGTTTCTATGTGGCAAAAATATGGCATGACATATGATGTTGACATCGGCCCATGAGTGCATTAGTGATGGAAATGATCCTCGTCTTGAGCCTAGCAATGGGATCTACTTTTCATAAACCATCAGGATGTGTAGTGCCTTGTACATAGGTGCATGGTATGAGTTCTTTTGTTTTGCATATACCATATCCAAAAAATCCAAAAATATTTTCTTTTTGAGATTTCACTATGCGTTTTGACCCCATAATCTAGTTTACATGTGTTGATAGGTTTATGGTGACTACTTTTCTACAAAGCTGGTGGATTCCACTGAACTTGAGGTTTGCGCCCTCGCACTGGCATATAGGGATATTCTTTTCCCCACTTCCATGATTTTCATTATTATCCATCCATTTTTTCATCACAATGGCTTAGGTTTGATCCCGTCATTTCACAACCTTACCCACTTCTTTTTTTCACATCGTAACTTGTACAATAGTACCTACCCTCCATGGGTGCCCTAGTTAGTACCCAATTTCCATTCGATGCCCATGCTGTGATTTCTTGTAGGCATGGAAACCCTCCCATATCCCCGCCATGACTTGACATTCATGTATATTTTGGCCATATCCCGAGGGGGTTCCTAACTTTTTATGTTGCTTAATGGTCGCTTATGCATTTTCTACTCACGTCATACACCTTTCCACTGCGTTATTGTTTTCCTAAATACCACTTGCCACTATTGCAGTATCCCTTGACCATTTTCCTCTTGCATTATTTGGCCTTTGTTTTTCACCCACCTACCCATGGAGAGAACCACTGCTAAGAGTGGACTTCACTTGCCAATACCCATTTGCATTCATGTTTCTTAGGTCGGTTCCATGCACTTGGAATATAGAAGCTTGTTGTTAAGATACTCGCTCTCTCTAGACGAGCTAAATTTTACCCCTTTTTAGTGCTTGTTAAACCATGAAAAAGGCACCAGACAAGCTCACTTTTAGCTCTCTTTTTTGCTCACTAAACCATGAAAAAGAAACCTTTTGAGAAAAATTTTAACTCTTTTTTGGACTCGTAAAAAGACACTAAAAATACACCTCATGAGTATACTTTTAACTCATTTTTGGGCTTGTTAAAACTGAATGAAAAAGACACTATTGAGCACACTTTTATCTCTCTTTTGTGTTTGTTAAACCATGAAGGGGACACCATAACTATATAAAAAAAAAAGAGTGGGTTTTTTACCATTGATATATTCATGAAATGGAACTATCAGTTGAGTTTCTCTTGAACATGGAACCTGTTTGAGTCCTCATCTTTCAATTGGGTTATAGCTTACCTAGGAGTCATCCCATTAATATGAGTAAAAATACTCTGGCTGGTTACTCTTCTAGTCATCACAGAGAGTGCTTCGATTCCTATTGCGTTGTTGCACTATATTATTCTAGCTCTTGAGTCTTGTTGTCAAGTCATCACTATGTCATGCTATGTGTTCAAGGGAAGTTTAAGAATGAGTCGACCATATACTATTTTGTTTCCCATATGTGTTGACCATCCCTGTGTCATTTTTACTTAGTGATTATCTCTCTTCACACAATCTCTTGGTGTTGTTTCTTGTCGATTGATGGGGGATACATTAAGGCCCTCCTTCGACGAATATCTTCCTATCGACTTCAACACGTTATCTAGGAAAGGGATCTAGAATCTAGGTAGTACCTTGGAGCTTGCAGTCCTCAGTGGCAGGACTCCTCACAATTGATAGTGGGTTTCCCTCATTGAATCCTAATCAATTGATTCTAAGAGTGTTAGACGTTAGATCCTCTAATCACACTTTTTATATTGTACTATGTAACTTGGGGTTCATTTTCACCATTGGTGGATCCCCTCGCATATGTTAATGGTATACCTCACTAACCAACAATTAGACGGTTTCTACCATGTTCGACATCGACTCATTTATTTACATGTTGTGGAATTGTGACATCAAGGTTTGGGATGAAGACCTTGAGGCCACATCGTTCACAATACCCCTCCCAAGTTGCAATGGATTATATCACTTATATATGAGTAATTTGAAGAATTTGGGTTCACTTTCCTCAGTTCTCGTTGTCTTCCTAATGTATATGTTGTGCTATAGATCCACATTGTATTTTCTCATGGTTGTGATCTCATTGATGACATGGATCCACAATGTATTCTTTCATTTCATGTAATGGATCCATAGTGTATTATTTTGGTGGCCATGATTTGATACTCTTATGAGTCTGGGTATGTCTACCTTGGGTATGGTCTATATATGTATTTATCTTTGGTGTTTGATTGGAGTTAGTCTTTGACCTCCTAAACTATTTTCTCTCTCCTAACATTGCCTCGCATTGGTGACAATTTATTGTAATATGTTACAACCATACATTCCTTTCCCGACCTCACACATTAGGTGCATCTGTTATAGCCTTAATTTCTACCCTATAGTGTCAAGAGGAACTTAATAGGAGACAAAAAATGAGACACACTCTTCTTCTCAATATTCAATGTGTTTTTTAGGGAGGTCACTAGTCATACCATAGACGACAAGCGACCTGTCGCTAGTCAATAGTGTACAACTGGAAACATGTCACTAGTTAGCAGTGGACAACAAGATACCTCCCCTATAAACTTCTATATTAGTGGAGTTTCTAAGAGGCAAGTGACGGATGAGTTGGTTCTTCATGGCACGAGCCTTGGAACTCACAACATTCAAGTCTCCATTGGTTTCTAGAAGATATAGAAGCTCTCCCAAGTCTTTTTCATGAATCTATATAATGAAGGCCAATCTTGAGCATGGGGAGGAAGAATCATTCACAGATTTATGTTGCCAAAATATATAGGTTCTCTTCCATTCAAGATCACTTGCAATCAATATTCCTAGCTTGGTTGAAAAGATGAGGAGGAGAAAGGAGCAAGGGGAAAGGAGGAATGCATATACACCTAGAGGTAAAGTGAATTAATGTAATTCTTTTATATTAATTAATAGATCGTTGGTTTTCCCCTCTAATATTTGTGTTTCAATTGCAAATGTGCAGATCTGGTTTGTTTTCACGTAGATTGGATTATATACAAGTTAGATTTAGGATTCTAACTCTAAGAAAAGAAGTAGAAGGGAATTTCTTTGTCACATGTGGGCATGAATCATGTTGTAGGAGTTGGAGCTGGAACTTTAGGAATGCAACAACCAATATACAGAAGGACGACCTTCAGGATTAAGGTATGCCATCCTACCATCTCTTGGTGTAATTGTGAATCTATTTTCTTGTTTCTAAGGAAATCCATAGAATTTTAGCACACTCTCTATCTAGGACCAATAGACAGATTCTAGGGATATCTTATGATTCCATTGGTGATATTTTCTCTGTAACACTAAGGAGAACATTGTCGTGATTTCTTTTAAAAATAACACCATTCAAAAGTTGATAGTGTTCACATTTGATCCTTAGAGCTCTTTTTTGTGTGGGAGTTAGATGGTCTGGAGTGGTTCCATGCTGCAAGTATTTCTTGATATCATTGTAACAAGAGTTTTCAAGTGTTGGTATACAAGAGGATTGTTGCATGCAAAGTAACAATTCTTCTTCCCAACCATCTTCTAGTTGACCTTCGGAGTCCAAAGACTCAGTAGCCAACTTTCAAATGCCTTGACCTTTCACAACGTTGGTGGGATTAAAATCAAGATCATACCAATTCACAGTTTCCATCCAATTTCCTTAGAATTCTCCTAGCTCTTTTTGAACAAACAATGACCTTAAAGATATATTGTTCTTTCAACATCTTTCAAAAATTTGTTTTAGGTGGTGTGGGTGGTCAAATATTTTCTTGGAATACACTATCACATCATAAATACATATCACAACACTTTGGTCGATTAGACCTTTGAAAACAATGTCCATGGCCCTTTAGAATGTTATTCCCGCATTGATTAAACCAAATGGAATTTTGTAGTAAGCGAACATTCCCCACTTTGTGCGAAAAGTGGTATTTAATTGGTTTGGTTCTGCTACGAGAACCTACGTATAATAAAGAGAACATTTATAGACCTAAGACGAGCTGCAATATTTGTTAAATTGAGGGAACATAATAGTTATATTTTCCAGACACCTAATTTAGATTTCAGAAGTCTACAAAAATTCTAATATCCCCATATTTTTTCCTCACATGCACCAAATTGGACACCCATGTTGAATGACGGACCTTGAAGATTATTCAAGCATGCAAAATCTTCTTAAGCTCCTTTTGGATGAGAGGTTATAAATTAGGATGTACCTTTATTAGCTTCTACTGAGAAGGATTGACACTTTCCTTGATGGGAATGATATCAGTTGGATGATTCATGTGTTGTAAGTATTCATATCTTCATAAGTCCATGCAAAAACATCCTTCTACTTCTTGAAAATCCGAGTGAAGGTACATTTCTCAGTTTTAGAAAAAAAATTCCCTAATTGATAAACTTAGTTTGCTCATAGTTTCCCAAATTTACCAAGAAATGCATCATGGTGGAATTGTTTGTCTTGGGATTGGTTGCTATACTAAATCTAGATTACAAATCAAAGAAATTTTCCAGAGTCCACATATTCTTTGGAACTCAATTACCCCTGGCCTTATTTGCTTCATCATAGTATTTCTTCAACTCTTGTTGATGTTTTTTATCATCAATTATAGAATCTTTGAAAATATCAACATTGGTGAGGAAGTTGATTACCTTTGAATCATCATTAAATACTCTCTAGTTTGTGATGTTGTTGGTACAAAGGGTCTGAAAAGAATTTCAACAGTGAACCCATTATTCAAAAGGGTGAATCTGGCTGTTGCATTAGCTAAAATGTTAGCAACGACATTTTGAGAGTGAGGAATGGAAGTGATATTAAATGCATGAAAATAATTTATAAGTTTTTGTACCTCTTGATGATAGCCTTTAATATGGGGACACAAGCAACACATATAATTATTTACCTGTTTGATAGTGATTTCAGAATCACCAAAATATTTTAAACATCATACCTTATCTATGGGTGATAGAACCCTAGCCCCAAGGAGATCCAGTGCGAGACATAAATGGATTTCTTAAACCTTGAATCAAGGCTTTGTATTCGACCATGTTATTGGTTCATTCAAATTCTAATTGACATGATATTAGAGTTTCGTGTTTTCTAGGGTCAATCAAGATACATCTTGCCCCAACTCCTTCTGTTGATCTGTAGACATCAAAAAACAAGGTCCATATATTAGTTCCTATTGCTAAGTTAGTAGAACTTGTTGATGTTTGGACAACATCGGGAAGACATTCTCTTAGAATAATAATTAATAATATAATTATTGATTATTAAGCATCATATATAATAATTAAATGATAATAATAAATATTTATTTATTATTCAAGGGACACATCCTTTCATGGATGGTCACCATATGTTCCCTATATATGGAACACTCATCATTGTAATAATATATCGATTATAACTTATATGAATAAAAGCAACATGGTATAAGAGAAGGATTGTGCTTGACTCCTTCACAAGAGGGCCCAGGAAAATGAGAGTAGAGTAAAATGTTTGGAGTGCTAAATTTATGGGGTTGTTAAAATCTCTATGTATGACATATTTACTTTTTTACTCCTACCTAAATTATAGAAAGAATTCCATAAATTATGGAGGGTAGTAATTTCTAGTAAATATGTCTAATTACCTAAATATGAGGAATGTAATGCATATTTACTTCTACCTATATTTATGCAAAGAATCGCATGAATTATGGAGGAACAATTTAACAAAGTCAAATGCTATGTGGATGGATTATAACCAAATTAATCTTTGGTTAGTTACAGAGGTATTCTCCAACTATTTATAAGAAAGAAAATTGAATTTAATTTTAAATTGAATTTTTCAAAGAGACGTGTCTTTTTTGGATCAATCTAATATTACTATAAAAAGACACTTGAAAGACACAACAATAAACACACATATTTTTTCTCTCTTATATGTGGGATAAGTGATCTAAGGAAGAGACTAAGAAGTTGAAATTTTCTGAGTTACTTACTGATGTTCTAGTGTTTACTAAATTAATATCGTGTATCATTGGAAGTAATTACCACTTGTGGAAAATTGTGCTTCTTTAATTTAACACTAGAAAATCAACATGGTTACTCGTATGACATTGAGTATATGATGGATGTGTGTTGGTATTCATATGACATCGAGTATATGTTGGATGTGTGTTGGTAACTGTATGGCATCGAGTATATGATGGATGTGTGTTGGTCATAGTAGAAGACATATTATTTGGAGGGTCACTGTATATAGTTGTGCACAAGAAAAATTGATCTCCTCTAGGAGATGATTTTTGTTGTTCTTGTTTATTGTTCCGGGAAGGTCACATGTAATAGCTCTGAGAAGGATCCATAATGAAGGTCGCAGGAAGAAGACATGGAGGGAAAGACCTTCCAACATGATATCAAGGATAGACATTTCCAAACATGATGCTTAGAGACAAGGAGTCTCTAGGAGCAATGTACCTCACAAGATGGGACCATGCCATATAGCAAAGACAACTCCAATGATCATGGATACATCAAGTCAATACTGATTGTAGCACAACACAAAATTCTTGAAAAAAGGCCTTGTAAGTTTGGATCTCATCGAGAGAACATGAGACACCTATGTGAACATTTTCCACAATTCCAAGCTTAATTGAAATATCTAGAGGGCCTTCATACAAAACATCACGTGTTGGTTCATAAACTGGGGGGAAATTAATGACTGTGGACATATACAAAATCTATTGGTAACTCTCGATAGTCTCAGGTTCGAGGAAGATGATAGAACGATGATGCCCATCATCCCACGGTGTGTCTTCCACATACATAACTGCCATGATTGTTTCATCAGTGTGAAATATGGTGTGAAATGGATCAAGAGATGTATCAAAGAGAGAATGAGGAGAAGGAGATGTTGATTGAATATCTTGATAGGCCAATTCCACCGGACTTAGTGGCATTTGGTCGCCATAACGAAGACATTATTCCAAGCTAGGTACTATCCAAGGGTCATAGGACTCAGGGATTTCACCAACATTGGTCGAAATGATGTTAATAGAAGCAACAAGAGGAGGAGGAACATCGGGTGGTGGAATGGGGAAAGTGCCCATCAACGATGAATCTTTTAAAAGACCTACACCGACATTCTCATAACCAAGAGGTGTTTTTGCTATAAAAGGAACATTACTAGTGCGCCAATCGGAACTAAAAAAGGCGAGTTGATATACCGTAACAACTTTATCTTGGTGAGGGAAACGTATCACATGAAAAAGAGTAGAAAAAACTTCTCGCATAATATCGATCCAACTATGGCCAAGTAAGAGGTTGTAATTGAGAGGTGTTGTTGATACTGAGAAGGGGATGAATCAGTATCAAGTACAATTTAAAACCTTTTTCAACTTATACTTAAACCATTCAATTATATCTAATGAGAAATGAGCAATAGTATAAGAGTTACACCAATACACCATAATACACCATGCAGAATATATGAGAAATAATCAATAGTTATTGTTCAAGGGAAGTAATGACTTCCAAAGGTAGCTATAGCTTCCAAATGTAAAGGGAGGGATAAACCTCCAAGATGAAGATACAATCCTCCAATATCAAGAGAGATTTGAACTCTCCATCCTTGCCCCTTCCTTCCACCCAAGAATATACGTGAGATAATAAAACTTCACATTAAATCATCACCGTCAACCAATCATCATAGAGAACCTGATAATGCTTCCTGAGACTTCTTCAATTTCTGCAATTCTTCAATTCTTGGAGTACTCTGATTTTATACATAACATTAATCAATGTATTATCCAAAACTCCTCCAAGTTTCACTCCTTGAATCCTCTCCAAAAAGAATTTATAGAAAGAATGGTAGACTTTATTCAATTCTGGTCTATTTAGGAGAGTGAACTTGCACAGAATTCCCCGCGCTCAATAATTTAACATCCAATTTTGAAACTCACAAAAAAGAAACTACAGTCCATACTCTTTCCAATGAAATTTGTCCCACTTCATTTGGATTCTCTATGAAGAAGTTATGACTATTTTACCTGGAACACCTGTTTATTGACTAGCTTCAGGACTGGTCACAAACCCTATCTTCCACAGAGTGTATCTCCATAATTATAGTG
>ML779299.1:130640-147081 GCA_009831015.1 Picea engelmannii | reverse complement strand
AAATTTGTCCCACTTCATTTGGATTCTCTATGAAGAAGTTATGACTATTTTACCTGGAACACCTGTTTATTGACTAGCTTCAGGACTGGTCACAAACCCTATCTTCCACAGAGTGTATCTCCATAATTATAGTGAATCAAGAGCTGAAATTTTTACCACCTGTACCTTGATATGTATTCTCAATACCATAGAAATTTCACCATCTGAATCACTCTGGAAAAAAAAGTTATAGCAAAAATGGTAAGATGACCGGAAAATAACATACCTTAGAACACATCACCAAAAGACTTCATCCTCCCTTGAAATATGGCCTTCTTTACTTCTGATTTCCTCTTAAATTTGACTTGTGTATCAAATAAATGTATAATGATATTTATTTGTACCATTTATGTCACTTTATTTTAACATTAGGACCGACCTGACAGTTTCTTATTTTGTAATTCTTTTCTTTAATTATCTTCAGGGCCTACATGTACTTCCTTCTTCAATTCACTTTGTCATCTTCAAAAATTCATTTCTCCTCAACCATGAGGATCCACGTGATGTGCCACATACCACCAGAAACAACATGATGTATAATATCCATCCATGGGTGTTGTATCTGCATGTGCATATTCCTTCATGTCCAAATACCTTCATCAATCTTGCGGTCCAAAACCCATGACTAGGGTTGACATCAATGACAACAACCAATCTTCCAACAATATCTCTCGTTGTCATTGATGGCAACACTAATGATCCCCCTGTCATCATGATCCCAATTTATCTCCCCCTTTGACATCAATGGCAAAGGGTGGGGCTTCTCCCCCTGAATTTAATGGAAAAAGGTAATTCTCCTCTTTGGGGTTGCTCCCCCTGAACATATAGCACTTAATAACACTTCATTTTTATGGTCTCTTTCTTCCTTGGAGATTTTTCATGGTTTTAGCACATATATGTTACTTGGTCTTCTTGTTGCAGTTGCAACCAATCTTCCTGAGTTATTTTCTCTGATTTTACATTTTCGAGAGTCAAACGTAAGAGTGTATCCTTGATCACACATTTTACTAACGCTGAGTAGATTATGCTTCAAGTCTTAAACCAATAGGACATTCTTTTCTTTTACATTTTTTCTTCCAAGATCTACTACACCTTCTCCAAGTATTTTGGCAGATGAGTCATATCCAAATGCAACATTGCCACCCTTTCTCTTCCAGCTGATGAATTTGTCTTGATCCCAGGTCATGTGTGAAGAACATCCACTGTCTATGTACCATTCATCTTCTTCTTTACATTATTCAGTGGGAAATGCTATTCAACAATCTTCATTGTTTGGAATCTCTTTCCTTCTCCCTACTGTGGTTGGCATAGGGACATCTTCATTCATATATCTGCAATCTTGTGCTTTGTGACCAAGATAATTACATTTGTAGCATGCAATGTTTTTGTCCATCAATGGGGAAAATGAATTATAACTTATGTTGACAAATCCATGATTATTTCCATATCTTCTATTTACACCATTCATGTTTCTTGCATATGTGTTCATTTCATGATTCTGTAATTAATTGCCTTATGTCCAAAAATTTTGCAAGTATAACAATGACCAAGAAATAAATTTTGATACCTTGGAGTAAGTGGGCTTCTTTGTGATGTAGTCCATCCGGGTTCATGATCTATTCTTCTGTAGTTTCCTTCATACTGATTGAAGCTTATTTGATTCATGAAGGTAGGAGGTCTTCTTGGATATTCATCTCTTTTGTAATCATTCCTTCTTTTTGGTATCCTGGTCCACTTCTCATCAATTGTCTATGCAGATCTTTCTTCAACCTTCTTGTTGGTATTTTCATCTTCTTTGTATGAAGTTTCACCCATGCATCCAAGATGTGTTAAGTCTTTTGGCACTTGAGAGTTTCTTAAGCTCTTCCTCAATGAGACAACTTCTTGTTCAAGTTTCTCACAATCTTCTTTTTTCTTTATCATTTGGACATTCCTTACTTCTCCTATTCTTCTTTCTTATTTGAGTAGAGTTTTCAAGGAAATGGTTTCTTCTCTTAGTTTCTCAAAGTCTTCTAATTGTTTCTTCAAGCTTACAACTGTCTTTTCACAACTACCCAATTCACTTCTTAGTTTTCTTTATGTGTCTTTGAGCTTGCTATTTTCAATCTCAACAAGCTTCAATTTTTTAAGATTCTCATCTTCTTGTTGAATAATTTTGTCTTCATGATTTTATTCTTCTTCATTGGAATTTTCTTCTTCAGTGTCATTTATTTCAATCCTTGGATGAGGACATTCAAATTCAACATGACCTACTCCTTCACAATTCAAACAAAATAACTGACCTCTATTTTCTTCTTTGAAAAATGAGATGTTGTAATTTGCTTCAACTTCTTCTTCTTCTTCTTCTTCTGCTGCTTCTTCCCTTACATAAAGGTCTTATAGCTTGTCCCAAAGATCTTTTGATGATGCACATGATCCCACCTTAGATTTCACTGAATTTGTCCATCCATCCAGGATGGTATCTATTGTCAATTTGTTGTTCCTTTTTGCTTCCTTCTGAGTTGCAGTCTTTGGTTTCTTCAAATTATTGTATCTTGAAGCAATTGAGAACCAAACATCTGACCCAAGAGATTTCAAGTAAGTTTCCATTCTATTACTCCAGTATTCAAAATTGCTTTCATCAAATGGTGGAATCCCATTTGGAATTTTGTCTTCCATTTCTTCTTAGGATCTTCCTTCCAGTGGTTAAAATGTACTGAAGGTAACCCGCTCTAATACCAATTGTTGATACTGAGAGGGGGGTGAATCAATATCAAGTACAATTTAAAACCTTTTTCAACTTATACTTAAACCATTCAATTATATCCAATGAGAAATGAACAATAGTATAAGAGTTACACCAATACACCATAATATACCATGCTCAATATATGAGAAATAATCAATAGTTATTGTTCAAGGGAAGTAATGACTTCCAAAGGTAGCTCCAGCTTCCAAATGTTAATGGAGGGATAAACCTCCAAGAGAAAGATACAATCCTCCAATATAAATAGAGATTTGAACTCTCCATCCTTGCCCCTTCCTTCCACCCAATAATATATGAGAGATAATTAAACTTCACATTAAATCATCACCAACAACCAATCATCACAGAGAACCTGATAATGCTTCCTGAGACTTCTTCAATTTCTATAATTCTTCAATTATTGGAGTACTTTGATCTTGTAGATAACATTACTCAATGTATTCTCTGAAAATCCTCCAATTTTCACTCCTTGAATCCTCCCCAAAAATAAGTTATAGAAAGAATGGTAGACTTTATTCAATTCTGGTCTATTCAGGAGAGTGAACTTGCACAGAATACCCCGCGCTCAATATTTAACATCCGATTCTGAAACTCTCACACAATAAACTACAGTCTGTACTATTTCCAATGAAAGTTGTCCCACGTCATTTGGATTCTCTATGAATAAGTTATGATGTTTTTACCTGGAACACTTGTTTATTGACTAGCTTCAGGACTGGTCACAAACCCTATCTTCCACAGAGTGTATCTCCATAATTATAGTGAATCAAGAGCTGAAATTTTTACCATAGGTACCTTGATATGTATTCTCAATACCATAGCAATTTAACCATCTGAATCGTTCTAGAAAAAAAGTTATAGCAAAAATGGTAAGATGACCTGGAAATAACATACCTTAGAACATATCACCAAAAGACTTCATCCTCCCTTGAAATCCGGCCTTCTTTACTTCTGATTTCCTCTGAAATTCGACTTGTGTATCAAATGAATGTATAATTATATTTATTTATACCATTTATGTCACTTTCTTTTAACATTAGGGCCGACCTGACACTTTCTTATTTTGTAATTCTTTTCTTTAATTATTTTCAGGGCCTACATGTACTTCCTTCTTCAATTCACTTTGTCATCTTCAAAAATTCATTTCTCCTCAACCATGAGGATCCACATGACGTGCCACATACCACCGAAAACAACATGATGTATACTATCCATCCATGGGTGTTGTATCTGCATGTGCATTTTCCTTCATGTCCAAATACCTTCATCAATCTTGTGATCCAAAACCCATGACTAGGGTTGACATCAATGACAACAACCAATCTTCCAACAGGTGCATCAAACACTTCAACCTCAATAGTAACCATTTTTCCTTCTAACGCAATAGACAATGCATGAAGAAAACCATAAGGTTTAAACCATGTACCATTAAAAGCTTTTAACATGTTATGTGACTCGGTAAGAGCAGGATAGCGAATGGATTTCCAAAAAGTGATGAACATGACGCAAGTCAAAGCTCCGTCATCAACAACTGTTCGACAAATATTCTTGGTTTCCACAATTACTTGTATTTGAAAAGATAATTGATGAGGGAGTCTTGGGATATGATCTTCCAAGTCAAACATTATTAAATTCATATCAGTAGGATCGATTCCACCAATAGCCTTTAACAATTCCTTCCATTGAGTAGGAAAAGTTTGAAGGGCTTCGAGAGTCAACATTGTAGACGATGTATGTGCAAGATCCTCTACAATACTATAGTTTTGAACTGCCCGTGCATGCACGTTAAATGACGACTTACGAACGAAGCCCTTAGGAGGCGGAGGAATGACTATATCAAGATTAGGTCATTTGATATGAATAGGACCATTAGTAGATGGATCCAGTGGAGGAGGTTGATCCAACAAAGGAGGTGGATCATCAACTTTCTCTTTAGAAGGAGAATAATCTTTGGTTCAAGTAGCGACTGCAACTTCATTTTTATTGGAGTCACCAGTAGACATAAGTACATAAGCATTGGTAGAGGGAGATGGTTGGTCATGAATAATCAGTTGGGCCTATTGTTGAGAAGGAAAAGGTTGTGAAAAAACGACAGGTGTAGGGGGAAGTCCCGGTTCCTTGGAGGAATTTAGTGACTTCTGCACACCTCAGACAATATTTTGTGTAATGGTCCTCGCCACAGATAAGACAAGGATAAAGAGGTTTTCACTTTTCTTTATCATCAACAGGCTGAGTTTTGGTTTTATCTAGTTGATGATTATTAGTTTTATCCTCTTTATTCTTACCCTTCCCTTTCTTCTTATTTTGATATTTACAGATAGTCGTAGACTGGACCATATTCACCTTAGAGGTTTTATCGCAAGAGGCAGCAGGAGGAGTAGTATTTTTTACACTGGTAATAGTAGGTTTGGGATTGGAATGATTGACTTGTTTTGACTGTGTCTCAGCATGAAAAGTGCCAATCACAGCATCAACAGTATGAGATGCTACTGGAAGCTTTGGGGTTGGATTTGTAGATGGGCTAGAAGCATCAGGGATCAAGTCATATAATGTTCTCGTTTGAGAATAAACGAGATCCAAGTATTGAGCACGACTGATCGCATGTTATTTAGTGACGACACCTCCCATGGAAACATCACAGACTATAAGACCAATGAGTGATTTTGTGAACCACTTAGACAATAATTGATCAGGAAGAGGAACTTTTATTAATCGTCGTCTCCTCCTCCACTCATGAATAATGATTTGAGATGTGGGTAGAAGAGGATTTTTTAAATGAACTTAAAATTTTCATTCCTGTCTCATACCGTATCAGAAATTGGTAATGTTTCAAGAAATCCATGGCTAAGGTGTTAAAATCATTGAAGAAACCTATTGGAAATTGAATATACCATTTGGCGGTCGAACCCATAAGAATGCGTTGGAAAAGACGTAATCATATGGAGTCATCCATCAAGGAGTTGGATGAACACCACAGATGAAACATCATGACATGATTGTTTGGGTATTCTCCCAATCGACCGCCAAACTTGGGAATGTATGATGGTAATTTAGCAGGTATGACCAGCCAAAAAGGAGAATGTAAGATATGATCATTCAAAATTTGAGACAAATTGGTAAGTCCAAAGTAGATAGAAATGACAATTGTCTGTTAACTTGAGGAAACTGATAATTTTGGGGAGGTGATCCCGTAGGTATATAAGTAGTACCATAAGTTGTTTGTATATAGTTAGAGGGTCCGGTCAAATTCAGTTGAGGAGGATTTTGATTCAAGTAGCCAACATTTGTTTGTTGATTTGGCACGCTACCTTGGAAAGGAGCATATTGGAAAGATTGATCCCAGGTAGGATTTACATTGCCTGGATAAGGCTGCTCGGGATTAGAGGGTATAAAAGAAGTTAATTAAGGATTTTTCCCACCAGACAGTTGTTGATTTCCTTGGAAAGGAAAATTCCAAGGTTGGGTTTGTAATCCAGGCATATATTGCACGTAAACTGGGTTGGGTCCCCCAACCTGGGGTTGTCCTCCAACATGAAGTTAAAAACCAGAAGTAACACAATGACTTGTGCCTCTAAGAAAATTGGAGCTACTTTGGCTAGGACGATTAGATCCTCCAGGTGGTGGAGGAAGACTAGCCCCCCTGGGTACAACTTGAGTAGGAGTAGGAATGAAACTGCTAGCAAGATTATACCCAGGTGGAACAAAAAGATTAGGTCCTCCAGATGGACCCTGGGTAGGATTAGTAATAGAACTACTAAGAGCATTATACCCAAGTGGAAGTGATGGATTCAATCTAAGCGAATGTGGCGTTCCAATAGAAGCTTGAGTTGTTACCAAACTTCCAACAGAAAAAGGTGCAACTTGTGGGACTATGGTAGAGCTAGTGAGCTGGAGAGGAAGAATTGTATGTGTACCAACCAACAACGGGTTTGAAACTATAACAACATTACTTGTCGTGCCAGTAAAATGATTCAGAGGTACTATATAAGCAGTAGAAGTAACATGTACATGTGATGACATAGGTTGGTTTGGACTCATACCTAGTTTATCAAAAATATCGTGTCTCGAGGAAGTCCTCCAAAAAGAATGGATTGGGACTAAACTGGGGTTAAAAATTCTAGAAGTTTGAACCAGAGTTCTAAATGATTCACTATGAAATGGTGGATCATCCACACCAGACTCTACGAAAGGTCTCGAAGTTATTCTAGTATAGTCTTCAGCAACAACGTCTCTCGAAGAGTTTATTCAATGAAAAATCGGGTCTTGAATAACATTCAATAACGGGTTTACAGGGAGTGATGATTCAACCAACGGAGTAGATCTCCCGATTTCAGAGGATACATCTTTAGTGACTGCTTCTTTAGGAGAAGGACCCTCTGGTGAATTAGGAAGAAAGGGGGCGTATTCTTTCGATTCTTCTGGAGGCAATCCTTGCATCTTACGTGAACGACGAGGGCCGATGTTAGCCACACCTAATAAAGAATAAAAAATATCTATGGCCAAATAGAAAAAACAAACAAAACTTCACTAATAAAATCTAGATATCAAGCATACAAACAAGCCTTCTTATTTCGAAATCACTAGTTGGTGATGAAATCCAATTTCGTGAGATCAAGACAAGAAGGGGTTGGGATAAAATGGGTGGAAAATTTATGGTGACGAGTTTCTTAACATACTTATGCCCTAGTGCAAGCTCCCACACATAATCATGGGTATACCCTCCAAGGAGCCCGAGTGATTTTAGATAATGTCGATTCCAGGTATCATGAAGACTTGCCCCTCCACAGTCACCTCGTGTAGAAACCCTAAAGATATAGGCTATTGAGGTTACCAATTACGACAATGATGCATGGGGAAGCAGTCGATAGTCTGATATACGTGCAAGGGCAGGGTATGTAAGCCCGTAATTTCCTTGGAAGGTTCGCACATGATTTTCTTCTCAAGTGACCCCCAATAATAAGCGAATTCATTGCACTAGGACCAACAAAGCAAGGTGAATAACTCTATTGTCCTTAATGCAGCCTTGTGATTGACCCTTGTGTTAGAAGGGATTCCTAGGACAAAATGTAGCAAGTGGATTTAACTCTCCCTATCACAAGATACTATTGTGTGTTTTGATGCTTTGGATAGTATTCCTCACAACCTATTCCAAAGTGCTATCCCTAACTAATGTTGGTATATAAGAGTACGAAATCTTGAATGCAAAAAGTTTCTTGTAAACACTGCGAATAGAAAGATAATTTTCAATTCTTTTTCTTTTCAAATAAAAATAGAGATGTGGATCAAGGAAAAATAAAAAGTTGTTCAAGAAAATGAATTCACTGAGAACACAATTCCCCAAACTTAACTCATAATGAAAAAAATGTAAAACCAAGAAAAATAATTTGTTTAATGAAATCAAAAATATTTTTCTAATCAACAACAATCCAAAACTCATAAAAAATCATTAACAACTTAACTGACAAGCACTCAAGGATGAAACCCATAGACTATACCCTTGCAACAATAAGTGAAATACAAAACTTTGAAGCTTATGAAAAATACTCTCAACACTTGAGAAATGATCAAGATCAATTTAAATATCACAAACCAAACTATGAATAATCATTCAACATGACCAAAAATTCACTCCAAGAAATGATAAAAAAAATCTGGGTGAATAGAAAAATTATTTGTCACTCAATTTTTTTTTCCAGAAATCATCGCAGGCAGCAGAAGGACACAGTGCGACGATCGAGGATCATCGCAAGCAGTAGAAATACACAGTGTGACTTCATCACACTGGTTTTCACAACAAGGTGCAACGATTACTGAAAATTAAGAAAAAATGAACAGGGGACAAGATTTTCTCAAAGAACTCTCAGGACTTGAGAGTCAACATGGATCACCCAATGACTCAGAGAATGAAAAATCAACAAAATAGACAAGCCAAAAGCAAAAGGAAGAAAAGAACAAAATAAGACGTTCCCCAGTATGGTCGCCAATTTTGTTACTGGAAAAATCAGTAGGTCTCGACACAAACTAATCTCCCTAACTTCAACGAGAAATTAGAACAAAACATAGAAGAATACAAGCTTCTCCTTGGATTTCATTATAATGTAAACTAGTTCAATGAGGGATAAATGACATATCCTTTAAATGTCGTTTGATCCAAGCTAGTGTCTTCCTTGCTCCATCCTTAGATTTGTGGGATGTTGAACCTGTTAAGAAGGACAAACCAACAAAGAGAGAGAACAATGATATATATATTCCAATGAAACCTATACATAAGATAAAGGAGTTATGCAATAAAAATGGAGACATTTTTATAGGGAAGAAATGCATCATTGCATTATATTGATGAAAGTGGAGAATAACACCTATGCCTTGACGTTGCAAGGTCCCTTCCAATGGCCCTTTGCCTCAATACACACACATTTGCTCCAATGACTTTGATGAAGAGTATTCACAACCTGACTTGGAAAGCTAAAGTAAATCTATCACAAGTATAATCTTCAACATAATTCTCCATGCATAAGCCAACCTAACTTTTCTCGTGAGAGATCCCTCTTTATATAGAGAGAAGAGGGATGGATGAAGTGATTAGGATGAATAGATAAAGAAGTTATAATAATAAGATGACTATACCAATACAAGATAATGTAGGAAATTCAATATTGGAAATGAAATATATTTAACTATCAGAAAAACCAGAACATGAACAATATTCAAAGAAACGAGTAAAGAAAAAAATACATGAGATAATTGTTGAGAAATATAGCATGGATAGGAAATTTCGCATAGGTTCGGTGTGAATGTGATGGAAGTAGTTTAATATATTTTTTATGTAACTCTATTTGTAATTCACTTTAGGGAAAAAACATAGTTACCAACTTAATGAAAATTGTGACCTCAAAACGAGAACTTTGGCTAAAAAACCCATCTTTTTTAGTAAAAAACACGAAAATCAACCCCCGATTCAAAAAGTGATGTTATCGATGGCACCTTTTTGGAGGGTGGTTCAAATTGAGACTCGATTCAAATTGTGGCCTTGAAAACCGATACCATTGCAACAAATTGACCCTTGAATCGAAAAGCGATGCTACTAGTAGCACCGATTTTATTTTTGGAGTTAAAATTACAAGTTAATTAAAAACATGGTGTTGACAATTAATACCATCGCAAATGAAAATGTTAAAATTGGCTCTTAAATTACATATGCCAATGAAACTATGATCTATGATCAATGGATATGTTCATGAAACCATGAACATATATGTTCAATAAATCTTGAAAAATCATTATTGTATTGGATCTACATTTGAAGGAAAACGAATTAGATTTTATGACCTCTAAGCAAGTAACTTCTATTTTTTAGGAATAATTTTCATAAAACTCACAATTAGGTCCTATTAACATAGGCAAATGTTTGTTGTCAACCTCAAAGTTTCATCCTATGAAAGGGCCCAATTAGACCATCCTCTTTTGAAACAAGGGTTGCATGGCAACGCGGTCCCTATCGAGTTAGTTGGGAAATACATGTTGAACAATGAAACTTAATATAACTAAATGCACAAGTAATGAATATTTTTTGTCAAAAGATAATAATTGAGGTTTGTTTATTATTCAAAATGTATAATGAACTGTAAGCTGAATGGAACTATAATATTTATAAATATAATAAATATATTATAAATATAATAATAAATAATACATTAGATAATAAATATAATATAAGTATAATAATGCATAATAATAAATATATAGTACAACTTTTTATATTTAGATGTGGTGATTGGTGAAATTCATTGATTATGTAATTAATTCTACATATTAAAAGATGTGAAGAGAGCAATAACAATTTAATTCTATCAACCAATTAGAAATGAGAAAGACAAATATTTTTATTATATCCAAAAATATATATTTGTTTTCCTATGTTAAACATTACATTGCATACACAAATTTATGGTAAAAGGCAAATTAATGCCACATCAATGTCACGTCAAAAGCAAACTCTTTGCTATAGTCCCATGGAAGGGACTAATAAAGAATCATCCAACTATGACCCAACTACCATAATTTGAGTTTTGTGAAATAAATTAATTGGATCTATAAATGCAAATGTAGAATGAAACAAGTTTACAAACAATCCAACTATGACCCAACTACCATAATTTGAGTTTTGTGAAATAAATTAATTGAATCTATAAATGTAAATGTAGAATGAAATTAATTTACTAACTATTCCAATCCGAGGCAGAATAATTTAAGAAATTCTTAACATGAAACAAAGGGAAAAATATAAATAGGGTGAATATCCCACCAACTTCAACCTCCATAAACCTCAAAGAAACTTTGAGAAGACAAGGATAACCTACAATTCCACCATAAATACCTATTTAATTCACATCTTTTTGTTAGTACTTCATGATTATATAAGAAATAATAGATATTACAAGCATGAGAACATTCTATAGAATGCAACATCCATTCCTGCAAGATTTAAGAAAACTATAAAAGAAAATAGTAGTATATAACTAGTAATATCTTCCAACTATAGAAGAACATAAGCTAACAATGACTTCTTATTACATAGCTTATAATGCTAGGAAGATAAAATTTTACATGACTATAATGGTTTTACCTATAAGATTTGGCAATGACTCTTGGTGTTCTAGTTCCTAACTCTTAAGCCTTGGTTTTCTTAGACTACATATCCATCATAGCCTGATTTGTTTTCCAACATTACATAGTTTTATATTATTCCTCAATTAGATGACAAGTATATTCTTTCATAAAAATAATTAATATTATAAAAATTCCCTCAATTTATGTGTCACTTTCAACCAATAGTTTGTTTCCTTATGCTTACAAGCCAAACAATGGCCTCAAGACTTTGGGTAACAATGTAAATTAGCTTCCCTTATCCATTATGTTCTACTAACATTTAGGTTTTAAGTGTTCTCTCTTCTTTAAACTTTTCTACTAATATTATACATGATCAATCACCATGAAATTGCTTTGTCAGGATTTTGCACCATTGTTTGCTACCACGATAACAATCGAATCGCGCTGATAACGATTCATCGAAGGCAAAGGAGACCCGCATTCTCATCGCACAGGCCCCTCCTCAGCTCCAACTTACGAGAAATAAAAGGTGTGGATAGAGAAATCCATTTATTTGATTTTCGTTCTAATAAAATAATCCTCGTTATGCTCTAACTCTACCATTTTGAAAACCCAAAATCCCATTCACTCAACGAACATGGAAATGCAAGATATCACCCAAAAGAATCCCACAATTGCTACCCCTTTCATAACCCCCGATATTGTCCCTTTAAGGTCTCGTGTGGATTTAATTTAAAAAATGGAAAATCGGGTAACCATCACATGCCCTATCCTTCTCCACGCCAAGCCACTCTTTTCACAAATGTTAAGGATCTAGATTATTGCTAGGGTTTCCCTCCGAGGGCTTTCTCTCCCTTGAATGCTTTCACAAATGGTTATTGTCATCGGATGGTGGACTCGGCTTGTCATTTGACCTCAAGCCAAACATTGTAAATCACGATTACTTTCCTAGGGTCGAATGGGTCTCTTTGTGCAAAGAGTGATGTGGTTAATAACTGGTCTACTATGTCTACGTAAAATGGTTGTAGGTCACTTCTATAGCGACTGGTTCTCATGGTCACTCGCAGCTAGAAATTATGAACTGGGTGTTCCCCTTCAGTGATAACCACGCCAATTTCAACCCCCTTCCCTTTGAATAGTAATCAATGTTTCAGTAATAAAGTGATGAAATTTTTCCTTCTCGGCGATTCGACCATGTTGACACTCATCCCAGGGATCCATAGATCTAAAAGTTTTTGTGATGAAAGGATTTACAATAATTTTCTATGTTTATCACCTTGGTTTGTATGAATTAATGGCATAATTATTGTGTTGTGAAACCTGATAAGACACCTATTATTGAGATCTTGCCGGGAAAAGAAGAAGAATATGTTGATATCAACACCCCAAGATCAATATATAATGATACATAGTTCATCATCGACAAAGAAACATATTTTAAATGGGGAGAGGTCTATCAAATGTTTAATAACTAGACTTTCCCCCAGCTTCTATAGAAGGACCCTGACCTCGAGGTATACAGAGCTATAAGAAATTCTAGGTTGCACATGATACTAGCTCATGTGGAATTTTTTCCTTGTGTGTAAGCCATCTCTTGGATTATTAAGCATGCTCACATAAATAATAGATGCATATGGAAAAGTCGTTGTTTCCTTCAATCCCTTGGTGATCATTGCTTACTATCAATTAGTCGAGGGAGAGTTAACACTCGATGATGAACTAGCGAAGGGATTCCCTCACAAACCTAGGGATCTCATGAAAAAGGGGTGGGCACCGAATATAATGTTCAAGACCAAGACTTCATAAGATTACCCAACCAATTTACTCATGCTTCCATACCAATATGTAGTGGCCATGTTATGTATATTATATAGAGAGATGGATGCCCAAAAATTCTGACTCATCCATTACATTACCACTTCCAGGTCCTCATTCAATTGGGTAGACATTCTATCTTCAACACTAGCACTGGGAATCTCAGCCGCAAAGCATAAGGCCCCAAGAAAATATCCCATCTTTCACATGGCCTCGTATCTTCTTAACATAATGTAATTGGTCCATTCACACTCAGAGATGGGTTTGGATTGGCAACCAATCAACCCTCCCATCCAGATTTACTACAAAATTATTTGGGAACATAAATATCATTCTGAATATCAGTGAATTTGTGACAAGTTTTTAATTTCCTTGTTTCAACTATTGTTCTGCTCACTCGCCCACCTGCATGTCAAACAAATCCTAGACCATCTCAAATAGAGTAGGAGACTGGTATTTTCTTGAATATGGAATATATATAAGAGTCTATGGGGCCAAAAAATCCCCTCACATGCTCCCTAATTTTTTCTTGACAAACTGGTGTTGCAGTAGATAATCTACCAAACTGTGATACATGGAGTAAGTGCAACTTTGAACGAGGACAAGAAAATGAAAAATGATTTGGCCACCTATGTCACTCTCGGTTCGTTCCTACTCTTTCAAGGATTTTAAGGATGCTGAACACCTTAGTCTCTTTTCACTTAAGCGAGGAAAAGTTCTACGGGCATGAACCCCTGAAGATCATCAATACACACTACCACAATTACAAATACAGGTGGATTTATGAATTAGTAGTCTGGGAAGATAAATAAATCCACCTTTAGGGAAAAAACTTATGATGATGTAATTTTCATAAGGGGAAGCATATCCTAGCATAGATGCATAACACAAGATGAGAACATGGCCAAGGCCACAGAGAAGAAGAAGCTGGAAGAAGATAATCGATTAAAATCTAAGGCTGAACACAAAAATAAATAAGGGGAGGAATAAACAACAGTAGCATAACAAAGAAGCCACAGAGAAGAAGAAGCTGGAAGAAGATAATCGATTAAAATCTAAGGCTGAACACAAAAATAAAGAAGGGGAGGAATAAACAACAGTAGCATAACAAAGAAGAAAAGAAGAAGACGAGCGAAAGAGGAAGGAGGAAGAAGATGAGTGAAAGAGGAAATAAGATGAAGCATCAACAGTAGCAGAAGAGAAAAAGAATAAATAAAAAGAATAGAAGAAGAGAGAAGAATCAACAACAATGGAGGGAAAACAAAAAAAAAGAAAGAATCAGAAGTTATCGTTGAACAAGAAGCAAAAATGAGAAAAGAGCAAGAAGAGATGAAGATAAAACAAGAAGAAGAACAAAGCTCGAATTCTATGGACATTGGTATCCTAGGATCATACTCTAATATTCCGCTAATCAGAGGACATCTCCCATTGGGAGAGTTGGCGCTGGGCGAATACTCATCGTCAAAAGCTCGCAGAGTAGTCAACCTGCACTCTTTTAGGTTTGACAGAGACTCGGGTAAGATTATTCAAAAAAAAATCAGAAAGTTACCATTTTTGTAGTAAGTTCGCTATCAATAATAATAGAGATGGATATGGTAGAAAATATCAAAGATGGCCATCTTTCTATTGCTTCAACTGGTGTAGCTTTCACCCGAGAATCAAAGAAAAATTTGAAGAATATGATGCGAGAAATCGAAGAGTACAAGGAGAACATAAGGACTGTGGAAAAAGAAATGAAATATTACAAAGGTGAATGAACTAGTGTCTAAGAATTCATAATAAGCACTAAAGTAGTGAGAATAGAACTCCATAGTCTAGCCAAAAAATGTAAGCTAAAATAAAAAAATTCAAAATAAAGATTCCCAATTCAAGGCCCAAGTGAACAAAGCTTTTAGAAAAAAAAAAAAAAAACATGGAATTTATTGCAATTAGAGTAGGTTTAGACAAAATGAAGCAATGGGAAGAAGACAATACGAACGCCTATGAAATACCAGTCCATTCTTTAGAGAAAATGGGTTCACGCTTTACTCGACTTTCATATCGGGTCTGGGTTCGAAGGCCACGCAAGACCGTCTCCATAAGTCGACAAAGGAGATTGGAGGGCTGGGAAGAAGTCTCCATGAATTTTGGCTTAAACTGTAAATCGCTACCTCCATGTGTTGTGTTCCATGGACTGTAAAACAGACGCAATCCCCCACTCCTGCGCATTGAAACCATGAGGAAGGTTTCTGAAGCAGCGAGGGAATCGATGCAATCTCCTTAAATGCCGGCGAGTCAATGATTGGATCCATCTTCTGAAACTCCCATATAATCATCTCCTCGCGGGCACTGTCCCTCTCTCTTCTGCCTATTCCGGCGACGAGTAGCCGCGAACCGCAGACGAGAAGAGTAGGCCATGATCTGGTCGAATAAAGCTTTTCTAACGGCGCAAAGATGGGTGCGGGCATGCGCGTCCCTTCTTCCATACTGAATCCCATAATGCCATACTGAAGGCGGCGTCGCGCTCCCGAGCGGGACGCATTAAAGTAGAAGAAGCCGTCCCAAAATACCACTTCCTCAGGACCAAAAACCACCGAGAAACCTTCGGGCATTCTTGCAGCGACCCTCCATGAATTCTTAGAGGAATCGTAAATTTCAATTATCTGTTCTCTATTCCCTGACCAGCCCACAGTCACCACCTTATACGCCTCTTCTTCGGAAGCCCGGCCGACGATGCCTTTGGCTTCGACTCTCTTTATCGATGACATGGACGGAAGTTTGAAGTATGTTTGTGCGAGAGGATTGCAGACCATAGAAATTGAAGGGCTACTGTAGTCGAGCAAGAACAGGCCTGCGGCCGATCCTTTCAAATGAGCAATATCTGCTACGTTTTCTTTCTCTTCTTCCTTTATGAAGGAAAGAGACAAACAGGTCTTCCATGTCTGCGTAAAGAAGCAGTACCGTAGGCAAGGAAGCGTGATGTTGCCACTGTCTATAAGCAGCCATGGTTTCCTGTTGGGAGGAGCTTCAGTCCACTCTCTGGTTATAAATCTGGTGGAAGAAAATAGGGATTTCCATTCACTACACACCGAGCGAAATTTACATAGATCTTCAGCTGGCAACCATGCCAAGATTTCCTCTTCCAAATCAGCGGGGAAATCCATTTTAGTGTACTGAAACATGGATAACCTTAGTGTGATATTGTGTATTTAATTTCGTTTAATTTATATAAACCTTGCGACCCTCACAGCT
>ML779299.1:111362-125722 GCA_009831015.1 Picea engelmannii | reverse complement strand
GGGGTCAATCCAAAAATTACATAAGAAAATCAAACATCCTTAGAGCGAGACAAGACATGCTTCAAAAAAGATAGGAGGTGGATCTCTAAACAAAGTTTCTCCTAGCCACTTCTTCACAGACCATAGATCCCACTTCCTAACGGAGATCTCGCTTTGACAGTCCATCTGCAATAGAGTTATAATCCCTGTATACATGAGATACAGTGAGAACAGAGAAATTATGTTCGAGCTACCTTATTTTCCTCATCCAGAACATTAAACCCACCACCTAGATACGGGCTTTGGAGTTGAACCAATCCACCACAATCTTAGAGTCACCAAATATTTGCAAACTATCTTTATTTCTGGAATGTGCCATGTCCAATAGAACCCACGGGGCCATAAGCTCTCCTCTTGTATTTGTTCCTTTTCCTCACATAAGTCTCACTTTTAAAGTGAAGTTTCTAGGAAGTAGGATGACTGCCCCAGCCCCACACCTACGACCATCTCCTTGAGAAGCTCCATCGAAATAACCCATTGGCAGTTGCGCTATCCTCCTTGGAGGCAAAGAGGTCACTCTTGGGGGCCTATTTCCTTTCTTGCTCCCTTCTAGATAGGCAGATTTGGCTTTATTTTTTATCATCAATGTAGATTTTTCCCCATTCTCAAACATCACTAAATTTTTGTGTTTCCAAATCTCCTAGCACACAAGCAAAGGCAATTATTTCCATTCTCTAGCTTTTGTTAACCAATCTTTTAAATTGTCCTAAAGATTAGTTTTCCCCCAAGTGTCGATCAAAGACAGATCAAACCTTATGAGGCTCCAAACTTCTTTTGAAAAAGAACAATCCATTGTAAGGTGACTGACTGTTTCAGCTGAGGAAAGACACATAAGACATATATTTGGTCCTATACCTCCCCTCTTCAAAAAATTATCACTAGTAAATATTTTTTTCTCCAACATCAACCAGGTGAATAATAAAATCTTCAAAGGATCCTTCCAAAGCCATAAATCCTTAAACCACCACTTATGGATGTGAGTATGCATTTTGAAAACAAGAGCTTCATAGCCCACCTTTGTTGAAACTTTCCCTTCCTTGCCATCCCAGGACCATACCAGAGAATCACGGTCTGAGGATAGTGAGTAGCCACAATATCCCAAGCCTGAGGTGTACATGTCCCATTCCACCAGCCAAGCTCCCCTCAAGTCTAATTGGGTCGATGAAATCCAGTTTCAGCCTAAAGGGCTAGTCTCATCCACTAACCCAATATGTGACAATTTGTGCAAACCTTTGAGTTGAAGTTCCCTTCTCATGCCTTCCGAAAATTTGTAAAAAATTGTTTCTTACACCAGAGGGTCCTCCCCTAATATGATGTCACAACCATCCCCAGGGATCCAAGCCAACCAGTCTTTTATCACACACAGGTCTTCCATCATTTATCTCCAGCTATTGGAGATTTTCCTTGGACCTCTGTACTCAAGTTTGATCCATTTCGACACCTCACTCTCTTTTAAGTACTTGCATTTTATGACTTCCTTCCAAAGACTAGGAGTAAATAGGCATATCCACAGGATTTTGGCAGCCAATGCCTTCCCAAATAGGTGGATATTTTTAATTCCCTAGCCCCCGTAAGACTTAGGAAGAGAAATAGTATCCCTCTTAGAAAGATGGGTACCCCTTCTTGCTTTGTTTCCTGACCATAAGAAATGAAATACGTGTTGCCTAATCTTAACCAACACATATATTGGAATTTTAGCCAGAGTAAGCTAGTATACCGGGAGATTTTCCAGAACCGATTTAACCATAATATATCTACCCCCCAGCGAGAGCCACCTGTCACTCTAGTTACCAATCCTCTTCTCAAATTTATTCAAAAGCCAATTCCAGTCACTTTTAAGATAGTTACACAGTTTAAGAAAATAGCTAAGATAGTTAAAACCTAACTCCATCTCCTTAACCTTATATGGTAACAACTGTTGAATATGATTCAAGATGGGCTCCTCCATTTCTGCATGATAGAACATAGACTTTTCCATGTTGAAAATCATTCCAGTAGCCATGCTAAAGAGTTTCGGTCTTTCCTTGAATGGCAGTCATTCCTTTACAGTGCTTATGCCAAACAATAACACATCATCAACAAACATTAAATGAGTGATATTAGTATCAGTAGAAATATTCACACGACTCAATCTCCCATTGAGGCGTGTTTTTTTAATGAGCAAACTAAGGACTTCAACTATCAGCAGAAACAACAGTGGAGACAAGGGAAATCCTTGTCTGAGCCCGCAGGTGCTTTTAAAGAAATCAATAGGTCCCCCATTAATAAGAACATCGAAGTTCATAGAGCTAAAGAAACCCATTATGCAATTAGTAGAGGCCAAACTCATACTAATCTGGAGTAAAACCAATCTAAGAAATTCCCAGTTTACTTGATCGTACACCTTCTTCAAGTCCAATTTAAGAACCAAAGCCTTAATTTTATTAACTTTTATAGAGTGGATGCACTCTTTTGCTACCTCAATAGCATTTATAATTTTCCTTCCATCCAAAAAACTAAACTGTTCTTTTGAGATCAAACTGGATAGAGCAGGTTTGATCCTATTACTAATGATCTTAGAGATAAGTTTGTATACCAAGTTACAGAGTGATATAAGCCTAAATTCGAAGAAAGTGGCAGGCTTGTCAATATTTGGAATGAGGGTAATCAATGTAGTATTCAATCCACTAGCAACCACACCATTTATTCTAGACTCTTCAACCGCCCCTCTGAAAGTCTCACCCAGAATGTCGAAGAACTCTAAGAAGAATTCTACAATCCAACCATCAAGGCCTAGACTCTTAGACTTTTAGAAGTCTTATAAAACCTTATTGATCTCATCTAGGGTAACCTGAGAGTCCAGTGTTCTTGTTCCCTCGTCCGAGAAGAATCTAGGGTATCTTATGACCACATTTAATTGATTAATTATGGATAGATTTCCTTGCTCCGAATATAGCTCTTTAAAATACCCCATCGCAGCTTGTTGCAAATTTTTCGAGCCTATGTGAACTCTTCCTTCCCCATCCATGATTTCCTAGATAGAGTTCCCTTTTCTCCTTCCTTCAACAATTTTATTGAAATATATCGTATTCCTATCTCCCGTAACCAACCAAGTAACTCTGATTTTCTACCTCCAGGATTCTTCCTCAATCTTCAAAATCCTCATTTTTTCCTGCTCTAGGGATCTAATCACTAAAGCTTCCTCTCTACTCACAATCCCACTAATAATTTGTGTGTACCACTCATCAATATCCTTTTCCACTTTCATCAAAATGTCTCTCAATTGAGCATTCTTAAGATTCTCCCGTCGCTTTACTTTAATCTTCAACAACTTAAGACTACTCACCAAATGTGACATATATGTACAGGACTAGTCCTTATGAAGGCGTTTCCAATGATCCCTTACCAAAACCTTAAACCCAGGATCCTCCAGCCAGATTGCATTTAGTTTGAATGGATATTATGTCTTCTCACCCACTTACTCAATCTGCAAGATGATGGGGCTATGGTCTAAAACCCTGGTACTATCCACCCAAGAATAATAATTACGAACGGAGTTGAATAAATTATCATTAAGCAGATATCTATCCAATCTCTTCAAAACACCCTATGTCCCCACTCTTCCATTCATCCAAGTCGGAGACAAATGACTAGGAGAAACATCGATCAGTTCATTATCCAATAGCATAGTATTAAAAAAAGAGGCCAAGTGATCCGAGCGAGTAGAGGCTCCCCAAATTTTTGCAGCAGACAATGTAAAATTTAGGTCACCCGCAAAAATAAGGTTTTCCAATCCCAATATCCCCGCCTCCTAAACCCCCTCCAAAAATCCCTTTCTGTTAACATAGGGCCCATAATAGTTTATAATGTTCAAATGCCTATTCAACTCTAGAGAATAACCATCCAGAAGAATTCCAACCACAATTAAAAAAGGTTTAAAATAAACTTTCGATGGATTCCAAGTAGTAAGCAAGCCACCATACTGGCCTAAAGTATCCACAGAACGAATATTCTAGCTTCCCAAGAGTTTATTAAAAACCTCCCGCACTTTCGAACCCTCTACCATAGTCTCCTGGATTAGGATAACATCAGGAGCGATCATTTCAACCAGTATTTTGAGGAAATGGAACTTGGGGATCCCCCTTACCCCCTAACATTCAAGGACGACAAAATCATTGGGAGTCCTAAAGAGGTCCTTCTGCTCTCTAAGCACCCTAGGACCATTAACGACATACTTCACGGATAAAGGAGAGACAATGGAGTTCCCCTTCTTAGAGCTCATGGTTCTAATAGGGGACTTATCCTTGCTCATTCCCCCAAGTACGAACCCATTCTTTACTCCTAAACGAGTCAAAGAGTGGATTCTAGTGAACTTTGTATTCCAAGCAGATCTGGAGACGTATCCAGAAGGTTCTGGTGAACTCTATTGACAACTCGGTGATCTCTTCCTCTAATGTGATTGTATCATGTTTCTTATGCATATCTTTATTTCCACAATTATGATTATTAAATGCATATTGTAATGGATTATGAGACTCACAACTCGCCAAGTTTATATTCAATTTGGATACAAGCCTTTCATAAGCACATTTTATCACCTTTAATGCAATCAAGTTCAATTAAAATGATCTTATAATTGATCCTTTCATTAAGTGAACCTAGAACCATATGAAGTTTGGTATCAAGGTCACCCCAGATTCAAATCACAAAATTATAGATTTGGAAAGACTCTTCTAAATGAGTCTCCTTTGGTTTAAATAGCTGAATTTGGTAATTATTTCTTGGGACTTCTTGAATTCCCAAGAAAAATTAACAAGACTCTTCCTTTCCCTATTTCCGTTTCTTTCTACTTCTACAAAATAAAAATAGAATGCAATTTACAAATTCAAAATTTTCCCTAAGATTCTCCTTTGTCTTTATCTCTAATATAGGTAGCCCACACTTCATGATAGCCTAAAATAGAAATTATTTTGTGGTACAATAGAGCCTCTAAAGCAACTTCGTGGGATGTTGAGTTTTGGGTGAGATTCTTCATGTCTCTCTCAATTTGTCCATGAAAACGTGAATCGTATTTTAAGCTCTAGCTAGTTTTACATGGTGCTCATCCATTAAGACGTTGATCACCCTAAGTGGAGTTTCGACAGATATTCTTCTATCTTACATGTCCTCCTTTAATTGTGCTTGTATCTGCTCACTTAACTTTGGCTCTCCTATTTCCTTGATTTGGGATAAATGGCATTTAAAGGTCAGGATAATGGATTTCTTGTGGAGTTTAGAACATATGCTTAATTAATTCTTTAGCTCCTTCTCTAACTTTTCCCTTGCTTCCTAACAGTTGATGAGAGAGATGTAATTTATTTTTAATCCTTCCCAATCATTCATTCATGGTAACTCTTTCTAGGAATTCGTATTGTTTTCTTCCCATTTCTTCATTTTGTCCAAACCTACTCTAATTCCAATAAATTCCATGTTCTTTTTTTTTTAGCATTGTTTATTTGGGCCTTGAATTGGGAAGCTTTATTTTGAATTTTTTTATTCTAGCATACATTTTTTTGGCTAGACTATGGAGCTCTATTCTCACTACTTCAGTGCTCATTATGAATTATTGGACACTAGTTCATTCACCTTTTTACTTCATTTCTTTTTCTAGAGTCCTTATGCTCTCCTTGTACTCCTTGATTTCTTGCATCATATTCTTCAAATTTTTCTTTGATTCTTGGGTGAAAGCTACACCAGTTGAAGCAATAGACAGAGGGTGATATTTGATATTTTCTACCATATCCATCTCTATTGTTATTGATAGCAAACTTACTCCAAAAATGGTAACTTTGTGATTTTTTTTTAATAATCTTACTCGAGTCTATGTCAAACCTAAAAGAGTTCAGGTTGACTACCCTTCAATCTTTTGACGGTGTGTATTCTTCTAGCCCCAACTCTCCCAATGGAAAATTTCCTCTGATTAGGGGAATATTAGAGTATGATCCTAGGATGTCCATGTCCATAGGATCCGAGATTTGTTCTTCTTCTTGTTTTATCTTCATCTCTTCTTCCTCTTTCCTCAATTTTCCTTCGTGTTCAACGACAACTTTTTATTCTTTCTTTCTTTGTTCTACCTCCACTGTTGTTGATTCTTCTCTCTTATTCTATTCTTATAATTTCTTATTTTTCTCTTCTGCTATTGTTGATGCTTCATCTTATTTCCTCTTTCACTCAACTTCTTCCTCCTCCTCCCTCTTTCACTCATATTTTTTTCTTCTTCTTTGTTCTGCTACTGTTGTTGCTTCCTCCCCTTCTTTATTTTTGTGTTCGGCCTCAGATTTTAATTGATTCTCTTCTTCCAACTTCTTCTTCTCTGTGCCCTTGTCCATCGTCTCATCTTGTGTTCTGCATCTATGCTAGGAGATGCTTACCCTTATGAAAATTACATCATCATAAGTTCTTTCCCTTCGGTGTATTTCTTTATCTTCCCAGACTTCTAATTCATAAATCCACTTGTATTTGTAATTGTGGTAGTGTGTATTGATGACTTTCAGGGGGTCATGCATGTAGAACCTTTCCCCACCTTAGTGAAAAGAGACTAAGGTGTTTGGAATATTTAAAATCCTTGAAAGAGTAGGAACCAACCGAGAGTGACAGAGGTGGCCAAATTATTTTCTTATCCCCATTCAAAGTTGCACTTACTCCATGTATCACAGTTTGGTAGGCTATCTCTTGCAACACCAATCTGTTAGGAAAAAGTTTAGGGAGCATGTGAGGGAATTTTGTGGCCTCGCAGACTCTAATATATATTCCATATTCAAGAAAATATCGGTATCCTACTCTATCTGCGATGGTCTAGGATTTGTTTGACATGCAGTGTGTGAGTGAGCATGACAATAGTTGAAACAAGGGAATTGAAAACTTGTCACAAATTCACTGATATTCAGAATGATATTTATGTTCCCAAACAAATTTTTAGTAAATGTGGATGAGAGGGTTTCTTGGCTACCAATCCAAACCCATCTCTGAGTGTGAATGGACCAAGCACATTATGTTAAGCATATACGAGGCCACGTGAAATATGGGATATTTTCCTAGGGCCATATGCTTTGCGGCTAAGATTGCTAGTGCCAGTGTTGAAGATATTATGTCTACCCAGTTGAATGAGGACCTGGAAGTGGTAATGTAATGGATGAGAGGCACCCATGATACTCATAATTTTTGGGCATCCATCTCTCTATATATTATACATAACACGACCACTACATATTGGTATGGAAGCATGAGTAAATTGGTTGGGTAATCTTCTGAAGTCTGGGTCTTGAGATTTTTATTCGGTGCCCACCACATTTTCATGAGATCCCTAGGTTTGTGAGGTAATCCATTTACTAGTTCATCATCCAGTGTTAACTCTCCCTCGGCTAATTGATAGTAAGCAGTGATCACCGAGGGATGGAAGGAAGCAATGCCTTTTCCATATGCATCAATTATTTGTCTATTATTTATGTGAGCATGCTTAATAATCCAAGAGATGTCTTATGCACAAGAAAACAATTCCACATGATATGCTATCATGTGCAACCTGGAATTTCTTATAGCTCTATATGCCTTGAGGTCAAGGTCCTTCTATAGAAGCCCAGTGAAAGTCTAGTTATTGAACATTTTATAGACCTCTCCCCATTTAAAATGTGTTTATTTCTCGATGATGCACTATGTATCATTTTATATTGGTCCTGGGGTGTTGATATCAACATATTCTTCTTCTCTGCTAGAAAATATCTCAATAATAGGGGTCTTATCAGGTTTCACGACCCTCCTTTTGTAGGAAGACATGATTGAACCTACATAAAACACATTTTATCGCAACACAATAATTCTTCCATTAATCCATACAAACCAAAGTGATAAACATAGAAAATTATTGTAAATCCTTTCATCACAAAAAATTAGATCTGTGGATCCCTGGGATGAGTGTCAACATAATCGAATCATCGGGAAGGAAAAATTTCATCACTTTATTACTGAAACATTGATTACTATTAAAAGGGAAGGGGGTTGAAACTGGCGTGGTTATAACTGAAGGGTAACACTTGGTTCATAATTTCTACCTATGAGTGACCATGAGAAAAAATCGCTCTAGAAGTGACCTACAACCAGTTTATGTAGACATGGTAGACTGGTTATTAACCACATCACTCTTTGCACAAAGAGACCCATTCGACCCCTAGAAAGTAATTGTGATTTACAATGTTTTGGCTTGAGGTCAAATGACAAGCCGAGTCCACCATCCGAAGACAAAAACCATTTGTGAAAGCATTCAAGGGAGAGAAAACCCTAGGAGGGAAACCCTAGCAATAATCTATATCATTAACATTTGTGAAAAGAGTGGCTTGATGTGGAGAAGGATAGGGCACATGATGGTTACCCAATTTTCCATTTTTTAAATTAAATCCACACGAGACCTTTAAGGGACAATATCAGGGGTTATGAAAGGTGTAGTAATTTTGGGATCTTTTGGCTGATATCTTGCATTTCCATGTTCGTTGAGTGAATGGGGTTTTGGGTTTTCAAAATGGTAGATTTAGAGCATAATGAGGATTATTGTATTATAACGAAAATCAAATAAATGAATTTCTCTATCCACACCTTTTATTTCTTGTAAGTTGGAGCTGAGGAGGGGCCTGTGTGATGAGAATGTGGGTATCCTTTTCCTACGATGAATCATTATCGACGTGGGTCGAATGTTATCGTGGTAGCGAACAATGGTGCAAAATAGTGCTCAAATGAGGTTTTAAAGGTTTTAAATGGAGGATCGGGTGCATAAATTTATAGGGCCATTCATACGAGCCATGTCAATTTATGTCGTGAATTTATGACTTGTGGGACCCACCAATGTGTCAACGTTACAAAGAAATTTCATTACCTATGTATCGACATGACAAAGTAATTTCATTGTCAATGCATCGGTGTGACAAAACAATTTCAATGTTGATCATGTATCGACATGACAAAGCAATTTCATTGTTGATATGTTGATGGGGTGGGGAGATCTTGTGACTTGAGCATATTAGTGTGAAGGAAAGGGTTGGGTTTGTTGGAGGTACTTCACACACACCTACGATTTCTTTTTCCTAAGGTTTTTCCTTGTTTATTAATCATTATTCAGTCTCCTATATTTTAGGAAGAATATTTCTCTAGGGAGAATATTCCCTTCAGTTTGATCAGTTGAGTGGACTCTAGATGCTACATTAGTATTGTCACCATGCAACATTGGGATCATCACCAGCTAATGCACATTGTCCTTGGGATCATCACTATACTAGCACATTACCCATGATTCCCTAATCTCCTCCTCACTTCACTATGTTTCAATCAGTTAACTGAAGAATGATAGTCTAGTTAACTCAGCTTTGTGGCAGTTCACTCCCGCAACTGCCCGAGAGACTAGACTAGGTGGCATTTTACTCCCATAACTGTTGGTGTGTGTCCATATCACTCTAGACCACCACTATGGTGCATTGGATTCTCCTCCAGTGCGCATAGGTTGAGTTATACAAAGTATTTCATGTGTAAATTATCAATTATTCATTTGGTTAATGATTTTTTCTTCCATTCTTTCTCTCTGGTTTCTCTTTTCTTATATTTTGTTTTCAAACTATGTATGTTATTTGCTATATAGATCTATTTTGTGCAAGTTCAACACATTTACATGGTATCAGAGATGAAAAAGTGCTACGCAAAAGACACACCGACTTATTTTTGCATGTACCAAAGATTGAAGACAATGAAAAAATGGAATTCCCAAAAGAATTCATTCTTACACCTTACAATTAATTTGCATGGAAGGAGAGGATAATAATGCATCTTCGAAGAAGAGGATTGGACAGGTTAACCATGAACATAGAAACAGAACCAACATCAGCCATATAAAAATCCAAGTATCTAAATTGAATGGATGAAGCATTCCGAACAATTTGCAGTCTCATTTCTCTCGATCTCCTTTTTCACATATCTTCCTGTAAAACCCCCAATGAAGCCTGGACCACCATAGTAGCGATTTTTGGAAAACAAGATGAGATGAGGGGACACATACTGGAGGTATAATTTCTCACATTGGATCCAAAAAGCTTCGACAATCTTCAATATTTATTTACAAAATTTAGGGATTTACTGTTGCAACTCAAGGCTTGTGGGGTTGATAAATATAATGAGGAGAAACAAATGGTTCTCACCATTCTCTCCAAACTTGGTCTTGAATTCTCAGTGTTCAACTCCACATTCCATTCAGTCATATTCTCCTTTGGAGCCACCTGGAATATGCCTTCTCTTGAGGAATTTATCGAATCCCTGACACAAGAGCAAACCAAGCTCATCAACGTGGGAAAAACCAAATGCCCAAAGGTGCATGCACTTACTATGAAATATGGAATAGGTCAACAACATCATAAATCTAAATATAAATACAAAATGAAATACCATGCAAATACGAAGAAGGAAGGGTACTCAAAACCCTTCACCGATGCCTCTGGATCCAAAGGTGGAAAGGGAAGAAAAGGGGAGAAATGCACATACTTCCATAAAAGATTCCATACAGAATCCACATGCATGCAGAAACAAATAAATCTATTGAATCAAATATTTCAACAAAATAACATTGGATATCGCATCCCCGAGGGTGCCAAGAAGAACAAGTTAGAAGATCAGAATCCCAAGAAAGGAAATTCTAGCCATGCCTTGATTTCCATCAACTCCTCTCTCGATGTTTGGATCATAGATTCAGGAGCATAACATTACATGGCTGCCACACAAACAATCTATTCTTCATTGGATGCATACAATGGTCCTCCTATTCTGATGGGGGACAACTCTCCAGTCGAGGTCACCGATAAAGGAAGGATTGAACTCACCAACGGAAGCTTCGAGAATGTGTTGCATGTTCCCAAATTTTGTCAATCTTCTCTCTGTGTATCATATGAAAAATTCCAACACCGGAAAGAAATTCATATTCACACCTGATGCAATGGACAATCTATGACATGCAAACCAATTCTAGGGTTGCTACCAGTAAGGTAAATCATCAATCTAGATTGTATATATTTTATGAATTTATTGAACCAGATTCTGCTTTACTGCTTACCCATGCTGATGAAAGTAGTAGGATATGGCACAAAAGGTTCAGGCATTTGAATATCAGATATATGCAACAAATTAGCAAGCAAGTACTGGTTGATGGTCTACCAGACATCCATTTATCCAAAGGAATTTGTGAAGGTTGTGTTCTTGGAAAACACCCTCAAGAGAAATTTGACAAAGGAAAGACTCATAGAACTTCCTCTCCTCTAGATCTGATCCATAGTGACCTCATGGGCCCTTTTCTGCATCCATCAATCAACAAAGCAAGGTATGTGCTCATTTTTGTTGATTATTTCTCACGTTTCACGTGGATTTACTTTCTCAGGAAAAAATAGGAGGTCTTTCAACACCTCAAAGATTTCAAAGCCCTTATTGAGACATAGTTCGGAAAGAAAATCAAAGTCCTCCGAACTGATAACGGGGGAGAGTATGTCAACCATGAGATCCATAATATTTGTCATGAGGCAGGGATTTAGTTGCAACACACAGTTCCCTATACACCGCAACAAAACAAAATTGTTGAGCGGAAAAACAAATCTCTATAAGAGATAGCATCTTGCATGCTACATGCAAAGTCACTTCCACAGAGACTATGGGCCGAAGAACTTAATTGTGCAACCTACATCCAAAATATATCTCCCTATATATCTATCAAGGATAAGACCCCCTACAATTCTTGGAGTGGCCTCAAACCAGAAGTGACCCACTTTCATAATTTCGGTTCACGTGCATGGGCCCATATTCCCTCTAAAAAGAGGAAGGAGCTTGATCCACAGAACATTGAGTGTATTTTTGTTGGATACCCCAATGGTGTGAAGGTATAAAGACTCATTGATATTTCCTTGGACCGGCTCATCATTGAGCATAGTGTCCAATTCAAGGAAAGTGTCTCGCACGTATCTCAACAGCCGCATGCAAACACCTTTGTTCTTCCACATGTTAGAGATGATGAGCATGCACATGCCAACTCTTCTTCAAACGAGAGTTTTGATTCAAAGTATTCAAATGATCCATATATAGAGTGAGTAAAGTTAGATGCAAAGTCAATGCATCCAGATGCATATGTAGAGCCAGAGCAGAGGCCCAAGTGGGCTTAGACTACTCTTTAGGATGCAGGGGATCTTGTTGGTGATCCAACCAATACTAGGAGGAATCTATATGATTTCGAGAAGCCTCCTCTTGCACTCACTGCCACTGAACTATTTTCGCCCAGGCATATTTTCTTGGTTCGTTCTTTAGATCCATAGTATTATGGTGAGGCTGCTGGAAATCCTTTTTTGGGAATCTGCCATGCAGGAGGAGTACAACTGCCTCCTCGAGCACTAGACTTGGGATCTGTTTCCCCTTCCTTCTGGAAGGAAACTTTTCAAGTGCAAATGGGTCTATAGGACCAAGAGCACAGCGGATGGAAAAATTAGCAAAAACAAAGACAAGCTAGTTTCCAAAGGCTTTCAATAGGTGCATGGAATTGACTATGATGAGACTTTCACCCCAGTAGTGAAGATGGATTCCATATGTTTGTCACTTGCCATTGTGGCAGCCAAGGGATGGTAAGTCCATTAGATGGACGTGAAGAATGTATTTCTTCATGGTGATCTCTCTAAGGAGATCTATATGGAGTAGCCCCAGGGATTTATGCAGGACTCATCTTTGGTCTGTCGACTGAAGAAGTCTCTTTATGGCCTCAAGCAGGCTCCAAGGGTATGGTATGCCAAGATGGACCCCTACCTGTTGTCACAGAACTTTGTACGTTGTAAATCAGACCCGAATGTTTACATGCTCAGGATGACTGATTCACTTCTACTCTTAATTCTATATGTTGATGATTTTTTGATCACCAGTTGCTCGACTTCAGTGATTGTTGCAGTCAAGAGGATTCTACATGACATGTTCTTGATGGTGAACATGGGTCCACTACACTTCTTCCTTGGACTCAAGATCAATCAAGATGCATCGGGCATCAAAATGTCTCAGGCCAAGTATGCACGAGATCTCCTTGAGATATTTCACATGACAGACTACAAGTCTCCTCCGACTCCTTTCCTATCAGGAGTCAAACTTGAGGATGGCGGGGACACTCCAGTGATTGAAAGCAAACTATACATAAAATTAGTGGGGATCTTGTTGTATCTCACACACTCCAGACCAGACCTCTCCTATTTAGTTGGCGCAGTTTCTAGGTTCATGCAGGAGCCGCATGATCTACATTGGAAGGTTGCAAAGCGTATCCTTCAATATGTATAGGGCACCATCACCTTTGGGATTCATTATGCAATTGACTCTACATTGGATCTCATTGGGTTCATTGATTCTGACTGGGATGGCAATAACACTGATCACAAGTCCACATTTGGTTACTCACTTAGTCTTGGTTCCGGGCCTATATGTTGGTTGAGAAAGAAGCAGGTTGTTATTTCTCTATCTTCAGCTGAGGCAGAGTACAAAGGGGTAGTTAACATAACCATTCAGGCTATGTGGCTACAACATTTTCTCATTGAGTTGGGCATTCAGTTTCATCGGTCAATTGTCATCCAGTGTGACAACTAGATCACTCTAAAGTTCTGTAGAGATCCAGTTCAGAGGCAGCGTACGAAGAACATCGAGATCCACATGTACTACATCTGAGACTTAGTACACAGGGGGATCATCGACATGCAGTTATGTTCTTCTATAGAACAGACTGCAAACATCTTCACCAAGACCTTCATTGAGCAAAAGTTCCATTCTCTGTGAAGTCGCCTTGGAGTGAAGGACACAGTTGCCTAGCAACTGTCAGTTCTTCTTTTTACATACATTGTACCTTGAGGGGGCGGGGGGGGTTCCCATGAGGTTTTCCCTCTTTCCTCACTTTATTTCAATGTATCTTTTGTATTTGGGTACCTAGCATGGCCTCGTTGCCGAGACCCATTCTTTATTTTCACCATAGTTATTTTCAGGGGGGGTGTTGGAGTTACTTCACACACACCTAGGAATTATTTTTCCTAAGGTTTTTCCTTGTTTATTAGTCATAATTCATACTCCTATATTTTAGGAAGAATATTCCTCTAGGGAGAATATTCTCTTCAATTTTCACTTTAGTTTGATCAGTTGAGTGGAGTCTAAATGCTACATTGGTATTGTCACCATGCAACATTGGGATCATCACCAGCTAATGCACATTTTCCTTGGGATCATCACCATACTAGCACATTACCCATGATTCCCATATCTCCTCCTCACTTCACTATGTT
>ML779299.1:80446-110215 GCA_009831015.1 Picea engelmannii | reverse complement strand
GCCCACTTAGACCATAAAATTTCTCTAATGGGAGCATTGTACATAGGTATATTGGATAATAGAAGAAAACAAAACACTTGGATGGAAGTTTTGTAGTAAAAAACAAAGGAAGAAAATCAAATATCCCTCATCAAATAAGACAAGGAAAATGCAATTGGAATGATGTTGGTTTTCAGGGAAGTGTGAGTCTCAAGTTTAAAGAAGAGAGAACACCTAAAACCTACATGTTAGTAGAACATAATGGATAAGGGAAGCTAATTTACATTGTTACCTAAAGTCTTGAGGCCATTGTTTGGCTTGTAATCACAAGGAAACAAACTGTTGGTTGAAAGTGACACATGAATTGAGGGAATTTTTATAATATTAATTATTTTTATGAAAGAATATCCTTGTCATCTAATTAAGGATTAATACAAAACTATGTAACTTTGGAAAACAAATCAGGATATGATGGATATGTAGTCTAAGAAAACCAAGGCTTAAGAGTTAGGAATTAGAACATCAAGAGTCATTGCCAAATCTTATAGGTAAAACCATTATAGTCATGCAAAAATTTCTCTTCCTAGCATTATAATCTATGTAATAAGAAGTTGCAATATATTACTAGTTATATACTACTATTTTTTTATATAGTTTTCTTAAATATTGCAGGAATGGATGTTGCATTTTATAGAATGTTCTCATGCTTGTAATATCTATTATTTCTTATATAATTATGAAGTACTAACAAAAATATGTGAATTAAGTAGGTATTTATGGGATAATCGTAGGTTATCCTTGTTTTCTCAAAGTTTCTTTGAGGTTTGTGGAGGTTGAAGTTGTTGGGATATTCACCCTATTTATATTTTTTCCTTTGTTTCATGTTAAGCATTTCTTAAATTATTTTGGCTCAGATTGGAATAGTTGGTAAATTAGTTTCTTTCTATATTTGCATTTATAGATCCAAATTAATTTATTTCATGAAACTCAAATTATGGTAGTTGGGTCATAGTTGGATTGTTAGTAAATTAGTTTCATTCTACATTTGCAGTTATAGATCCAATTAATTTATTTCACAAAACTCAAATTATGGTAGTTGGGTCATATTTTGGATGATTCTTTATTTCAAGAGAGGATGGTCTAATTAGGCCCTTTCATAGGATGAAACTTTGAGGTTGACAACAAACATTTTCCTATGTCAAGAGGACCTAATTGTGAGTATTATGAAAATGATTCCTCAAAATTAGAAGTTACCTGCTTAGAGGTCATAAAATCTAATTCTTTTTCCTTCAAATGTAGATCCACTACAATAATGATTTTTTAAGATTTATTGAACATATATGTTCATGGTTTCATGAACATATCCATCGATCAAAGATCATAGTTTCATGGGTATATCCAATTTAAGAGACAATTTTAACATCTTCATTTGTGATGGTACTAATTGTCGACACCATGTTTTTAATTAACTTGTAATTTTAACTCCAAAAATAAAACTGGTGCTACTAGTAGCACCGCTTTTCGATTCAAGGGTCAATTTGTTGCAATGGTATCAGTTGTCAATGCCACAATTTGAATCGAGTCTCAATTTGAACCACCCCCCAAAAAGGTTCCACCTATAACACCACTTTTTGAAATAGGGGTTGATTTTGATGTTTTTGACTAAAACATATGGGTTTTGAGCCAAAGTTCTCGTTTTGAGGTCACAATTTTCATTAAGTTGGTAACTATGTTTTTTCCCTAAAGTGAATTACAAATAGAGTTACATTACAAAATATATTAATCTACTTCCATAACATTCACACCAAACCTATGCGAAAGTTCATATCCAAACTATATATCTCAACAATTATCTCGTGTATTTTTTTCTTTACTCATTTCTTTGAAAATTATTCATACTCTGATTTTTCTGCTAGTTAAATATATTGCATTTCCAATGTTAAATATATTGCATTTCCAATATTGGATTTCCTACTTTATTATTATAACTTCTTTATATTTTCAATTTATTTCAATATGTAAAACATTATTCTTATAATATTACCTTTTAATCCTAATATGTAAAACATTATTATTCTTATATTATTACCTTTTAATCATAATAGAACATTGCATAATAAAATATAAAACACTATTCTTATAATATTACCTTTTAATTATAATAGAACATTGCATAATAAAATATAACTCCATAATATTTTAAAAGATATGTTTTGAAAAAATATTTAATACAAGACTTAAAAGATATGTTTTGAAAAATTATTTAATACAATTCTTGAAACAATTTAGAAATTTAGAGATCATAACCATAATGTAATCACCAAAATAATATAAAAGTGGCCATACAAATTGCTACAATAAACTAAAAGAAAAGGAGATCACATTTTAAGAAAATTTCCAAGGCACTACTTTTGCTCATCGTATAAGGGATAGCTTCCCAAGTTCACAAATTTAAGATTACATATGATATGTTTTGAAAAATTATTTAATACAATACTTGAAACAATTTAGAGATCATAACCATAATGTAATCACCAAAATAATATAAAAGTGGTAATATAAATTGATGCAATAAACTAAAAGAAAAGGATATCACATTTTAAGAAAAATTCCAAGGCACTACCTTTGCTCATCTTACAAATTACATATGTTATTATTTAGTTCACAAAATTGAGATATTGTGTGTTATTTTTTTTTAGTCATTCTCATTCTTCCATTTACATAAGGAAAATCATAAATTAGTTTATGATAACAAATTCATGACCTTTTTATTTATTAATCAGTGTTGTAACATATTGCTCTGGCATGTATTTGATGTGACTTATTATTTGAGGACACTTGCATGTAAGTGGTCCCATTCATTATATGATTGATTGTTTCGCTTATGGATTATGACGATGTTGTGGATATGATGATATGTTATTTGATTATATTTGTATCGATGGGTGCTATTGATTGGTTTCTCCTGAGTGTGTAGGACTCTGGACAGATTGAGGATGCCGATGACATCGATGGACCTTATTGGACTCCAGATCGAGTCATGGAGTGGACTGTTTATGGTTTGAGTATTTTTGTTATTGCATATGTGGCATATGACAGGTATATTATGATGTTGATTATAGATCGATGACATATTTCGTTGATGGATGCAGGCTGACGATTACTTGCTAATCAAACTTACATTTGGAGTAAAGGGGTCATGCACAACAACCGGAGATATTGAGGGAGAGGTGTGGCAGCAACCCTGCCACAACCTACTAGCACTCCCATTGTGGTTGGAACTGTAGGTTAACAATGATCTAGTTCGAGAGATCCACGATGTCATGAGGGCAGATTGAGACAGTCGCTCACAAAGATTATAAAGGGCATGGAATAAGGCAGAGTCTTTATTCCTTAAGAAAGTCATCAGTCTTTAAGGGGATGTGAGGGAATAAAGGGACATCAAGGAGAGTTTTTAGGAACACTTTTATGTGGGTAAGAGAAATTGGCAAATTAATTTAATTAATTAAATGAATTTATGGTGCAACTAAGGGATCGTGTGACAATTGTACGCGGAAGAATATTCCTAATAAAAATATAACAAAAAAAAATTAAGGTGAATTTCGGCAACTAGTCACTAAGAGAACTCTATAAAATAAATGGAAGAGGAGGGGAATGGATCACGACTGGTATGTGTAAGGTTATGCTGCTAGATTTTTCTCTTCACTGATTTTTCTTGTGGGAGTTGGTATACCCAGCGCGAATAGAGAGTGGTAGCTCGACCTTGCAAGGTGAGCTGGGATCTAGATTTCTTTGGTTTGTGTGCATGGCCCATTTGCGGCTCAGGGGGCTCATGAGGAAGAAGAGTACCCCTAGCGTTGGTTGGGAGGTACCGGTGAGGTCTCAGCGATTAGCAAGAAAAATCTAGATGGCACACAAGCGCGGGACAACCACTTCGGATTCTTCGCCTTCGGTTACGGTACGCATGTGTAAAATTTGCATTGGTAGATTAGTTAAATATTTGTATGTGGAATTAGATATTGATGAATATTGTAATGGATTCTTGAACGATAGTTGGTAAATTCAATTGAGATTGTTTTGTTCCATAAAATAAAAATTTGTTCAGTTTATTTAAGAAAAACTTATGGTTATGTTTGTCTGTTGCCATGGGTGGCTTCTCACTTGACCTTCTTAATCTTCCCCGTAACCCTTGTGCCCAAGACTTTTCAGTCCGTAGACTCATCAATTTATTGATTGGTGTGACTGGGTTGCTTTTTCTACCTCTACGACCTTGCATTGTTTTCTCTCTTTCTAGATGTGATTAAACCCTTGCGTTCTATGCAAAAATCGCCTAGCAATGGAGTTGTTGCCTATGCAATTTTATATTTTTTGCCTCTGCATTTTTTATGAGTTTAACCCAACCTTTGGACAAAAATCGTCCCGCATGATGAACTCGGGCTTCTCTGCGTTGACTGGTATCTTCCCACTCCAATTTCTCTTGATGCCAGCCTTTCTTGTTCTATTTACACAACATGATTGAGTTTTCCCTGAGTGTTGAGTTTAGGTTGCATGAAGATTTCGTTTTTATGTTTTAAAATATGTTTTACCACGAATTTAAATCGTGTTTTCCTTGCACATGAGAGGCTTGGATTTTTTACTTAATCTGATCTTACACATCTTGCATCTTGTGATGTCCTACGTGTGAGAGAGGAGAGGTTTCACATTTGTTGTTTACGTAAATAAAAACGTGTTTTCTCTGCGTTATTTTATTTGGTTCTTACTCTGCCAAAAGATGTGTGAAGGCATGTGTGTGAGAGGGAGAGAGAGAGACTGAGCGTAGTTGCCTTGTTTTATTCTGTTCTTTCCCAAAACGTCTCTGCATTCTTCATTTTTTGTTGTTTACACAGTGTAATATTGCGCCTAGAATCCTTCGCGTATTCCTCATTTTTTTTTACACTTTGTCTGATATTTGTGCCCAAAATCCTCTGCGCATTCTTCATTTTTGTGTTTACACTTAGACTGATATTTGCGCCCAGAATCCTCTGCACATTCTTTATTTTACTCATTTTATCTCAGACTTATATTATGCCCTCTCACTCAGATTTGTTATCATTTTGCACCCAGGTCAGAGCTTACTCTTGGAGGGTATTCCTTTCGTATCAACCAATGCATTTATGTGTTTCATTTAAACCTCAACAAACTAGAATCTCTCTGCGTTTTAACTTCAACCTCGCCATTCTCTTAGTGTTTATCACCTCAACCACTGATGGTATCTGCAAGTGTTTTTCCTCAAATTATAGACCGTCCTTTACCTCTGCGGATAGACATATTTTCCTTCTACGTTGACAATTTTCCTCCCATCGAATTTACCTCCCTCCTAAGCTAAATCGTATCCACACCCCTGCCTTGTGAGGCGTGTACCACAACGAATTTTGGGGAGATAAATCCTAGTGTTTGTTTTATTATTTTATTGTCAGTTTAAGATTTTCAAAAACGCGCGATTTGAATAAATGAAGGGTTGTTCCTTGTATGGCGAGATTCTGCCCTCACCATTATATTATTTTTGGTAATTAATAGGGAATTGTTATTTTTATTGTTTCTTTCTTTGTTATTATCATTTATTATGTTTCATGAATGATGTTCTTGAAGTGAAGGAATTCAGTTCATATGATTTCTTTATTGAACAAGAAAGATAACAAAAGTGACATTCCTAAAAAGTGAGAATGATTAAAATAATAAAATATGTAATGGACTTTTAATTCTCATGTTAATGAGGGTTTACTATTCTTACTTTGTAATATATTATTATTCCCTGTCGAAGGCGTAGAGAGACTATAGCGATTGATAATTTTTTGACTTCATATTACTTTGTGGTTTGACTACAATTTTTTGCGTACTTTCTAATGTTCGAACTACAGAAGTAAAAGCATTATTTTTTATATATTAAAAAAAACCATATATGTCATGATCTGATTGGATGATAGATTTGAGGTCTTATTGCCGGCTTTGCTATTCCCAATGAATTATATGTTGCCATATCTAAAGTTTTATCATGTACGGTACTTTTCTTAATTTGTAGTTTTCGTATTGAAATATTTAGATATTCAAAGTTTGTACTAATAGATTTGAGGTCTTATTGCACATAGATAGTTAGTTTTCATATTACTTTGTCATCTCACTCATTTTTTTTTACCATAGTCTCCACTGTTCGCACTATTGTTATTATTATTATTTTATTACTATTACTATGTCTGGTTTTTTCTTTATTGTTGCGTGCTTCGAGAGTCTTTGTCATTGTTGCGTACGTAAACAGGCCTGCCACATTGCATTCTTTCTTAAATGTTTGCACAGGGCGATGCCCTTCGACGGTTCTGACAGTCTTAAGTGTTTACCTGATAGGTCTCACAGCCTTAAATGTTTATTGTACAGATGTGTTGCAATACAATTTTGTTCCATTTTTTTTTATGGTGTTGTTTGCAGTGAAATTGTGCAAAATTGTTCTCCACTGGCATCACTGGTTCAGTGGTTGATGCTTGTTCGTTGGTTTGTTCCATGTTTCTTGTTCTTGTTTGATTCAAATTTTCAAAGTTGAGGTCCTACAGTTGCAGTTGGACCTCTTCATGGTTGTTCATTGGTGTGTTGTTCTTCAACTTTGCAAGTTGTTCGACCTGTTGTTGCGGTTTACAAGTTTTGGGGATGAGCTCTTGTAATCCCTCGTTGACGGGTAAGTTTTTGTGCCATCATTTCTTTACTATTCATTTTTTTCTGCTTTGTGTTTTGCACCTTGCAGGCAAGATTTTTCATTGGTGGGAGTCCCTGCCTCGAAATTCTGTTACAGAACATCTTTTTGTGTGGTCTTATTTTTCTGTTTCCTGGAAACCATGCGTCTTCATATGCCAACTTCCAGTCTTGGATATTATGCCATAGCTATTTCAAAATTTTCAACGCAAAGGGGTTTAGAAAATGAATTCAGAGTTGTCACAAGGGGGAACCATCCGTTCACATGTCCTTTGTCCTGTCCTTTGTGGGTCAAAAAAACTTTGTCCACATGTTTCCTTTGTCCTTTCCTTTCTAATGTGCAGAACATTTTCTTCCTCTGAGAATCTTGTAGGATGAACACCATGAATAGGTTCAAATCAGTCTTTGTGCTCAACAAATTTATAGTTTTATTTATTTGCGTTGTTTATTCTGTTTGGTTCATTGTTCAGTGTAGGTTTGTTTTCTTCCCATATGCTATGGAGACTAGGGGGAATTGAATTTGAGACGAAGAAGTTTGAAGGATACATAGTGGGATTGGTACGTAGTTCCACGCTTGCAGTTTTCTATTTGTCTTTTTTTTCGTTTTATTCTTTTTTCCCCTTTTCTCTGTTTTCATACAAACTGGAAATAGCTAAGAAACAACTTGAAAATCACAGTTTAAGAGATGAAACAAGTAATATATGTTGAGTCGTATGAAATATATACACAGTCCAGTATACATGACAGTATTGATGAGGTGTTGCATAGCAATGGGATTTTTAGATTGGATGCATTCTCGTATACTGTAGGAGATTGCATTTTCGATACATTTCAGGTTCTACTGCATTTCTGTTATTCCTCGATCGACCTGCGCAATGGATTGATATATTATTTCTTGGGTTGTTTAAAAAATGGTGACGATGAGGCATTGGAGTCGTATGAATACGAATTGGATTCTGATTTTCTTCGGAAATTGCATGGAATACATGATGTCGCTACGTATTTTTCAAAGATGCGGTTGTCTGAATCTCCAATTCTTCCTGCACACGAGAGGGGACTTTGGGGAGATACATTTTGTATACGGTGGCTATCTAAGTGGATCAATATATCAATTGGAATATGGTCATTAACAAGAAAAACAAGATATATGTTATTCAACAAAACTGCATCTAACAATCCATATTGCATCTTGTTCCATGATGCCAATCTTGTTAGTGGTCATTATGAACCACTATTGTACAAAAAAATGTCCATATGAAATCTTGGAGGACCTCATATTTACTTGTCCCTCATTTGCAAAGACCTTGAATTGTAGTGGAAACAGATTATGCATCGCATAGACTGCCATGGTTTGCAGATAGCAAAAATTGTTGTATCTAATTGTGGATATAGTCTATTCAATGCAATTTGTTGTTTGGTAGCAGCAGAGTTTGATGTGTAGTCGTTGCGGATTTACATTGTATAGTCCTTTTACAATGCAATTATAGGCAGTAGCCAACAGGCTTTTAGCTGCTTGCATCAACACCTTTCGCCATATCTTCTAGAAAATATGTCGACAATTAGAAGTTGGCAAGAATGCCTTGTAAACATGGCACTGCCATATGAAAAAGGAAATGTGGAGGGTGGCAGATTCTATTTGCAATGGATATATCATGTTCAGAGTAAATATCTAGGTCTAGTCGGCCCTGCCAGATGGCATTGTCCATTCCTGGTCTATTGATTCAATTTACGATCAAACAATTGACATCCTCTCATTGAAAACAGATACGACATATATCCATTATCAACCTTTGCTTGGACATATCACTGGTTAAGGGTTCAATGTCCATGCCACCCAAACCGCATCGAATCTGCATACGCGTGGCATGCTTTTTAATGAGAATGAAACTCCTCCCAATTGCGACAAGGCCATATGGAGCTTAAACAAAAAAACATAGGCTAAGTTATCACAATTTGAAAAAGGTCATGAGTGAAATTTGTCCCAGTTGTGATGAGGCCATACAAGGCTTAAACAAAAAACATAGACTAAGTTATCACAACCTGAAAAAGTTCATACGTGAGAGAAAAAAAACATTGGTAGTATAGGAAATAATGTCGTTCCAGGGTCCTGTGTCAATCCCAACCAAACCACATCGAATGTGCATAAGCGTTGCATGTTATTTAATCAGAGTGAAATTCATCCCAGCTGCCATGAGGTCATCCTACCCTTGAACAAGAAACATAGACTAAGTTACCACAACTTGAAAAAGGTCATACACGAAAGAAAAAAATACATTGCTACGCTTCCTTCTAAAGAGAGACTGACATATCACAATCTAAAAAAAATTGTTCGTGCACAACACAACAGAAACAGGTATGGTCGCATATCCCACAATGGTCATGCAACTGTCCGAGAGGAAAAAATCTCATTTTGTGGGCTAGAAACAACATCGTGCACTACTACCAATGAAAACCAGCAAACACTTTCTACCCATACTTCCCTGCGGAAGAAAGATGCAAGGCAGACCTACATGAAACAAATCAAAGACACTCCTTCCATTGCATGTGCAATTTGCGATCAATTGAATTTCACAAAAAACAGTAAGTCTTTCACGCCTAATTTGGAAGCAGAATACCTCCGCTTGACAGCACATGATAAAACATTTTCCAGTGGAAAAAATTTTCTTCCATGCAAACAGTTGCTTGAAAATGGAAAACTGTCACAATTTGCAACCCCTGACCAAATAAGATGTAATACACCACTACCATATGTAAGTGCACTTACGGAACTTGAAGAGAGACTTGTGTCTCTACGAATTGCATTTGCACAAATCAGGTCCTGGGGATATAAACGACCTCAGATGGGCTTAACAGGATCAATTATTAATGTGCATGTTCAACTAGATGTTGTGCAAAAATCCTTGCCACAATTCATTAGCGATACATTGACAATTGTTTTGGCTCTCAAAATACGCTTGCAATACAAAAATGTGTATCAGACAGACAAAGTGTGTCTGCATGTTGTTATGAAATCATTAAAAGAATTATGTTTCAGGGCCCTGTACAAAGCACAAAACATTTGTATAAATGAGAACTGGAACAATGTTCTTGGAGAAGAGGATGACAACTCTGCAGAGATTCTCGAAACTGTTAGTGAATTTGATACAAGTGATGACTCAGAGAATGAAACACCTACTAAGACATTGGTGCATGGATTCACTGATTCAGAGTGCATTCGTGACTTGCAAGACAAGATTGTCAAAATTGCACCTCCTTAGGGGCAACGTCCACTTGGAATATTCAAGGACAAATTCACTGAGGAAATGAACTTCCCAACACTCTTCTATGGATATCCACGTCCCACTGGCATTACAGAATGATTCAGTTACCATAAAATAGTTCAATGGGAGCTGTTACATTCAAGCGGTGACTTCTCTTGTCACATAACAAATTTGTTTTTCAAAACAATGTGCATAATAATAGAGCAAGTGTTATCTTGCATGTGGGTCTGAATAAGAATAGGTCAGCTACAAGGAAGAAAGTTGTTGGCCAAGGATGTCAAGTACAGAGTAAACCTAGAAAAAATCCCGAAATCTGATATTGGATACATAGATTTCAAAAACATTTTCATCTCTCTTGACTATTTGCAACAAAACAAGAAAATTGTTTTTGCAATGATTCGACAATTGGGCCCGCCAACATTTTTCATCACATTTACAAGTGCAGAGAATTGTTGGGATCCATTGGTAGCTGCGGTATCTGACTTGCATAGGAACAGGAAACGTAAAGAACAAACCGATACACTGGAAAATAATGACATTGACTACCTTATAAGAAAAGACCCAATGACATGTACTCGCTACTATAGACATAGAATAAATGCTTTGAGACAATTGATATGCCACGATGAAACGTTTTTTGGAAAAATATTGGACTACTTTTTTGTGACTGAATTCCATAATAGGGGGAATGAACATGACCACGCATTGGTGTGGATAGAGGGTGCACCAGTCTATGGAGCTGACAACAATTCACAGATTGAAAAATTTGTGGACAAATACATAACATGCAACACAGATCATTTGAATCCAGAACTTGCCAAAGTTCATAGACATTATTATACAAAAAGTTGTAGAAAACGAAAAAAACTCGCATTGCAGATACAACTTCCTCGTGTCGCCAATGAGAGCAACAAGAATCATAGAGCCACTTAGTTTATAGGAAAATGTTGTCGTTGATAAATCTAAATCCTTGTTCACATTTATAGAACAAGGAGAGTTTGACAAGTTGATGAACTTTGATGACTTCTTGATAATGCTAAATCTATCAGAAGATGAGTACATCCAAGCCATATAATGTATGCTTAAACAACTAACAATTTTCCTTAAACGAAAACTTTCCCATATCTGGAACAACAGTTTCTCCAAGGACATGCCATTTATGTGGAATGCAAATACAAATGCGCAGTACGTCCTCAATGCATATGTTGTAGCATCGTATCGTACCTCATATATGACAAAGGTTGACAAATCTATGACAAGTGCATTTAGAAGAATACGCAAAGAACATGAAAGAATTCATATTGATGCCATACAAATGATATGTATGCTTGGCAATACATTGCTTAATCTTCAACAAATGTATGCTCAACAAGCGGTCCACATTGCACTTTCCCTGCCCCTCAATTGTAGTTCAAGAAAATGTGTCTTCATAAACACATCTCCACTTGAGAAATGCACATTTGTTCTTAAACCACCGTGTTTGCTAGAACAAGAGCCTGACAATTCAGAAGACGTACATTATTGATTATTACCTCCGGCGTCCATCTCCTATTAGGCATATTTTCTTAGCGGAATTTGTATCGCATTACAAAAAAAATGGTGCGCCCATATCAAAGAGAAAACTGTTGTTATACGTTTGTCAAATACAATAAACATTGTGACTATGAAAACTATTGTAGAGAAAAACTGTTGTTATACGTTTCGTTCGATGAAAACAAAGAGACATTAAAACATAACTTCTCTACATGGGAAGTTGTGTATGTTGCCTCTGAGACTATAGTGCAAATAAATGAAGCTATATTTACTTACAATGTTAATCCAAGATGGGGTGATCTATAAATTGTAGTTAATGAACTAGAAAACCCTGACAATCTTGATGAGACATTCACAAACCGAAAAACAATCGGAACTCCCTGTGAGTCCTATGACTTGCAAGTAGATTTGCCTCGTCCTCGAGCAGGTGGCATTGAAAAACGTATCAATCTTGGTTTTCAAGTCACAAAACATCCTTTCCTTATTGAAAATAATGAATACCACAGAATAATACATCTGTTGAATCGAGAATAACAAACAACTGTAAAGGACATTGCGCTTAAAAAATGATTGAACATGGACACTCATGTGCACTTGTTCCTTACAGACGGAGCAAGAATAGGCAAGACATTCACAGTGAAAGCACTGCTCCAAATGCTTATACGAATCTATGATTAAAACAATTCATCTGATCCTATGAAACCAAAGGCCTAATATTTGCAAACATAGGAAAAACTACATATAATGCAGGTGGAACAAAAGTCCACTCTGCATTTTTAATGCCTTTTAACAAGTTACATTTTCTTCCACTTAGCAAGGAAATGTTAGATACCTTGTCTAAGCTTTATGAGGAACTCCAAATTGTCTTTATAGATGAGGCATCTTTTATTGGAATTCGCTTCTTGTATTATATTGACAACCGACTAAGAAGCATAAAACATGTGCACACAAAATACTTTAGAAACATTGACATGATATTTTTTGGGGATACTTACYAGGCACAACCGATCCAAGATTCTTTGATATTTGAACAACCTATGATTAACATGCAAACARTGGTGCATGACTTCTCGAGAGACAATATTAAATGCTTTGAATTGCATCCCACAATGCGCCAGACAGATGAAACATTTATTGCAATTCTAAATAGAATGCGGACAAATAGCCAAACATACGATGACTTAACATATATCAATTCGAGGTGCTTGCGACCTGCACCAACAGACCCAACATTCCCTTACATGTTCTACACAAAGAAGTATGTTGCAATGCATAACAGGTACATGCTATCGTTGATGCCTGGCAATGATATCATCATCAATTCAATTGACCTGGAAGAAGACAACCATGGAAATGTGCCACRTCATGAACATACAACCACTTTACCTTTGCAGCTTGTCCTAAAATTAGAAATGTTGGTTGAAATATATGCCTGCAACTATGATTCATAGGATGGCTTGGTCAATGGTGCAGATGGAAYACTCAAATGCTATACCAAAATAGAAAAACTTGATGTCCTTTGGATTAAGTTCCATGAACTGCATATAGGCAAGTGACAAGCAAACAAGTTGGCTTATCTATATAATTCAAACACTACAAGCGATTGGACACCTATTTTGCGAATATCAAAGCCAGTATCGACATCAGCAAAGACAGGTTGACTGAAGATTCGAAAAAAGTTTCCAATTAAACTTGCATATAGATCGCAAGGACTAACACTTGATAGTGTTACATTTCAGCCTGCTGGAATTCGAATACATGGACTTGTATACATAGCATTGTCCTGTGTCAGAAGCATAGACTCCTTGTATTTACTAAGTCCTCTTACAAAAGATAATTTCAAAGTCAAACATAAAGTTGATATTGAAATGGAACGCCTCAGGACTACCGCAAAATGGCATCTGCAGTATGATTACCAATTTATACAAAAAAAGTCATATGTATCAATTCTCTTGCTTAACACATGCATCTTACATGCACACATGGATGATATACTCAATGACTATGATACAATGCAATCCAATATTATGTGCTTGCGGGAAACATACATGGCATTATGCATGCAAAACAAACAATTTCCAAATCAAAATTGCATATCAAGTTACATTACACATGGGGTGATGATATTGGTGAAAAAACATGTACCAATTTTGGACCATATACATTTCAAAGAAAAGAATGTTGAGATGGTGCTTGCAAAAATATTTCTCCATGGAATAGAAATTGCAATACTGAATCGGTATGTTGCTCCCCATGCAACATTCTCCAACATACTAAATGTTATTTCCAATGCATTAGGCCATTTTCATCTCAACGGAACCATTGTGCTTGTAGGAGACTTCAATATTGACATGTTGCAAAATAATGCCAGGACAAAAGAATTGGAAAACTACATGTGCAAATACAGTCTCCACTTTCTTTTGAACAACACAAGCCATGTGAAAAATGCGCTTATTGACCATGTGTAGTCAAATGTTCCCATTCATCAATACAACATCTTTATCTTAGACACATACTGGTTTGATCATGATACAAAAGGTATTGCACTTGAATTATGACATATACATCAAACATATTGCAAAGTCATATTTCTATGTTTCAAAGCATATATGTGTAGCTTGTTGCAAAAAACCAAATTATCCAGCTTCTTAGTTTTCCCTGATTTATACACATCCTGTTCTGGTCACCACAAAGTTGGTGTTTCACTTGAATTATGAAATATACATTGGGCATATTGTAGAATCATATTTCTATGCTTCAAAGCATATCTGTCTATCTTGTTGTAGAAAATCGAGATATCCAACTTCTTAGTTTTCCCTTGTTTGTAATTGATTTTGGTCACAATTTTTTTTAAAATATATATATATATATATATATATACACACACACAGAGAGAGAAACTTGAATGAACTAAAAAAAAGGTACATTCTTCTAATACTGTATGTTACTCTATTCCTCTTATTCTATTTCATTTAGTCTATGTACATAGTACTTAATTTTTTCTTTACATGTCAACTTATTGATCCGGGATCTTTTCGTCGAGTGACTTATTAAAGAATTGCATAAAATGAGCATAAAAAAAAGTACACCATAAAGAAGGAAAATCTCAAAATGAAAGAGACACAATCATGCAATATGAACACAAAGAACTTGATAATGGAGTTCGTCCCTGGTGGACTACGTCTCCGAGTCCTGCTCTCAAATGGGTAGGTCTTTTTATTAACTCCACAAAAGAATTGGGCAAAATACATAAGTATACCTCATTCTGGAGTTAATCCATAGAATCTTTGCTCAGATCATAAAACTAACACCACCACTGTGTTCGTAGTGTCGTTTTACCTAAAAATGACTATCTCCACGCCTCAATCCGAGTCGGACACTTGCGGGCGCCCCAAGACACCCCTGCCTCGATTTTCGTGCCACTGCTCCTGCGATTAATGACTGACAGATCTTGAAATCCATGCCAAAATCTTGAAAAATGCACCCAAATCCGTACTGTATGGATGCACTCATCCTGCCCCTTCTCCGTGCTCTCTTGTGTCCTGAACTCTAGCGAGACCCCCCCTTATATATAATTTCTGGGCGGTTATTCCATAACTCAGGTGGTTGGCATGGCGGTTAGCATAGCTAAACTTAGGCATTGGTTTGGTCGAGATCCCGGGGTCGAATCCCAAGGACCTCCACTTTTTTGGCAAATAGTTATAACAACTTTGGCGCGCTTGCTAAAACTGGCGGAGGTTACAAACTGGCGGAGAAAATGGTGGAAAGGCTAAATTTAGTGGCGAATATGCTATATTTGGCAGTTGGTTGGGTTAAGCCCTCAAAGCAGTGGAATAATATGGTCATGTGGGATAAAACATGTGATCAGGGGTTGGGCTGAAGGCCTAGCCCCTCTCATTGGCGCCTAAGTCTAAAGTTTACATTTAAATAACATTTAAACCTTATTACAAACAAGAAACAATGTATGGTGTAGTAGTTAGCACGTGTGTGTAGGGCCTTTGGGTTGTTTGGAGGTTATGAGTTCGACTCTTGGGGAGTTGAAAAAACTTTTGCACATTCCAGCCATTGGAGGGGTGCCACGTGGTAGCCCATGACTCGGCCACGTGGCACCATATAACTGGTCCACCAAAACTGCAACTTGTCATAATATGATTTTCCAATGAAGTTGAGATGTGTTATCACCGAACATGCCCATGTGTCTGCCATGCCACATCATCTTGACAACTCAATTATTCCACGTGTCACCCTTGCAGTGGTGCCATGTGTCACTTTGACTTTTGTCTATTTGACCAAGTTTGACTGAACTTTGACCGCTTATAACTTTTGATCCGTAACTCCGTTTGACAAGCCATTTGCGTTGTTAGAAAGCTTACAACGCGCTCTTTGTGATTATGCCATTTTCACTGAGTTTTAGGAACTCTGAATTTTTTCCCTTTTGTTGTCTGTTGGAGCCATTCTGAGCATTCTGGTTTGCTTCTATGCATTCTGAGTTGTCTTAACCTTCTTTGAATCCATTTTGGATCACGCCTTCCCACTGAGAGATTTTTGGACCCCCAAAAGCTTTCATCAATCAATTGGTAAGAGAGGGAAGAGTTCCCTCACCTTATTTTTCTCAATCCACTTTGCCTTGCTTGGATGTGTGCCCTTTAAGCCTACTCAAAGATAATCAACATCACCTCTGCGTGAAGTCCTTGTCCTTCTGTCCAAGATGATATCTTCCTGTAACTCATCCAAGTACTCAGGTGCAAACTCATCAACTGATGGTATTGAAACTTCCTCATCCTAATCCATGATCATGGGAGGTTAAAAAAGTTTCAAGTTTTCTACGTTCACAACTGAGTATATCTACATATAAGGTGGAATATCTAAATGAAAATCATTAGTGCCTCTTTTATCCAAAATAGTGAAGGGTCCATATTGGATGGGCTTGAGTTTCTTTCCTTCACCCTTCAACCATTCCTTGCTGATATGAAGCCATACCCGATCTCCAACCTGGAACTGATGATCAACCCTATGCTTGTCATGCCGAGCTTTATACTGTGCTTGACTCTTCTCCAATTGTTCCCTGATTGCCTTGTGTATCTGTTGAATCCTCTGGATGAACTTGCGGACTCTGTCCTCTGTGCGTTCTTCGTTCACATCGACATCTCTCCCATACATCAAGTCCAAAGGAACCTTTGGTAGGTACCCATAACACGTCTCAAAAGGTGAACTCTGAGTGAATGAATGTAAATCTTGATTATAAGCATGTTGTACATAAGGTATCTGTTCATCCCATAACTTAGGATGCTTCCTGCAGTAGCCTCAAAGAAAAAGTACCACTGTTCTATTTACCACCTCTGTCTGTCCGTCGGTCTGTGGATGAAAATCAGTGCTCCTCTTCCATTTGGTGTCCATCATTCTCCACGAGCTAGTCCAAAAATCCCCAAGGAATCAAGTATCTTGATCCAAGACAATGGACGTGGGTAATCCAAAGTGAACCCAAACATGCTAAAAAAATAGATTAGCAGTCTGCTCAGTAGTGATCTGCTTTTTACATGGCATCAAGATACACATCTTGTTGAACCTATCCACTATGACATACAAATAATCATGACCCCCTCTGGTCATTGGTAAACCCCCTACAAAATCCATGGAAATGCTTTCCCATGGATGGGATGGAACAGGAAGTGTGAGTATAGCCCCTATTTTCTATTAGTGGGCTTACAAGTAGAACACATCACACACCCCTTTACATATTTACTTACAATTGCTTTCATTTGAGGCCAATAACAAAACCTCTGCAAATGAGCCATAGTTTTTCCTACCCCAAAATGCCTCGATACAAGAGAAGTATGAGGTTCTCGTATTACATGGACTCCTTCACTTGTAGGAATACATAGCTTCCCAAGATGATAGAGTAACTTTCCCTGCAGACAATATTTCTCTACCTGTGCACCATGGGTTAGCTTCTCATATACTTCTTTAAAATCTTCATCGATGGCATATTGTTCTACATAGCTATCATGAGATAAAGAAGTATTCTTCAAAATAATAGAAGCAGCGATAGGAGGTCTAGAAAGCATGCTGGCTACCTTGTTACTTGTACCCTTCTTGTACTTGATTACCAAATGAAATTGTTGTAGAAAACCCATCCATCTGTAGTGTCGAGATTGTTGCAGTTTGGTCTATGCCTGAAGATACTATAAGGTTGGTGATCTGTATGTATGATGGTTTCCTTCCCTAATAAGTAATGCTTCCATTTCTTTACACTTTGAACTAATGCATACAACTCTTTATCATATGTAGGATAGTTAACAACAACTTGGTTAAAAGTCTCAGAGTGGTAACATATAGGCTTATGATATTGCATCAATACTGCACCCATGGTGTATTCGTTGGCATCTGTCTCGATTTCGAATGGTTGTTGAAGATTCGACGGTGCTAATACTGGTGCGGTACTGATCTTCTCCTTCAAAATGTTGAAATCTTTTTGTTGCTTTCCTTCCCACTGAAAAGTGTTCTTCACACTGGTTAAGGCATGCAAAGGGGCTGCGATAAAAGAGAAGTTGGGAATGAATCTTCTCCAATATTGGACTGCACCCAAGAAGCTTCGAATCTCAGCTACACTCTTTGGTTCAGGCCATTTCACAATCACTTCAATTTTGGAAGGATCAATCTTCAATTGTCCTCCTCCCACGATGTGACCTAACTATACAAGTGCAGTCTTGCCAAATTCACATTTAGACATTTTCACATACAACCTTTCCCTCTACAAAGTATCCAATACTTGCTTTACATGCCTGACATGTTCATCCCAAGTCCCGTTGAAAACAAGAATGTCGTCTAAATATACAATCATAAAGTCATCCAGGAAAGGCCTGAATACATCATTCATCACACACATGAAAGTTGTCGGAGCATTACAAAGCCCCAATGGCATAACTAACCACTCAAACAATCCCTGTTTGGTTTTAAAGGTAGTCTTCCATGCATCATGTTCTGCAACCTTGATTTGATGATATCCACTATGCAAATCCAACTTAGTGAAATAAACAACATTCTTTAACTGATCAAGTAAATCATCTATGCGAGGAAGACGGTATCGATTTTTCACTGTGATTTTATTTAAAGCTCGATAATCGACACACATTCGCCATGTGCCATCTTTCTTTGGCACCATCACAATCGGAGAACCACAAGGAGATGAACTGGGCCTGATGACCCCTTGATCCAATAAGCCTTGTACCTGCTTCTTGATCTTTGTCATCTCCACAACTGACATCCTATACATGCCCACATTAGGCAAAGGAGAATCCTACTACAGATGTATCTCATGTTGGATTTCCCTCTTAGGAGTTAATCCATCTGGTTTTTGAAAAATATCATCATACTTAGAAACAATATCAGTTAATTCCTTTTTATGAGATGGATCACACCCTTGGAAAGCATCGGATGTCCCGACATCTTTCTCTTTGACGACCATGAGTACATATCTCTTATTAGTGGTTATGAGTCTTTTCATTTTTCCTACACTAACATGCATCGTATTCACCCTCATGCCGTGAGCTAGAAATGTAGAAGAATCCATGCAAAGGTGGGTTTTTCTGCCCGTGTTCCATATCCAATAGTTTTTCATTTACTCTGTTTGTATTTGTTGAACTGGTTTACAGCTCTATTTTTTTTCCCCTCCTTGGATACTCCATATCTTCCTGTACATTGACTTGTCTTCATGTCAATTATATTTTTTGTGCTTCTATCTTGAAATAAATAAATGTGTACTCCATCTTTTCTTCTCATGTGTTCCTACATAATAGTTTGCTTTCATGTCGTTTGTATTCTCTGTATTGTGTGGCATACAGTTCTTACCTTCCTTTCTTTTTCCTCTTCTATACTTAGTCATTCTCCCTTTTTTTCTTCCTCTCTATTATCCATTTCTGATTATATACTTAGTCGCATGTATATGCTCGCGGGTTCCTAGGACGACGAAGTAGCAGATTTCATGTCCATATAGATCTCTACATCACGAGTCTGATCGATCGTCATTCGTTTGTACGTGCTAGACATCTTGCACCCAAAACTTCGGTGATCTACAATTCGACCCGGACTCGAAGCTTGCGACTCATTTTTCCCAGCATTTGTTGATATTTCAAAGCATCTGTTGATATTTTTCTTAGTTCATCTCAACAGTTAGCCAATTTTATGGCCGCGGGTTCCCCCCCAATGCATTATCGAACTTCCATGCCCCGTGTTTGGATAACATCTTGCATCCAAAACTCTGGTTATCTACAATTCGACCCCAAACTCCTCGAACTCGCAAGCCTCACTCTTTATTGAACTCACAAATTGTATATCCATCTATATCTTGGCATCACGAGTCCGACCAAGCGCTTTCGTTTCCTTAGCCAATTTTATGGCCGTGGGTTCCCGGGTACGCATTATCGAACTCTTATTCCCCGTGTTCTGAGTATACATCTTCCATCCAAAACTTGGGTGATCTACAATTCCACCACGGACTCCCGGGTTCAAAAAAGTACCAAAGCATCTTTAATTCTCCTCCATGCCCCCCACGTTCGCCCCTTCCCAATACACAATAATTATGATTTTACTGGTGACATTTCATCACAAATGTTCGAACATATTGTCATTAACAAGCGGAAATATCGAGGTAATATCCCATTAAAATGCATTTATGGAAGAATATTATGCAATCTGATTAGTTTCCTCTGTCAATTCGCCAAAAAATTATGGTTGTTTTGGTTTTTTTAAGACATCATCGTAGCAAAAATTCAATACTATGTTGGCCCGTTGTCATCTATAAAGGAGTTCACATGATGTCACTATTTAGTATTGTGCACATAATTTTTGAACCTTACATGTTTGCATATTTGAGGATGTTCTTGCATATGAAAATGTTGCTACACCATTCCAATTTGAACATAGTTTGCATTTGAGCCACAGAGAACAGCAATAAAATAAAATAATGTGAAATTTGTTTAATTAAATATTAACAAATTATCTTCTGACTTGAACCTGCTTTTGTCAAAATCCAGGTATATTACATAGTTGTCAATGGTTTCCCCACTTTTCATTAGTTTCTCGATTTCCCTGCCATCTTCGCACACTTTCCCAATGCAAATTGATGACACTTTTATTAGCTTTGAAAAGATTGGCATTAAAAGGAGAAAAGGTCGAGGACATCTACCATTAAAACACATTGAACCAAGATTTATCGGAGATTGTATTATGATGTTGCAGCGTCCATTTTAAATACAATGAGGAGCAAAGGAAGGTTTTCATCACCTTATGCCTGCAGCTCGACAACATGTTTGTGGAGATACCCTAAATATTTTTGGGCACGAGGACCAGCGTTTTCAGTGGTCCATAGCTTAGGACTACTACTCGTCCACTTCTGCCCAGATGAAAGTTATCTCGACATCTAAAATTGCAACGGCACACTGTATCACCAATTTTTTTTTTACTTTAAGGACTTGGTCACTTGCTGCGCCGAGAACTATATTCTGAACCAGTGGATTATCCAGATGAGTGACCATTTTCGAATCTCCCTATCGCCTAAAGTGTTTCAAAATATTTTAACACTTTCCGACCCAATGCCTACTTTCAAGGGCGATATTTGCAAACAGTTCTTAAAGAAACATGGCAATGAATTAGACCTCTTGCCAAAGTTATTACAGGAACCAGTGTCGGCTCCCCAGGACATGGCCATATTACAAGCTAGTGCATGTAAAAAACTTTTTTGGCAAATTGCATGCCTTTTCATGAGGACAACGAGACAAGAAAGTGCAACCGGCATATCTCGGATGATTCTGTATATTTTATATTTTACGGTTAAGCAACAAACCATCTTCCATTGATGCAAGTTGATTTCCATTCAAATCTCTTCCCAGTTATTGCAATACGGGAGGTAGAAGAAATGATTTATTCCATCTTATTTAATTTTCGTCGTGTCAAATTGCTATCCATTTCCTGGACTATGTATGTGTAGGAAGTTGAATTCTGAATTTGACACAGTAGCATTTTCGTGCCATAAATTATGGAGACATGATGTTTGCCAACAATTTTATAAGGTCTTCAATTATTTTGTTTCAGTTTTTAAAGCATTGATATTTGCAAGGTATTTTCCCTGGTTTTTTGGGCAGCCGACAATCTTCCTAGATAGGAAGGACACAATAGAAGAAATGGAGAACTATAATGTTATAAGGATTTTTAGGTCTAAATAAAATCCTTGCTTCCTTTCGTGTCACATATCTGGTACAACATTTTTTCTGGAATAACAAGGGAGTACATCTATTGGTTGCATTTTTTCCATGAAAAAAGGAAAGGACAATTCATGTCTATGCCTTGGAAAGTCCAGTATTTCATGGTCAGAAACCACTTCAATAGTTCTTTCACTTGCACTATCCTGAATGGACTTCATACCAGTACCAATGATTCGCACAAGTAGAACCGAAAATACTCGGGTGAAAAAAGTGCCCTATCCCTGACTGCCACAGCTAAGACCACAACATCTCGTGGCAGTACTCCAACGACTTACCCAAGTAACAAAGTCACACACAGTTCTTCATGCAGAGGAGGAGATAAGAACCCTCCCTTTGACAAAATTGAAAGTTGTCACAAGCTTCCCGCGGGCAAAAAATGGAAAACAATAGTCCAAGAACAGGAGGGACCGAGGGGAGAAATTGATATCTACGATCTCTCCCTCTAAGATATGGAACTAGAAATTGACATTGAAAAATTGTTCCCTGTTGATGATCACCTAGAGAGCATTGATCCTCACAATCTTTGGATGGAATTACTTGGCATAGATGCATTGGACGAAGAAGAGTCTTTTGCATTTCAGAGCATTGTTTTTTACAGCGAATCAAAAAAATTGATTGTTGAGAACAGAGATGTAAAGAATAAGAAAGGGACATCTCGTTCAAATTTCAACCTACGTAACATGCACCCTTCCCAAATATCCAAGATGCACCGAGAAACTAGATATTCTCTAGACAACTCTATTAGCGGCCTTGAAACGAAAAACCTCATGTTAAAGACACGAATCAAAGAATTGGAGGCAACTCCAATGCCTCTTCCACTATTTGCTACTCCTTTGGCAATGGTCGAGTCCACCGCACTTGCGCCAAAGTTAAAAGGATCAACAAGCCTTCTCACATTGGCCCGAGACTATGTGGAAAAGAATATAAACAAAAGAATAGAATTAATAACAGAAGCTTGGGAGATGTCAAAGAATATGGTCTCTTTTGGAACAAGAGCGCATGCTTTTCATGAGTATCTGCAAGAATATCCCAAGAAAAAGCAAGGTTTTTATCTCGATGCAGTTTAACCATTTGGTGTTCAAGTTACTAGTATGACATAATTCAGAAGAAGACAAGAGGATCTCCCTTCCCTGGATTGAATAGATTAGCTAAAGGCATGTTGGAAAGAAAAGGTAAAGAACCTGATTGGTATCGTTCAAAAATGTAGCCAAACCATATCTAAAAGAGACAAACTATTCAAGAATCTAACTGAGATATATCTAGCTGGCAGCACCAATGAAGTCTAGGACCCGAAATTGATATTAAACTCATTTTTTTTAACCAAGCAAGAATTTGATGATCAAGTTCATATCTATAAAAGACTGTCATTGAAAATTTCTATGGCATTCTTGAATATGGTGAAGATGACGTGAAAACTTGGCTAGTCGGTTATGCAATTAGAAATAAAAATATTCAAGAAGCATTGCACAACTTGTCTATTGATCTAAGGGACTTGGAAAGTGAACTCTTCAATATAAAAATTTGGCATGAAATGAACGTGGCGCCCATGAGGAGCTACATCGAAGGATGGTTGAAAAAGGTTGTCGACCAGATTACCAATGAAGGTCAAAGCCGAGGAAAGCCATAAAAGGACATCAGCAAATAAATGACAAGGCATGGGACACCATCATAGTAAGTTGATACTGATTACATTCTTTTGTCTTTATCCACTTATTCTAACAAAGCTTTAATCCAGATCTGACAATTTTCTCTTTCTTCTTGTTAGGTTTTATTGTTTTCCATCGTCGACTTTCTTCTTTCTACAAACTTCATTCTTGTACATTTTTGCTTTGCAGTCCGCGACAGTCCCAATCCGAGTCATTCTGGAAAACACATTTTTATTTCACATAATATGTATTGAACTATAGTTTTTTTTGCAAATTCGAAGACAATTTTTTTGGGGAAATATTCTCAAATGTATTTTGTGACCCAGTTTATCTAAATACAAATATTTGGGGTTGTTTTATGTTGATATTCAATGCTTGGTGTTGTTATTTGGAATTTTTATTTCTTCGTAAAATTAACTCATTTCGTTGTACATGTTCGTGTTCTATAATGTGCATGTATTGCAACTTCCTATATTTCAGAATATTCTTCGATATACAAAATGTAAAGTCATATATTTTTTTCTTTGTTCCTTGTAGTTTTGAATGAAAAAATTCGAGCCCAAAACACCATTCAAATTCGAACAGGCTTTACATTTGGACCACAAATTTTTAATAAACATATACAAAATCCCTTTAAACTTGAACCTAAATTTCTCGGGCTACTGGATTGTCTGCGAGTTGATCGGTTAGCGGAGTGTCAAATCCTCATTTCCATCTATAGCTTCAATTCAGAAACCCAACCGATGACCATTCCTTTCAACATTTGGCCAAATATCTCATCGTGAAATCCCAACTTAGTGTTATCGCATTCTTATCCCGCGTGTTTCATTACATACATCTCGCACTCAACACTTATGTCATATACATTTTGCAACCAACAATTATGTGATAAAACATAAGTATAGAAGACGGAAAAGAAGCGTTGATATATTGACAATTCGTCATGACTTAGCGCTATCGATTTCTTATGCTCCCCTATTCTATGATATACATGTTGCACACAACACTTCCGTGATATAAATTTTGCACCAAAAACTTACGTCATTTACAATTCGACCCCAGTTATAGAGAACGCCTACCCGAGAATCCACGATCTGAAAAGTGACTAGGCATCGAATGGCTAGCAGTCGGATGGAGTCACGATATAAAGCACAAAACACCATTCAAATTCAAACATGTTTTACATTTGGACCACAAATAATCTAGTAAGATACATTAATATGGATACATTTTAAATAAACATAAACAAAAACCCTTTAAACTTGAACCTGACTTTCTCATGCTCCTGGATTGTCCACAGGTTGATCGGTTAGTGGACTGTCAAATCCTCATTTCCATCTATATCTTCACATCAGGAACTCGACCGATGTCCTCAACACTTGGCCAAATATCTCACCACGGCCTCCCAACTTAGCGTTATCGCATTCTTATCCCGCGTCTTCCGTTATATACATCTCGCACCCAACACTTTCGTTATATACATTTTTCACCCAACAATTCTGTGATAAAAGATAAAAGTATAGAAGGCGGAAAAGAAGGGTAAATATATTCACATCTGTGATAGATATCCCATTTTCTCGCAAGATATTTTATGCATGTTTCTGGATAAGTTATATTCTTATTGCAGATACTTGGAAATAAGTGTGAAGGTGGCGGGCACAGAAATACCTGTGGAAAGCGGTCGAACGGGCTTCAAAATAGGTTGACAATGGTTATCGAGCACACGTAAGGCCCCGAATGTCAAATTGTATATATCAGAACATTTCAGTGAAAAATGTGTAACATCAAGAGGGTGTTCCTGCCATCCTTAATTCAAATTCATTCTGTGTTCACTAAGTCCATTCATTATGTGACTTAATGCTATAGATTTCTTATGCCCCTGTTCCATGATATACATGTTGCACACAACACTTCCGTGATATAAATTTTGCGTCATTTACAATTCGACCCCGTTTATAGAACCCACCTACCTGAAAATCTGCGATCTGAAAATTGGCTAGGCATCGAATGGCTAGCGGTTGGCCAGAGTCACGGTATAAAAGAACGAGCGTAAATGTGAACGGGTGTGTCCACCAATGCGCATTGGGACATTTCCGGAAAAATGGCTAAGTAACGAGAAAGAGAGAGTAGAGTGGAAAAACAAACGGGAATTTCGTTGAGTATAGAAGAGGGAAAAGAAGGTCCGATATATTCAAAACTGCAATTGATAATCCATTTCCTAGAAATATCTTTTCTATATGTTTCAACTGTGGAAAGCGGTCGGACGGGCTTCAAAATAGGGTGACAAGGGTTCCCGAGGAGACGTAAGGCCCCGCTTTTCAAATTGTATATATCGGAACATTTCAGTGCAAAATGTGTAACACGAAGAGGGTATTCATGCCATCTTCAATTCAAATTCATTATGCTTTTACTCGTGACAACTCAGTGCACAGGTTCTCTTATTGGCAGTAACAACCAAAAAACCTGTTCAACAACGATTTATGGGACCCCAACCAACTCCCGGGTTGGCGCTATTATAGATCTTGCACCCAAAACTTGTGCCATCTACAGTATGTCCCTATACATCTTGCACCCAAAACTTTCGTCATCTACAATTCATCCACATATCGAAACGTGGTTTGTATTTCGACCACAAATAATCTATTAATATAGATTAATATAAATACAATTTAAATAAATATATTTAAACTTGAACCTGACTTTTTTCGAACTCATTGATTGGTCCTATATCGTCACATCATGAGCCTGACCAACTGCAATTCCTTTCAACACTTATCCAATTATCTCTCAACGGGGTTGTGACTTAACGCTATCTAATTTTTATGCCCCCATGTTTTGTGATATACGTATTCAACAACAATTTACAGGAGTCTGACCAACCACCGGGTTGGCGCTATTATAAATCTTGCACCCAAAACTTCTGTCATCTACAAGTGTGCAATATATATCTTGAACCCAGAAATTCCGTACTCTACAACTCGTCGTGACTTCACGCTATCAAATTCTTATGCCCCTTATTCCATGATATGTAGGTTGCACACCACACTTCCGTGATATAAATTTTTCACCAAACACTTGTGTCATATTCAATTCGACCCCGGTTATAGAGGTCGCCTATCCGATAATCCGTGATCTGAAAAGTGGCTAGGCATCGAATGGTTAGCAGTTGGTTGGAGTCACGATATAAAAGCAAGAGCGCTAATGTGAACCGATGCCTCCGCCAATGCGAGCATTGGGACATTTTTGGAAAAACGGCTAAGTAACAAGAAAGAGAGTAGAGTGGAAAAACGGTAGGATGAGCTTCAAAATAGGGTGACAAGGGTTCCCGAGGAGACGTAAGGCCCCGCCTATCAAATTGTATATATATTATGCTACTACTCGTGAAAACTCAGTGCACAGGTTTGCATATCTTCATTAACAACCAAAAAACATATTCGACAACGATTTAAGGGAGCCCGACCGACCCCCGGGTTGGCACTATTATAGATCTTGCACCCAAACCTTGTGTCATCTGCAGTTCCATCGTATACATCTTGCACCGAAAACTTTCATGGTCTACAATTTATCCACATATTGGAACATGGTTTGCATTTCGCCCACAAATAATCTATTAAGATACATTAATATAAATACAACTTAAATAAATATATTTAAACTTGAACCTGACTTTTTTCAAACTCATTGATTGGTCCTATATCATCACATCATGAGCCCCACTGAACGCAGTTCCTTTCAACACTTAGCCAATTATCTCTCTGTGGGGTCGCAACTTAGCGCTATCGAATTTTTATGCCCCTTGTTCCGTGATATACGTTTTGCACACAACACTTCTGTGATATACATTTTGCACCAAACACTTCCGTCATTTACAATTCGACCCCATTTCAGTGAAAAATGTGTAACACGAAGAGGGTATTCATGCCATCTTCAATTCAAATTCATTTTCCTTTTACTAGTGACAACTCGGTGCACAGGTTCACTTACTGGCAATAACAACCAAAAAACCTATTCAACAGCGATTTACATGAGCCCAATCAACCCCCGGGTTAGCATTATTATAGATCTTGCACCCAAAACTTGCACCATCTACAGTTCCTCCCTATACATCTTACACCCAAAACTTTCATGGTCTACAACTTGCCCACATATTGAAACATGGTTTTCATTTTGACCATAAAAAATCTATTAAGATACATTAATATAAATACAATTTAAATAAATATATTTAAACTTGAACCTGACTTTTTTCGAACTCGTTAATTGGTCCTATATCATCACATCATGAGCCCGACCCACCACAATTCCTTTCAACACTTAACCAATTATCTCTCCACAGGGTCACGACTTAGTGCTATCGAATTTTTATGACTTCCTTTTCTGTGATATACGTATTCAACAACAATTTATGGGAGTCTGATCGACCCCCGGGTTGGTGCTATTATAAATCTTACACCCAAAACTTTCGTCATCTACAAGTGCGCGATATACATCTTGCACCTAGAACTTTTGTACTCTACAATTCATCACGACTTCATGTTATGGATTTCTTATGCCCCATGTTCCATGATATACATGTTGCACGCCACACTTTTGTCATATACACTTTGCACCAAACACTTGCATCATTTACAATTTGACCCCGGTTATAGAGCCCGCCTATCCGAGAATCCGCAATCTGAAAAGTGGCTAGGCATCGAATGGTTAGTGGTCGGTCGGAGTCACGACATAAAATCACAAGCGCAAATGTGAATTGGTGCATCCACCAATGCGCGCATGGGGACATTTTCGGAAAGAGAGAGTAGAGCAAAAAAATGGTTGGACGGACTTCAAAATAGGGTGACAAGGGTTGTCGAGGAGACGTAAGGCTCCGCCTGTCAAATTGTATATATATTATGCTACTACTCATGACAACTCAGTGCACAGGTTTGCTTATTGGAATTAACAACCAAAAAAACGTATTCGACGGCGATTTACGAGAGCCCGACCGACCCCCGGGTTGGCGCTATTATGGATCTTGCACCCAAAACTTGTGTCATCTACATTTTCGTCGTATACATATTGCACCCAAAAATTTCGTGGTCTACAATTCGTCCACATATTGGAACATGGTTTGCATTTTGCCCACAAATAATCTATTAAGATACATTAATATAAGTACAATTTAAATAAATATATTTAAACTAGAACCTGACTTTTTTCGAACTCGTTGATTGGTCCTATATCCTCACATCATGAGCCCCAACGACCGTAGTTCCTTTCAACACTTACCCAATTATCTCTCTGAGGGGTCACGACTTAGCACTATCAAATTTTTATGCCCCATGTTCTGTGATATACGTTTTTCACACAACACTTCCGTGATATACATTTTTCACCAAACACTTCCGTCATTTACAATTCGACCCCATTTGAGTGCAAAAATGTGTAACACGAAGAGGGTATTCATGCCATCTTCAATTCAAATTCATTTTTATTTTATTGGTGACAACTCAGTGAACAGGTTCACTTATTCGCATTAACAACCAAAAAATGTATTCAACAACGATTTATGGGAGCCCATCTAACCCTCGGCCGGGTTGGCGATATTATAAATCTTGCACCCAAAACTTCCATCATCTACAAGTGCGCGATATAAATCTTCCACCTGGAACTTCCGTACTCTACAATTTGTCGCGAATTCACGAAAACGATTTTTTATGCCCCCTGTTATGTGATATAAATGTTGCACACCACACTTCTGTGATATACATTTTGCACCAAACACTTGCGTCATATACAATTCGACCTCGGTTATATAGCCCGCCTGTCCAGGAATCCGCGATCTGAAAAGTGGCTAGGCATCGAATGGTTAGCGGTCGGTCGGAGTCATGATATAAAAGCATGATTGCAAATGTGAACCGGTCCATCCGCCAACGTGCACATTGGGACATTTTCGGAAAAACGACCAAGTAACGAGAAAGAGAGAGTAGAGGGGAAAAATGGTCGGATGAGCTTCAAAATAGGGTGACAAGGGCTCCCGAGGAGATGTAAGGCCCTGCCTGTCAAATTGTATATATATTATTCTTCTACTCGTCACAACTCAGTGCATAGGTTCGCCTATTGGCATTAACAACCAAAACAATGTATTCAACAACGATTTACAGAAGCCCAACCGACCCCCGGGTTGGCGCTATTATAGATCTTGCACCCAAAACTTGCATCATCTATAGTTATATTGTATACATCTTGCACCAAAAACTTTTGTGGTCTACAATTCGTCCACATATTGGAACATGGTCAATATTTGGAACACAAATTATCTATTAAGATACATTAATATAAATACAATTTAAATAAATATACTTAAACTTGAACCTGTCTTTTTTCGAACTCGTC
>ML779299.1:49640-59688 GCA_009831015.1 Picea engelmannii | reverse complement strand
AGAAGCACAATATGAAATTTGTGCATGTACCTTCAATTACATAACAATTGAGAAATCGTAATCTAGGATGAATAGAGTATACCTTTAATTCCTTAACATTATAGCTAGGAATTCGAGCCCTTGTAATTTATAAAAGTTGGTAATTGTTGGCCTTAGTTTCTTATTTGTAGAAAATCAGTAATAAATTTATGATTGTATTTTCAATGACAAAACAATAGAGAAATTGTAACCTGGGATGATTAGAGTATACCTTTAACTCCTGAAAAATCTAGCTTGGAATTCTAGCTCTTGTGATTTAGAAAAGATGGTAATTGTTGACACGATCCAAGATGGTAATTGTTGACCCAATCCAAGATGGTAATTGTTGGCCCGATCCAAGTACCCGACCAGATAACTCAAGATAGCAATTGGGGCAATCGAAGGTCTCTCATTTCCCCATCCATAATGAGTGCACATTGCCCCTTGTTCACAAGTTTTTTCCACTCTTTCACAACCCTAATAAAAAGCTTGCAATTGGTTCTTATGTTTTATATTTTTTAAAAGAAGTGAAATCTTTGTCCTACTATGCCTATTATATACTAAAATTTGGAAATCAATTTGTGCCATTTTATTCCTAAAAGTGCATTAATGTGTGAGAGAAATTATTACATTCCCAAATATTAACGCCCTGTTGCTGCAAATATGTCCATTTGAATGCGGCCTACGGGAAATTTTCCATTGTTTTTTAATGCGACCTATGGGAAAATTTTCATTGTTTTTGTTCCTTCTAGAATTGTTGTCTGCTTCCTTTTTCTGCATATCTTTAATTGTAAGAAGCGACTAGAACATAGGAGTATTATAACATGCATACATGTTATTGTGTTGTACACAACTTTTAGATAATTCAGCTGAATAAAATATTATGTATTATATGCAAGGGCTCTACACTACTAATAGTGATTGAAAGTTTTTATTTGAATAATCTTGTAACTAATCCTGTGTCATTGAATGTTTTTATTTGAAAAATCTTGTAACTACTCATGTGTTGAACCTTTTGTTTTTTTACAAAACCCATTGAAAACCAAAAAAATTGTCTTTGTTGATCATCTTTTCTACCCTTGACTCAAGAGAAATTTTCTCAACAAAAGGTTAAATGAAACCAAATAGAAGGAAAGACCATCAATTGGGAGAAGACCAAGATAGAAAAAGTTTATAATAGGTAAAATACATCAGAAAATAAATGCAATTTTTTAAATTTATTGTTCACAAAGTTTGATGTGTTCATTCAACTTCATGGCCTAGATCAATTCTATGTAATTCTAATCCTTCTAGCTTAGGTTCTAATTGGGAATAAATCTAAACTAAGAAAGATGGTAAAACGCGAATTCGACTTGGGCCAAGTCACAAGATGGGATAAGGGATCCATTCGTTGATTGACTAAGGCACCAGTAGTGGTAGTTTTGAGTTCAACACTAGGCATAAATATTTAGGGATAAGGATTTAGTCATTAATTATTCAATATCATGACCACCAAAAATGTTTCAAGATGCTCCTCTATATCTTGAGAAAATGAGTTAGAAACTAATCAACTATTTGATTTGTACCGTCATAACGACCCAAGGGATAATTTTGGATATGAATTAGTGTAAAACTCTATTGCACAAGGCCAAACACGTTCCATTGGAGTGCCAAAGGATATGGCCAAACATATTCCATTGGAGTTCCAAAGAAAATGATGTTTGTTGTTCTTATACTCCATTCAACAACAAAGATGATGTGAGAAAGCAATAGTCTCCTCTTCACCAGAGATAATCGATCAAACTTTGTTGTACGATCCACTTTGCTTAGTTAGATAGCTCGCTTGCAATCGCAACAATGTTTACCATTGTATAGTGATCACAGCGGTGAGAGGCGTTGCAGGGATAACAACGATCTGAGGCAGTGAGGCATTGTGTAGTGATAGCAGCGGTGAAAGGCACAAAAGGGGTACCAACGGTGAGATGCAGTGAGAAGGAAGTGAGGCAGTTAGGAGGCAGTGAGGACATAGAAATTTACTTAAGGTGATGGATTTCATGAATTTTCAGTGAAAATCATTTACCATCCTACATTGAAGTGTTAATCCATGCAACCCTCCCAACAATAACACTTCAAAGTTTATGTCCAATAAGATTCTAAGAAAAAATTATATATATTCACTTATGTCTTATATAAATAAATTTTATGTCTTTAATATTCACTTATCTTTTCTTCAATGAGTCTTTGTAGCATCGAGAATCACATCATTAGCTCCTACACCTCTAAAACTACCACCACCACCACCAATCTTGCATAAACATATGTGTTCATGGATGGATAAGATAAGATATACATATATACATCTTATATTCCATACAAAATGACCCACACATCTCAAAGAACATCCACAAACACATATGTACTTAAGTATTTCGCTAATTTCACCCTACATTCATGTTTTCTTCTTCTCACTTGTATTTGTTCGTTCTTTTTTTCACAAACACATCCTTACTTAAGTATTTTGGTAATTCCAATCTGCATCCATCTTTTCTTCTTCTCATTTTCCTTTGCTTGGTTTTTTTTTCTTTTCACTTGCCTCAACTCTTTGGAGAAAATCTTTGTTCTTTTTTCTTCTCACTTTCCTTACCTCATTAGAGAACATATTTCTTCCTTTGCCCTAGCAGATCGACTACCCTCTATTGTGACATATTCACACAGTTCCTTTTCTTACTTTCTCGCCCACCCTCACTTTCGAAGACTCTCTTTTCGAAGCCTTTCTAATTCGCAGTGTGGTTCTTAATGACACTTTTATCCATCCATTAAGTACCCTAATGTGAATTTGAAGCCATAGCACATAACTACATTTGTGTGATATACTCACTAGAAGGCAAGGGCTCTCTGCCTTGCAGCTCCTCTTGTTAAAATATAAATTACATGTATTCACCATTACAACTCCTAACTAAGTAATTGAGGTGAAATGTTAATTTGAGAAGAAAAATGAATTAAATAAACACAATTTGTTGCATGCATTCATCATTAAAACTCTTAACCAAGCATACTAAGGTGAAATACTAATTTGAGAAGTATTTGAATTCAAGAGTTAATTTGAGAAATATTTGAATCGAAGAAACACATTTTTTGTGAGCTTTACAATCAATAGTGCACATTTAAATGAAAATCAACTACAACTATATTGTGAAAAAAAAAATATAAAGACAAAAACAATGAAGTCATATTCATTCTATTACTCATTTCCAACTTTACTTAATTATGAACCAAGAACAAGAAACTATATTAGATAATATATCGAAATATTTCATTTACTTTTTCCAACTTTACTTAATTATAAGCTAAGAAACTATATTAGATAATATATTGAAATAGAACTAAGAACAAGAAACTATATTAGATAATATATCGAAATATTTCATTTACTCGTCTTTCTTGATAATGAATAATCACACTAGGACACAATCAGAGAGGGGACAAATGAATATCACAATTTGTCCAAAAGAATTTATGGGACTTTCTACTAATGCTTTCTAATCCTTCTGGCTTAGGTTCTAATTGGGAAGAAATCTAAACTAAGAAAGATGGTAAAACTCGAATTCAACTTGGGCCAAGTCACAATATGGTAGAAGGGATCCATTCGTTGATTGACTAAGGCACCAGTAGTGGTATTTTTGAGTTCAACACTAGGCATTAAGATTTAGGGATAATGATTTAGTCATTAATTATTCAATATCGTGACCACCAAAAATGTTTGAAGATGCTCCTCCATATCTTGAGAAAATGAGTTAGAAACTAATCAACTATTTGATTTATACCTTCATAACAACCCAAGGGATACTTTTGGATGTGAATTGGTGCAAAACTCCACTGCACAAGGCCAAACACGTTCCATTGGAGTGCCAGAGGATATGGCCAAACATAATCCATTGGAGTTCCAAAGAAAATGGTGTTTGTTGGTCTTATACTCTGTTCAACAACAAAGAAGATGTGATAAAGCAATAGTCTCTTCTTCACCAGAGTGAATCAATCAAACTTTGTTGTACGATTCACTTTGCTTAGTTAGATAACTCACTTGCAATTGCAACATTGTTTTCCATTGTGTAGTGATCACAACGGTGAGAAGCAATACGAGGATAAAAATGATGTGAGGCAGTGAGGCATTGTGTAGTGATAGAAGCGGTGAGAGGCATAGTAGGGGTACCAACGGTGAGATGCAGTGAGAAGGAAGTGAGGTGGTTAGGAGGCAGTGAGGGCACAGAAATTTACTTAAGGTGATGGATTTCATGAATTTTTAGTGAAAATCATTTTCCATCCAACATTGAAGTGTTAATCCATGCAACCCTCCCAACAATAACACTTCAAAGTTTATGTCCAATAAGATTCTAAGAAAAAATTATATATATTCACTTATGTCTTATATAAATAAATTTTATGTCTATAATATTCACTTATCTTTTCTTCAATGAGTCTTTGTAGCATTGAGAATCGCATCGTTAGCTCCTCCACCTCTAAAACTACCACCACCACTGCCAATCTTGAATAAACATACGTGTTCATGGATGGATAGGATAAGGTTTACATATATACATCTTATATTCCATACAAAATGACCCACACATCTCAAAGAACATCCACAAACACATATGTACTTAAGTATTTCACTAATTCCACCCTACATCTATCTTTTCTTCTTCTCACTTGTATTTGTTCGTTCTTTTTTTCACAAACACATCCTTACTTAAGTATTTTGGTAATTCCAATCTACATCCATCTTTTCTTCTTCTCATTTTCCTTTGCTTGGTGTTTTTTTCTTCTCACTTGCCTTAGCTCTTTCAAGAACATCTTTGTTCTTTTTTCTTCTCACTTTCCTTAGCTCATTCTAGAACATCTTTCTTCCTTTGCCCTAGCAGATCGACTACCCTCTTTTGTGACATATTCACACAATTCCCTTTCTTTCTTTCTCGTCTACCCTCACTTTCTGAGTCTCTCTTTTTGGCCCACCCTCACTTTCGAAGACTCTCTTTTCGAAGCCTTTCTAATCCGCAGTGTGGTTCTTAATGACACTTCTATCCATCCATTAAGTACCCTAATGTGAATTTGAAGCCATAGCACATAACTATATTTGTGTGACATACTCACTGGAATGCAAGGGCTCTCTACCTTGTAGCTCCTCTTGTTAAAATATAAATTACATGTATTCACCATTACAACTCCTAACTAAGTAATTGAGGTGAAATGATAATTTGAGAAAAAAAAAATGAATTAAATAAACACAATTTGTTGCATGCATTCATCATTAAAACTTTTAACCAAGCATACTAAGGTGAAATACAAATTTGAGAAGTATTTGAATTCAAGAGTTAATTTGAGAAATATTTGAATTGAAGAAACACATTTTTTGTGAACTTTACGATCAATAGTGCACATTTAAATGAAAATCAACTACAACTATATTCTGGAAAAAAATAATATAAAGACAAAAATAATGAAGTCATGTTCATTCTATTACTCATTTCCAACTTTACTTAATTATGAACCAAGAACAAGAAACTATATTAGATAATATATCAAAATATTTCATTTACTTTTTCCAACTTTACTTAATTATAAGCTAAGAAACTATATTAGATAATATATTGAAATATAACTAAGAATAAGAAACTATATTATATAATACATCAAAATATTTCATTTACTCATCTTTCTGAATAATGAATAGTCTCGCGAGGACAAAATCAAAGAGGGGACAAATGAATATCACAGTTTGTCCAAAAGAATTTATGGGACTTTTTGATAATGCTTTCTAATCCTTTTGCAAATCTAAACTAAGAAAGATGGTAAAACTCGAATTCAACTTGGGCCAAGTCACAAGATGGGAGAAGGGATCCATTCGTTGATTGACTAAGGTACCAATAGTGGTAGTTTTGAGTTCAACACTAGGTATAAAGATTTAGGGATAAGGATTTAGTCACTAATTATTCAATATCATGACCACCAAAAATGTTTGAAGATGCTCCTCCATATCTTGAGAAAATTTGTTAGAAACTAATCAACTATTTGATTTGTACCTTCATAACAACCCAAGGGATAATTTTGGATATGAATTGGTGCAAAAATCCACTGCAAAAGGCCAAACACTTTCCATTGGAGTGCCAAAGGATATGGCCAAACATATTCCATTGGAGTTCCAAAGAAAATGGTGTTTGTTGGTCTTATACTACGTTCAACAACAAAGAAGATGTGATAAAGAAATAGTCTCTTCTTCAAGAGAGTGAATTGATCAAACTTTATTGTACGATCCACTTTGCTTAGTTAGATAGATCGCTTGCAATTGCAACAATGTTTACCATTGTGTAGTTATCACAATGGTGAGAGGCACTGTAGATATAACAACGATGTGAGGCAGTGAGGCATTGTGTAGTGATAACAGCGGTGAGAGGCACAGTAGGGGTACCAACGGTGAGATGCAATGAGAAGGAAGTGAGGTGGTTAGGAGGCGGTGAGGACATAAAAATTTACTTAAGGTGGTCGATTTCATGAATTTTCACTGAAAATCATTTACCATCCCACATTGAAGTGTTAATCCATGCAACCCTCCCAACAATAACACTTCAAAGTTTATGTCCAATAAGATTCTAAGAAAAAAACATATATATTCACTTATGTCTTATATAAAGAAATGTTATGTCTATAATATTCACTTATCTTTTCTTCAATGAGTCTTTGTAGCATTGAGAATCACATCATTAGCTCATCCACCTCTAAAACTACCGCCACCACCACCAATATTGCATAAACATACGTGTTCATGGATGGATAGGATAAGATGTACATATATACATCTTATATTCCATACAAAATGACCCACGCATCTCAAAGAACATCCACAAACACATATGTACTTAAGTATTTCACTAATTCCACCCTACATCCATCTTTTCTTCTTCTCACTTGTATTTTTTCATTCTTTTTTTCACAAACACATCCTTACTTAAGTATTTTGGTCATTCCAATCTACATCCATCTTTTCTTCTTCTCGTTTTCCTTTGCTTGTTGTTTTTTTCTTCTCACTTGCCTTAGCTCTTTCGAGAACATCCTTGTTCTTTTTTCTTCTCACTTTCCTTAGCTCATTTGAGAACATATTTCTTCCTTTGCCCTAGCAAATCGACTACCCTCTTTTGTGACATATTCACATGGTTCCGTTTCTTTCTTTCTCGCCCACCCTCACTTTTTGAGTCTCTCTTTTTTGCCCACCCTCACTTTTGAATACTCTCTTTTCGAAGCCTTTCTAATCCGCAGTGTGGTTCTTAATGACACTTCTATCCATCCATTAAGTACCTTGATGTGAATTTGAATCCATAGCACATAACTACATTTGTGTGACATACTCACTGGAAGGCAAGGGCTCTCTACCCTGCAGCTCCTCTTGTTAAAATATAAATTACATGTATTCACCAGTACAACTCCTAACTAAGTAATTGAGGTGAAATGCTAATTTGAGAAAGAAAAAAAATGAATTAAATAAACACAATTTGTTGCATGCATTCATCATTAAAACTCTTAACCAAGCATACTAAGGTAAAGTACTTATTTGAGAAGTATTTGAATTCAAGAGTTAATTTGAGAAATATTTGAATCGAAGAAACACATTTTTTGTGAACTTTACGATAAATAGTGCATATTTAAATGAAAATCAACTACAACTATATAGTGAAAAAAAATAATATAAAGACAAAAATAATGAATTCATATTCATTTCCAACTTTACTTAATTATAAGCTAAGAAACTATATTAGATAATATATTGAAATAGAATTAAGAACAAGAAACTATATTAGATAATATATCAAAATATATCATTTACTCGTCTTTCTTGATAATGAATAATCTCACGAGGACACGATCAGAGAGGGGACAAATGAATATCACAGTTTGTCCAAAATAATTTATGGGACTTTCTGCTAATGCTTTCTAATGGATATCATTAATGGGTGCTTCTTAACTAAAAATATAGAATCCTCACTTTGTTCAAAAAACATTGCTTTCTTATGGATATCATTGATGGGTGCTTCTTAACTATAAATGTAGAATCCTCGCTTTGTTCCAACAAGTCTGTTAATTTCCTATTGAATTGTTTTTTAGAGGTTGTAAAGACTGCATTTTTAAACACATGTTCCTTGAATGTATAATTCTTTAATACCAAGTACCAGTGTTTAATTTGTAAAGCGGGAGACCTCCAGGTCATTTTGGAAAGATCTAGCAACAATGCACCAAGTACTTAATTTATCTAGTTCTAAAAAGTAATGAAAATACATTTACATTTACTATTTCCAAGAGATCATAATTGGTATATATATATATATATATGAAATGATATTAAAGTCAAATATTAGAAATGGAAATACTGAAATGCCTTACTTTATATCTTCCCAATACTTGGGCATTTGGATTAATTCATTGTGAAAATTGAGCAAGGATAAATACTCAACAATTGCCTTGCCTCCTTCTCCAACTTTGAAGTCATAATCTGCTAGTGGATCTCCAGTCAAGTAATTTACAATATCTTTTTCCATCTCCTCATTTTGTATTTCCAAGGGTGCACTGTCATGCTCATTGTGATTTTCTGTGACATCTTGCATGTCATCTACATTATCGATAGCATTTTGAGGCTCTCTTTCTTCTTCAAAATATGCAAAACCCATCTCTGCATGGCCCTCGCTAACAACACTCGAACCGACATCTAAATTTTGGAGTTCTCTAAGAAGGAAGTCTATTGTCGAGCTTCCTTTGCAGCTGAACATAATGAGGTTGTTTCAACTAATCCAACATCACAAAAATACAAGTAATCATGTGAAATTAGAAATGTAAATATCAATTAAATAGAAAACAACAAGACTTTCAAGGGTTTTGAGAACATATAGTAGGATTAAAAATAAAAAAATCAAGTACCTTTTCCTCTATCAAAGCCCATTGATATCATATCTACAATATCCTCTTCCTGGGGAGACTTTCTCCTCTTTCTTCATCTGGACACAAGACTACCCTACAGGAAATCATGTCAATATCTTTACCCAACAGATACAACAAAAACATTATCAAAATTGGGAAATATTCCCAAGCTTCTTGGTTCAAACTCAAAATACAAACTGTATAAGACTATTCGACAAATAAAATAACAAACCTATAGAGAATAATTGGAATTAGGATTTGTTAATTCATCAAAATATTTTTAAATTGTAACAACAACAAATACATAATTAAATAATGAGTATTGTCTCTGAAACGATGAAGCTATAATGTTGACGAATATTGATTTCTCCATGAATTTAGACAAGCTTATAAATTCATAATTTACTAATACAAAATTTCTACTTTGCATTTTCAAAGAATCCTAACATAGGATACATACATTAGCATAAACATTGAAGCCACAATTAACTTGAAGAATGGACCATTGTCCCGTGAAGGCCTTCAAAGTAAATCCAGTCCAAGTGTGTCTACAGGAAGGAATGTAGAAAATAAACAAAGCAGTAGCAATGTCGATAATCCACCAAGACAAGCTCACTGTCAGAGCCGCCCCTACAAGGCCAAATCCCAGCTTGAATAAAAAACACTACTAGAACAATATGTATGGAAAATGCAAATCACCTGCACTTTCTCTTAAAAGTTAACATCTGACGCTAAATGATAGCAACTACACCCTGGACAAATATAAAAACTAGAGCCATATCAACAAGTCATTTGAGCTAGAGGAAAGAAGATAAAAAATAGGCTACCATTTCTATTTGTGAAGAAGAATTGAAGAATTTAAACCAAACCATCAAGTAACCAACTATATCTCTTTAGAATTGATTCACACTCAAGAAATATATTTCACATCAAAATGAAACTCCTATCTGCCAAATATGGAACATGACTCAGCATAAAAAACTAACAAGTCATCTCCTGATAAAAAATAATTCCCAAACAAAATCAACAATATATAGAACATAGCTTTTATAAGTGCCTGAAAACTTAACAAACAAACAAACATTATTTCTGA
>ML779298.1:884773-896358 GCA_009831015.1 Picea engelmannii | reverse complement strand
AACATAAGTTGTCATCGCAAGTACGACGACAACTTAAATAGCTGCGACAATTTTGCAATATAAACAACAAAAGTTGTCGTCACAAGTGCGATGACAACTTAAATAGTTGTGACAATTTTTCAATATAAACAACAAAAGTGGTCGTCGCACGTGAGATGGAAACTTAAATAGCTGTGACAGTTTTTCTATGTAAACAACGAAAAGTTTTCATCGCAAGTGTGACATCAACTTAAATAGCTGCGACAGTTTTGTTATGTAAACAACGAAAAGTTGTCGTCGCCGTTGAGACAACAATTTTGTTATGTAAACAATGAAAGTTGTCATCGCAATTGAGATGAAATGTTGGTTTCACATTTTTACCTTAATTGTCGTATTGGTGACGATATTTCTTTTTTGTCGCAATTGTGATAAGTTCCCTAGTGGTGTCGCTCTTGCGACATTGAATCAATTTTGTCACAATTTCCACGTGACACAAAATGACATTTCAGAGAGTTTAGATTCATCTCAAATTCCATGAAATAACATCGCAAGAGCGTTGAAATAACCATCGCAAAATGACCCAAATTTGCCAGTGAGTACCCATATCTTTTTGAAGACTTTTGAATTTTTGATCATACATAATGCACTGAGGATGGTGCATAAATAAAGGGGAGGGTAATGTAACACCATAGCATGAAACCCAATTGGAAATGTAAATGTAAATGTACATTTAGGATGGTGAGATTTCGACACTAAGTTTTGGGTTATGTTCTTGTGCACGTGCACAAAAGGTGGAGTTCATGCCCATTTCATAGTTTGCACACACCTGAGGAAGTGCACGAGGATTGTCTTGAAGTTTGCATCAGACCGAGGTTTGTAGCCAAGATATTTTGGGGACATAGAGTATTTGTATATAAATATTTTGAGGTTGGAGTGCTTGTGTGGTAGAGTGTGACAAAGTGCTTAGTTTTGCATGTGCACCAAGTGAGGGTGCACACCCATTTCATAGTTATGTGCATACCCAAATAATTCTGTTGTGAGGCTAAAAGGCAAATGAGCCTATCTTTGTAAAAATGTAATTACACTCAGATAATTAATGAAAATATATCAATGCGCGTAGACCAATCAGAAAAAATATACGGGGAGCTTAAACTCCACTAGAAAGGGAAAAGGGGATAAGAGTTAGGAAGAGGGAAAATTTTAATAATATTTCCAAAAGTGTAATTTATGGGATATATATTTATCCTATGTTCCTAAGGGATGGGAATAGGTCACCAAGTGGAGCGAAGCTAGTTCTTAAGGTGACGAGTGTCTAGTTTTAATCATGCAAATAAATTGTTGGGCCTTAGCGTATTTCAGAAGGATTCATTTATTCCTTTAGGAGGAAAACCAATTTTCCTCTGCTAAGCATATATATCTTGTTGTAACTTGTTGCCATCACATAACCTTGTAATTGGGGAAGGCCTGTGTGTTATTGAATAAGTGGGTTGTCAGACCCGTGTACTATTGAAGAGGTGGGTTGTCAGGCTCGTGTGTTATTGAAGAGGTGGGTTGTCATACCCATGTGCTATTGAAGAGGCAATTTTATAGGCCCGTGTGATATTGAAGAAGTGAGTTGTTAGGCCCGTAAGAATTCTCCCCAAGTGAGAGATCTGTTTGGAATTGCTTTCTCAATGTGCCCAATTTCATCTATAGGGCTCTAAGACTTCCTGTATGGCATGTTGTTGAAGCCTTAGAAGGGAAGTGGGGCATCCAAAGGACTATTGATCAAAGAAGGGGCACACTTCCTGGGGTGGGACAAGCATGTGGGGAATGAGGGACTATAGTCTGTTTTTTGGGGTTGGCACCTTTGTCTGAGTGTTTTGACTATTGATAGACATTATCTTGGCTTAGGAATCCTTTTCCTTTGTATAGTTTAAGCCCCAACTCGGGGGTGACCTACAGCTAATATGTTTTGAGCCGTAGATTCTACGACTCAAAACTTATGTATCAAGTCTTTACTGCATTCACTGATAAGTTTTTTCCAGATTCAGAAAATAAGGGTGGTTGGGTGGTGCAAGGGAAGGTTGGTGCCTGCAGAGGGGGTTGGTGCTTCCTTGTTAGTTGTAGCTGAGTAAATAGGGGGTCATATCCTCCTACCAATTGGTGCTGGTGGAAAAGGGTGTGGGTGCATCCTGATCAGTTGGTGCTGATCGAAAAGGAAGAATATCTTCCTTCTATGTAACATGTAAAACAAATTTTGTAGTTAATAGAAAAACCTTTGTGGTTTTTCCCAATTTGGTTCCACGATAAAATATTGTGTCAAAATTATGTTTGCATAAATAAAAGAAAATGATAAAATTATTGTGTCACTGATTCACTCCCCCCCCCCCTCTCAGTGACAGGATCTGATCCTTCAATATATATATATATATATATGGATTATATATGTTGTAGAACTACATGTTTGTTGCATATGCAGGGCATGGGCCATGATAGTTTATATGTGTTTATATATTGTTTAACATGTGAATGCTTATGTTATTTATGTTTATAGAATTGGTACATAATTATGTTGGGTTGTGCATGTGTTGTTAGTTCTGCATAACTATTGAAGATGTAGAGCATGGTAGTTGTTAAGTGTTTCCTATTAGATAATTATGTGGTAATGGTCATGAGATTTCGAGGCAATGCTTGAATCATTGTGTGCGCAGGGAAATCAATATGCACACACAAATGGGATAGACCTCGTGCACAATATAGGAATGGTTGTGTGTGTAGTTGTATCATGAGTTCAATATGTTGTTCTAGTCGCTATCTGTTAAGTAAATTCAATAGTAATTGTATGGGTTCTAACACGAAGCTAGGAATTTTGTGCGTGCTAAGGGACTGTCGATGTGGCCGACACAATGACGATTGAGCACACATAATTTATAATCCATAGTTGTTGTGCATGGTATGAGACTAGTTTGCGTGCACTAGGAAAAAATAGTTGCGTGTAGCACAAGGCCAGTTGTGTGCATTGTTGTTTTCAATGAGGTGCTTCCGCAAAAGAAAGAATTGATATCAGCTATTTATTTAGCGAGTTGTGGTAGTGGAGACTTTACAATGTGGTAACGAGACTCAACTATAAGGATGGATATGTTACAAAGTGGTATTAGAGTTAAAAATTTTGATGTGACATGGCCTGGAGCAGAGCTGGGGACATTACATAGAACATGTACCTCTTCACCTACGGTACATTTGAATGTGCAAGCAATTGTGGGTTGTTGATCTTAACTAGTGTGTGCAATCCTAACCATTCACAATAAGGCACTCACCCCGATAATCTAATAACACATAAGATATTGTGAATCCTTTCTACCATTGATCTCCCTCAAGCGCATTCTTATTTCTCTTCAAGCCAAATAGGTGCATCTCATTGACCATTGTCTTTCACCTCAACATTTTTACAAATTAAGGGTTATTGGGTAGATTTATTACATAAGGATCAAATTATATATGCCTATTTCACCTAGACATGTTATTTCCAATCTATTCATTATAGATCATTACATGCATCTCATCTAGCCATGACACTCTCTTCTAGTACCCTACACAATACAAGGAAGATCATATTTTCTCAACAATTCATCATGGATATTCTTCCCTCCAATGCTCTTCAATGTGGGTGGAAAGAGCCCAATCTATTATATTGTTTCTAGGAATTTCCTACAAGAACAACACTTGGCTCTAAATCATCCAAAGAGTAGCAAATTCATAGTGGGTGATTGAATCTTGACTTTCCCATCCTCTATGTTCACATGTATACATCTACATTCCACCCAACATCTGTAATTTTCCTCTTCACAATGCTACTTTTTGGTTAATTTCTAGATGGGTTAATGGTTAGCAATTAAGAACATGTCATTAGGAGTCTAGAGCATGAATATGATAATACTAGAATGAATGGAGTTAATGGAAAATGAGAGAGTTGAGGAAAGTTTTGGCTAACATTACTACTAATAATAGAAAAGTAGGACATTTACTCAACCCATGATTGTACTCAACCCATGCTTCCATAAATATGTGAGAAGAATTCCCCACCAAACTCTTAATGCATTCAATGATTGGTTTTATAATTCAATGGAGGTGGATGCATTTATTTAAGGCACATGACATAAAAGAGATGAGATCTAAGGATGACACTTGGTAATAGAGAGTTTACTTTCCCATAGGCTCCCTTTCATCTTCCCTTCTAGTGGGAATCATAACCCCTCTCATTCTCTCTGCAACCATCTTGGACCTTTATCTAATATATCCTAGCATTAATATTTACATGGTTTGAGTTCACCATGGTAATCCTACCACATGATCCCTATAAGTATATGTACATCATACATGCCTAGCCATTCACTAGTCAAGCCTTGCCTTGAGCTCCACACTGGGAATTCATACTAGCATATTTATATCATTTAATACATGTTCATTTATTTAAGCTCACATGGCTTAACTCCCATCATTATAACCATACATTTAAAATTTATACATAATATGATCCTATGACATTCAAGGGATCAAAACTAAGGTATCAAATCCTATTTCAATCTATAATACTATTGTGCCTTTCTAAGAGCCTTATTTATCATGTGCCATCACCCACTGTTATTTCTACTATTCACATGAACCAAGAATAGTTCTAGGTTTGCTAAAATGCACCATGTTGGTGGATAATACTTGTTGAGAAACATAGGAAACATTATAACATGAACTTGTATTAAATTGAAAGGATTGAAACTATCATCCCTTCAAAAAAATACATGATAAGCCATATACACATCAAAATAGCGTTCTAGCTACCTACTCATGTAAGCAACGCAAATGCAAGAGAATATATATATATATATATATATATATATATATATATATATATATATATATATATATATATATATATATATAATCCATTCATTTTATTAAGATCACTAACTACAAAGTCAATTATTTCAATAGGTATGGATTTCTCTTTCATGTTCACATTGATCTAAAAATAGTTTATGCTTGCAATATTGAGTCTCATAGTGGTGCTTTATATTCAAAATATGAGCAATTTTCCTATGCCAAATTGATTCCTATCCACTTTGTTATATGTCCCAACTTCCTAAACCAGTAGAAATCCAAATATATATTGGTCTAATATGCATGTCGAGGTTATGGAAACTGGAGGTTGCATATATAAAGTTCCAACGTTTGATAGAACTAACATTTATGTGAACTTGATATATTCCCTATCATCACAACCTTGAGGTGCATATTAAAGTAGTTTGTGCTAGTTTCCCTATTAAATTCACTAAATATAGTCTAGATTCAATGCATCACTACATGCAAGGGAAAACACATGCATGAAGAGTTGATGGATAGCTGTGGGAAACACATGCATGAAGAGTTGATGGATAGCTGTCAACCCCACCTGGGTTGTAGAGTGAAAATCTATTAGCTTTTTTTCTTTTTTCTTTCTTGAATTGTTGAACTCATGTCATTCGCATTGTGTTCCATACTTATCTTCCCATGTCAACAAATCATCAGATCAACATTCTACTTTATTTCTCTTTTTACATTGTAAAATCTATTAGCTATTAATGTGTGTTTGACTACATTTTACTTCTTTTGAAGTTAGCATGATTTGAATAAGAAATGATTTAGAAAACCCTTTTTATCTCAAAAAAGATTGTACTCATATTATTGAGAGAGATGAAATGGTCATCTCCTCAAAGAATAAATTCTAAGCCATCATTACATCAACATGGCCATCCCCTTACTTACCCATTCAAGCAAGGCATGTGCATGAGATTTAATTCTTGTACCTAGCTTTTCACAATCATTTCTTAAGGCATTCAATTGATATGAACACTTATTAGATATAGAATCTAGCTTTTCACAATCATTTCTTAAGGCATTCAATCGATATGAACACTTATTAGATATACAGTGAAGAACCATGAATTTCTTATTTCTTATTATCCATGGGAAAATCCTGAATGTTTTGTTACTTCATTTTTGCCATAGAAAGTGGATAATGACCATCCTAATTACTTGTGTACACTTCTAATAGATTGTGTGGCATCACCAAGGATCCCCAAGAACGAAATCCCTGCAATAGAGTTTCTATGTAATCATATCTATAAATTGTCCTTGGATACAAGTTCAGGCCTCCTTAGCAAATGAGCACCTCCAAAAAACATGGTGAACATCTTCAATTTTCTCTCTATCATTGTAATTTCTATCTATTAATACCATTTTTATTAGGAGTTCCATGTACTTAGCAGCTCATTTTAAGTTTAAATTGAATATATTTAAAATATTGTTACAAAGTGCTTCAGAATAGGTTCTTTGGGATGATTTCTACATACTACAAGGGTGTATAAAAACTATGGTTATCTTCTAGTGCCTTGTAATGGAATCCTTAATCATTTGAAATGATGGTGTAATATTCACATACAACCATGGACAACCTCACTTTGTCATCATCATTATTGTGTAGTAATGTGTTTTCTAGGGTTGATTTTAAATATGACCTAGTCAAATGCTAATTTGTTATATTTATAGGTGGTTAGGACTACCCTAGTCATTATGTGGGCCCATAATCCCTCTTGACGAGGATTCCCTACCTCTTGAGTTGTGTATAAATACACACTCAAGTCTCATTTGTACTATTCATCATGACATCTTCTTGATCTCTCTAATACATGTGATTTATCCTACATGAACTATAAGCTCTTTGTTTTCTTTGTTGTTCTTGGGTTGCATCTTCTCTCCAATGCACGTATGATTCTTCTCTCTAGTGCAATTATGAATCGACACTGGCACACTTATTAGAGTATTATGTTGTGTTTCCCTAGTTTATTTTTTATTCTAGTTTACTGCAAGAATTAGGGTTTATAGTTTGGTTCCATTCAATCCCTTCACTCTCTTATGAATCACAACATCGTATCGTAGTGGATGTGAACCTCCTTCTCTCTTTTTGTTGTTGTTTATAGTCTTATCCTTGCTAATTATACCTGTGATCAATTATTGCAATGAAAGAATGCCTAACCTATAGGAGTTTTGGGGGGTTGTTTTTTATGGTGTTATTGGCCAAATAAGGGCTCCTTGTTTGAGGATTTTCAGCATGTTTTATGTGATTTTTGGAGATATTGTGCATAGGTTTGAAACAACCAATGTGAGGTCTACTATTTGGTTTATTTCAATTTTTTTTATCATTTTTTACTCAGACGTTGATTTGAGGCTTTTGGTTAGTGATCATTGTTGTTTTGTGATTGTGGAACTAGGTTTCATTTTTTTTGCAAGTGAGCCAAATTTTTAGGCTAGCACCTTTTTTATGGTATTTAAAATATTTAAACCCTCCTTGAAGGCCAACACCTCTTTCTAAGGTTTCATGATGTTCGAAACCCTAAATCCAAGACTCTTTCCTCCTTTGTTTTTCAATATATATCTATTGTAGATTTGTTGAAGTCTGGCATAAATTTATGAAGAGGCTAGTACATTAGGATGTTTTAGGGTTTATTCCCTATCCTAATACCATCACACTCTTCTTGTTCTTCATCAACATATATATACTAAAAATTCATTGAAGTGCATTGTATATTTCTAGAAGAGGTTGGTAATGTTATCCCCATTTTGTATATAACTAAGGAGATTATGTCTCGAGGCCCTCAAGTTGCATATATGGAGTATCGAGAGACTACATGACTAGAAGTACCCTTTTGCACAGATGGAAAACCCTCTCACCACCACACATGGTCATAGTTTTGCAGATGGGATCCACCACACCAGCTTGCTTCTGGAAGGAAGTGGGCCTTTCTCCATGAAGTACAAGTCAGTGTTATGGTGAGCATCATTTCAATATTTAATCCATTTGATTATGTTGTATCTTAGATTGCTCTAGATTTCATGATGTATTCTTGGAAATTATGCCTTTTTCCCTACTTCACCTTGGTGGTTGACATTGTGCCCTAGTAAGTGGTTTTCCTTGGGGATGAGTTTGATACTAGGAACTCCCTTAATGAGCCATCGTATCATTCTCGACCATACTTACCACTTTCCATCATTATCCCCCCCACATTTCCTTATCTCTTGGGATTTTAGGGTGTATTGACCCAAGAAGGGGTTGTCGCTCATTCTATACGAAGAAGGGGTTGAAGGCCCATAGGGGTTGATGTTGGATAAAAGATAAAATGCTTGTATAAACCTTGCAAAATCTTCACCCAGGGTTCACCCAAGAAATCAATGAAATTCTTATCTTTGAGTAAGGGGACCCACAATATAATAAATATTGCTTAAAATGTTAGTTGAAGGATAGGAGGTCTCATCACGAGCCGACCTATCACATCCATGAATATATAGTGGTATGACATTGCCATCATCTGGTCACCAAAACAAGGTAATGGCTCTCAGTTGCATGGCTGAGAGAAAGGGGGCTTCATCACGAGCCAACCTTCTCATTTCCACTAGGTGTTTTTTGGTGACATTTCCATCATCTGGTCACCACGCCAGGGCAATGACCTTCAATCTCTCCTTATGATATATTGTACAAAGAAATAAAGATAAAAGGAAATTGATGGGCTTGGAAAAAGTGCATTGTGGACAAAGGTACCACACATCATCTATAAAGGCACCCATGATTGAGACACTACGACCCCTTGTATGTCATGAGACCTATTCCCACTGATTCTTAACCCCAACCACCTCATCCACTTTACATGGCTTAGAAAGGGATCTCTTGGAAACTCTCCTTAACATAGGGAAAGATCTTCCCAATAGGACACCTCGTCAACCCTCCCATATTCAAGCTTGCCAAGTTGCATGGTGTCTTTGAGAAATTAATTGTTTTATATAGTGATATTTGATTCACATGATTAGATGGCTTATTTATTGATTGGATTCATTTATCATGATGTTATGACTTGAGATCCTTGGAGGTTGTGCTCTTTTATCTTTACAGGACCTAGTTGGTGGACATTTTTGGGAGAACAAGCTTAGCTTGGGCTTCCATGGGGCTACAAGCCCACAGGTTGGATGCTAAGGGCCCACTTTCCAGATGGGGAAGATAAGACTTAGAAGGCCTTGCTGGTGACTTGGGCGACATAGCCTAGACCTCACTTACCAAATGATTTTCCTAGGAGGGGAAAAAGTCCTCTTTTTGAATCTTGACGTCATGTTTGGGGGGCTAGGGCATGGTGGTGAGGTGCTACTCATTTGACACATGGATGTTTTGAGGAGAAGAGGGTCTTCACCATGATGAGATCATATATATGCTTGACTTGTGGCATTTGGAGGCCTACCTACATGTCTCCAACACCAACAACTTCTTCAAAGTGGCAAAATGTCCCCTAAAGGGATGACACCCATGTAATTAGGGTTTTGTTTGTGCAAAAAGTGAAAGTTTAAATGATTTTTTTAAATATTACTTTCTTAAGAGGGAAAGATTAGGGTTTTCGACCCCTGATATTGTGGTTTTACCCTTAATTTGTGGACAAGTCACCTTGGTGACATTTTGTATAAATAGAGATCATAAGATCTCATTTTAATAACATAACCCTCCCTCATTGTGAGAGGAATTGATCTGAAATTGATGAATGGTTGGTGGAAGTCTAGCACTAGCCTTGGATGATGTTTTCTAGCTCTTATGGTGGCTTATCTTGGCATTTCTCTTGATCTTGGTATGGTCTTTTACTATTATGCAATCATTTTTTTCAAGTCAAGTATTGTTATGCTAGGAGCTAGGTGGGAAGTATAAGGGCATACAACCCCACCATAGTCTTCATCATTTTATGCTTCATATCATTGAGTATACAAGGTTTTTCTAAGATAAGTATAAGGACATACACCCTCTTATCTTAAACCCTAGCTAGAGAAAATTGCCTTAGGAAGTAAAAGGGATTACACCCGCAAGGAGGTAGCTTCTCTATATCTTTGTTTATTTGAATCCATTAACCCAATAGTAAAGGTACTAGTCATACTTTTTTACATTGGAGATATAAAATCATTGCCTTGGGAAACACAATTTTTTACCTTTTGAAAGGTTTCTTGCTTGAAGTTGGTTTGCCTCATTTAGAGGAGTCTTCTTCTACTACGGTGTCCCCTCTCTCCCATTACTTTTATTTCTATTAAAAACCCTAACCTACAACCATTAGGGCTGATCTAACCTAGATAAAATACTATCCATAACTCCTAAACTAACCCTAGACTAGATCCTAAATTTTGCTCACTTACTCTACTAACTAGGGCACATCTTTTAAGTTAATTGTTTGCATATTTTGATGGTGTAATTTGTTGATATAAGTGACTGAAAGCTACAGCCATAAGGCTGCAATTTTCTGCAGAAAATACATGTTTACAACAATCATCTTCTATTGCTTCTTAAGTTTCATTTCTCAGACTATATTCATTGCTAATCTTGATGTTGATTTACTTAACTAGTTTAGATTTTTGTATGCTGATTTAGATACTTTATTTGTTGATATAAAATGTCATCTACTGCTGCAAATTAGGGACAAAAAGCTTAAATTTCTGATCCATACTAACATACATCATTGCAAAGTGTCTTTTCTTGTGTCTCGGGAAGGTATTTCGTCATTTGCAGGTTACTCAACATACTTGGCAACCCTTGGACCTTCACAAGACTTCATTCCACACTTTTCACTCTTCTTGGACTCGACTTCTAGGGGCTTCACTGAATTGGTCCCTATACATCTGTATGCACAAGCTCTAACCTTTCACTCTTCTTTTCTTTTCCGACTCTGAGAAATCTGACTCTCTTATGTTTTCCATAAACACAATGCTCACAGAAGTTCAAATCAATTTGTTTAAGATCTGGAAAAAAATTTCTTTTGTGAAGTATCTGCATCCCCTTCTCACTCATGTGTCCAAGCCTATGATGCCATAGTGTTGTATCCACTCCTGTAGAATCTAAAGAGATAGAAGAGTCAGTATTACCAGTACATAAATACAATGTACCTACATTCTCTCCTTTCGCTATCACCAATGATCCTTTGATGACCTTCCACGTCTTATCTGTAAATATGGATATACAACCTTCACTTGCCAACCTCCCTGTTTAAATTAGATTTTTCCTAAAATCTGGAACATGTCTTACCTTTTTCAACAACCATTGGTTTCCATTGCGTTGCTTTATTTTTACCTTTCCCATTCCAACAATTTTGCATGGTGCATCGTCACCCAAATGAACTTGTCCGAAATCACCTTGAACATAATCTAGAAAATGTTTCCTATGGGGTGTGGCATGAAATGAAGCCCATGAATCTACTACCCAAGACTTAGAAATATTATCTACAGAAAGAATCAAAGCATCTTGTAACACATCACCTGTTACATTTGCTTCATGATTTCTCTCCTGTTGTCCATCTCTTTGTTTCTTTGGAGCTCTGCAGTCTTTCTTCAGATGTCGTTTCTTCCCACAATTCCAACACTTTATATTTCCAAGTCTGGATTTGGATCTGCCCTTCCTAGAATTACCACGGTTCCCGAAACCCTTTCCTCTATCCTTTTGTCTTCCCCTATTCTCCATGTTCAACGCATTTCCTGATGTCTCACCTGTGCTTTTCTGTCGCATTTCCTCACTAATGATA
>ML779298.1:873158-884662 GCA_009831015.1 Picea engelmannii | reverse complement strand
GACCCTAAACTTTCCATCTTCCGACATTGCTCCCACTCGAACCAAGAACCCTCTTTTCCTGCGAGTTACCTTTCGCTCGGATACCAGTTGTTAGAAAAACAGGACCGTGGAGCAATAAAATAAAACAAATGTGGAAACAAAACATAGAAGATACACAATACAATAGAGACAGATTTACGTGGTTCACCCAGTGTGGGCTACGTCCACCAGAGAAATTGCTAGGTCCTTCCTTTATTATTATCCAACATATGAAGGGATACCACCTACAACAAACCCGCTGTAACTTCCTCTTCTTTCTCTCACAATCTCCTATCTCATAATACAATATTCACCAACCATAGCCGCAATACATTTCCCTCATAAAAGAGGGTTGCCTTCTAGGGCAAAATCCCCTAACATAATCTCTATCATTAGATCTGTGACCTTATAATGAACGGTCCAGATTTACAATGAAATTACAATATACATTTACAAGGCAATTTTTCCTTCGGGGGCTTCTCCCCCGAACCCCCATCGGGGGACACTTCCCCTGAACCCCCATTGGGGGCCCGCTTTCCCCCAGACCCCTCGGCCGGGGGGATAGCCCCCCTCTGCACTCCCCCACGTGGAAGAGTGTACATACTTCCGGGGTGTAAATACTTCATGGGGTATAAACACGGCTAAAAGTAAAAGACCTCTGAATCAGGAAGATAATCAGGCTCCACAACCAACATTTCAGACTATATTTAAGCTCTCTTTGCAATATTCACTCTCTCTCAAAAGTACTTAGGTTGGTTATACGTAAAATCACTCTCATTTGTATTTTGGGTACAAGTGATCCTATATTGAGTTTTGTCTCCATAAAGCCACTCTCCCATTTGTATTTCATCATTCTCCATTGCATCCTCTATAACTTAAGGGGAGGTGCTGAAATGAGGGTGTAATAGGTGTAATATTCACATATGGCCATGGTCAAATTAATCATCATTGTGTATTAGTGTGTTTCTAGAGTTCAAATTAAAGCTAACCTAATTAAACCCAAATGTATTATATTCGTAGGTGGTTAATACTAACCCAACCATTCCGTGGACACATAACCCCTCTTGGGGAGGATGCCCTACCTCTTGAGTTATGTATAAATACACACTTAAAAGTATCATTTGTAATATTCATCATGCAATCTTCCCAATCTCCCTAATACATGTGATTTATCTTATAGGAACTAGAAAGTTTAGCATAATTATGATTCTTCCCTCTAACACATTTATGACTCACCTCTAACACTTATCTTGTGTTATCCTAGTGTTGTTTTTCTCTAGTTTAAAGTAGGAATTAATGTTTGGAGGTTGGTCTCATTCCATCCCTTTATTCTTTTATGAGTATCAACAAATCATATGGAAGTAGCACTCTGTGTGCTACTATACTCAACCATTGTGTTCTAGAAATATTTTTTCATCTATAAAATATGCTATGTTGTGACTTTATATAGCTTATTATTATTTACCTCTTAGTAATTATAAATATGTGACATGGTTGTTATTGCAAGGTATGTTAATGTGATCCTAGTTATTATAGAACTAAACAAGACATCATTGTGGGTAGACCGAAGGTAAATTAATTTGTGGTAATCATATAATAGATTCAAATGATAGGTTGGATTTTACAATGTTGGTATACTTTTTCTATGTGAATAGCTAATGGTGGTGAGATTTTATGCTTTGTTCATTCTTAATTAAAAAATGGACTTCTATTTGGGTAAAAAATGGACTTCTATTTGGGTAATGAATTCAAAGACATATTCAATGTAGATCCTAGTCAATGTGCACAACATTTGAGAAATAAAAAATCATTGCATCCTAAACTATTGAATAACCTTTTTCTTTAGCTACGAAAACAAAGGGTTTACTTGAGTTAAATAAAGTCCCAAGGGAACAAGAGATTTGGCATGTTGTATGGGAACATCGACAAAAGACTAGCAAATTCACCACCACCCAAATGTTTCCCACTATTTTTTTCACCAAATAATTTGCAAGTGATGGACTTAGTGGCCCATTTCTATAACAAAAAAATCAAAGGGAGGGTTTCTGACTTTGTTTTGGGCATTTGCTACCATTTTTTTTTGCATGCAAAGCAAGTATGTGAGGAAGAATCTATTGGTAATTAACTAGTTATGGCCGCTAATGAACATAACTAAGCATATTGCTCACTATATTTAGAGATTGCATGAAACATAACACATCATCTCATCATCTACATGGTGTCAAAGGAATTTTTAGTGGTAGCTTCTCACCAAAGGATGAGACAAAAATGGAGAAATTTTGTTCTTTTGCTTGGCCAAGGACGAACGCTTTGAATCATAAACTTCATATCTTTGAAGAAAACATTTAGGTTTTGAAGAAGTGAAGTCAAATTTGATATCTTAATGCTTAAGACCTACTAGCTACATACTTCATCTAAGTTCATCTTCCTAGGTTCAAATATCATCCATTTGAAAATTTTATTAATCAATCACTCTTTTTTAGCAATTTATATGTCCTTATGGTCTCGTGGATGCATATGTGGCTCATTTGGAAGTTGATAATACTGGAAATGCATGTTTATGCCCCTCATACAAAAAGTGTGTGATGCAAATTGTATTGTCCTCGAGTACACATTCTTTAGCCCATATGGTTGGTTAAACTAAATTCCAAGTAAGGAATTTTTATAGTTTGGATACTTTTCCTAGCATTTTTAGTTTCAAGTCTGGCCCCTCATACACATTTTTTGTGATGCAAACTAGATTTTCCTCAAGTATATGGACTTTAGTTGACATAGTGGCCCAAACTAAATTTTGAGTAAGGAGACTTCCTAGTTTGGATACTTTCCCTAACATTTTTAATTTCAACTCTACTCCCTCACACAAATAGCCTATGATGGGAAACTGTATTATCCTGTTAAATAAAAGCATTATTCGACATAGTGGTTTAAACTGAAGTTTGAGTATTTGTTGAAAAAATAATAAAATAAATCAATTTATTTTCATTGAAAATATAGAAGGTAAATTTAATTTATTTCCATGGCCTGGTAGTTATTTTTCACATACTTCATATCTTCCTAAATTGAATAAAAGAAGTGTTGTTGAGTCAATTGAATTGAATTTGGTGACCTTGGCTGTGAGGCGGTGGGGTGCTGACACTGGTGATAGTCAAATGTATCTTATGCCAAGGATGTGTAGAGGATCAATGTGGAGTGATCTAGCTTAGTAGTACAATGAAGTCAAGTGAACAAGCAGAGTCTAATGTGAAGTGCCAAGACAATGAAAGAATCAATATGTCAACTGCTAGTACAGTGAAGTGAGGCCAACTGCTATTGGATCTGGCTGCTCTTCTAATGTGGGCAAGAAAGAATATGTGATATCGGTCAAGCATGCAACACCTGCCTTGTTGGCGGGTCGGTTGTTGCAATTGGAGAGGGTGTATTAAGTCGGTCGGTCGATAAAAGTGTCATACAATTCTCATCTCCATCTATTACGTAGTATGAGTTGGCGTTGATCACCTACCTTATTGGACAAGCAGCGGAGTGGTCACAAACTAGGGATTCGTTAGGAGAGATAGGTATATGATGTTTGAATGTAGCGGACACGAAGTTGAGTAATGTAGGGCCCTTTAGTATGGTGGATGGTGCTCTTAGATATGTTTTGGAAGGAGCCTGGGGCATCCATGTGAGATGGGGAGGCTGGATATGTTGTGTGCTAGGTTTCGGTAGGGAGAGAGAAGTTGTTCCTCGGCTCATAATAGGTTGTTCTTCAAATGAATACACGGGTAGTCCGACTTTGGGTCTTCTCTAGTAGTAAATACCCCTTTCAGGTGGTGGTGTCAAAACTCCAATATCCCTTGCATGTAGGTGGAGGTGGTAGCTTGAATACCCATATTCCGGTGATAGGTTTTGAATTGATACCATGCCCAGGTGGTGAAAAGTAATTATCTGGAGCTCAACTACGAGCGGGTTAAGATCAAGTCAATATTCTTCCAAAAGTCAAATCAATATAAATATATTAGTTGTTGATTGGGAAAGATCTCACCTTCTTTGACTAGGATCGTAATATAAGGAAGTCATAAGTAGGGTAGCAATATCAAACAAGCACTAACAAACTAATATGGATGACCCTTCCACCGGTTCTGCACCACTTCACATCCATCAAAATCAGACCAAGTAAGAAAGGAACATAGATTGAGAAACGTTTAACGCTGAGGTGTCCATGAGCCCGTCGCTTTACACATCCATACGTACTGCCCAACACGATAAGACCAAATACGTATGAATTCTTACTTAACGAGTGCATGTTGAACTTTTCATGTCATCTTGATGAACAACAAATGGTTGCTAATCATGTCTAATCGACTCGTGAATCATGGCATGGAACCAACTGCATTGTGATATCATCATGGAATCTCTACTATTCTCTAATGTTGTCGACATATACAAGAGATCATGCTCTTAATCTCATAGCACTCTTCATATCATAGAAACTTGCCAACTCTTCATATCATAGTTAGAATACCAGCAACTTCATATCATAGTTAGAATACTAGCAACTGACCAATTGTTCTTAGTTCCTCGCTCATCTCGTTGTTGTTTAGTGACAAGTCAAAATAGAAATAAAAGATCCGGAACTCTCACCAGCTCCAGAGACAAGTCAAAAGAAAAACTTATTGGTCTCACCTACCCGGCTTATGAGGGTACATACAAGGAAAAACAAAAATCCTTTGGCTGTTACACCGCTTTCCTTTTGAAAGTCCGAGGAGAGAAGCTTACCCGGGGTGACTTCACGTGGCCTCGTGGAGGCTACGGTCAAATGTGTTGTCCGACCACCGGTAGAACCAGTAGGGGTCTATGGTATGATCCCGCTACCACTGCATAGATATATCCCTTCTTCACGCACGCAATGGATGCAAAATGCCGTAAAAAGTACAGGGGGGAAAAGCAATAGGTACAGGGAGAGTAACAATGGAACTCGTCATCAGGCAAGTAGCACATAAAGGGGTTTGTTTGGGCCATTCTCTAAAGTCTAGCTATAGAAAGAGAATAAAAGGCCAGTAGTTGAAAGTCAGTCTATCAATATAGAAGAAAAGGCCAGTAGCTGAGATTTGAGTTCGTCCGACCTACACCATCCATTCAATTCCACCACCTGCCTACAGATTCCGGGGTAAGGGAAAATGTCATGATGATTTGTAATAGCTGAGGCTTACATTTAACACTTTGAAAGGCCTTAGGTAGGAATACCAGTAGCTGCTCTGCAAGAAATCAAAAAGAAAAAGTATGGGTTGAATCTCCTCCTACAACCTGTAGAACGTGGATAATTAGGCGAGAGAACGTATGGGTGAGTAGGGAACCCCTTTTCTAGGGGAAACTATCCTATATAGTTTCTTCTTGATCATGGTAATTGGTCATGGTAATTGTTGTCCACTCCCTCCATATTTCATACTGTACATAAGACTAGGTGTAGGTGTCATTGATGTAGATAATATAATATGGTCATATCATAAAGATTGATCTGATCCAGAACGTACAAGAAGGTGTACAAAATGCAATCTCAAGGGATCTGAATTGAGTCTATTCAACTGATAGAGAAATTCATGATACAAGATCCTCTAATAAAGGGTTTAAAGTGGGGGTTAGTACCCATACAATTGGGTGGTGGGTGCCCATGTCCGATCATCATTCCCTCCCATGACATTTATCTAAGTTCATCAGTTCCTTCCATCACATTCTAAGTGGGTTCCATCCATCTCTCCAAATCTGCAAATCTTCTTAGGGGCCCTTGTAATGTGAAAATATCTCACTTACGACAACATGACCTAATGTGGATAAACACATAGACCCTAAGCTCTACTTCTTAAACAATCCCTTTAGCAGGACCTATGGTTTATAAACAATCCTTTCTGTTCTAGGCATTCTATAAGAATACTTAATGGTTGTTCTATAAGAACACTTAATGGTTGTAGGAGTTTGAAAATATTATTCCTATCTATAGTGGAAGATGTAGTTATGAGTTATCACGCACTACTTTATACTTTATAAATACTATATAAAAAAAAGATACAAACTAGTTCCTCTTCTTATCTACTAATTACTATTCTTATCTAAGAAAGAGAAAGACTTATTATTCCTATTTCACCTACCTACTTATCACTCCGAAGGAGAAACATATCTTATTCTCTTAACTATAACACTTCTAAACCCTCATCACATATATAATAATACCAATACTAACACTTTATAAATACTATACCTCATAACACTTACAAACCTTCCCTCACTCAGAAGGAGAAAAGATCCTACCTACCTTGATCTAATTCCTATAGTAGCCTTATTTATAGTGGTGGTTCTCAGGGTTATCTCGCGTTATTCCCTTCTTGAAGAATATAGTTAAACTTGTTATCAAAATTTTCCCTTTAAATATGAACATTTCAAATTTCAATTAAATGTAATGAATAGATCTAATTTCCCATTTTAGATAGTTTTTATGTCATGAACCAAATTCTTAAGATATCATAATAAAATTGAAGTACACACCATATACACCAATGTGAGCATGGAGCAAAACTCCAATATAGATAAGAGAGATGAGTTACATAAAAACTCCTTTATTAATAGTATAACCTCCTCCAAATATTCAAATACTTTCATACATCACAATTCACATGTCTCAATAATGAATACATGATCTCTATATATACCTATTCACGCACTACACATGAGGCCCATTTACTATTAGGCCAACCTTGTTACCTATACATTTACACATTACTTGTACATTTAGCCCCATATATGCTCTCATTTGGGGTCATATCATATAAAATTCAACTCCATATATGCCCCCCTTTGGTCATAACATAGTACCCTCCTTCAAAAATATTTTTCCTCAAAGCTTTGCAATTAAAGGCTTCACTTGTGATGAAACCAAGTGTTGATGTGAGGAATGGAAATTCCTCACTCAAGCATTTTCGAATCTTAGTAGGCTAAGGTAAGATGGGATGAAAAGTTACCTTGGGTTTATAGCCTTGCAAAAAATATCAATCAACCCTACCGAAATATGTTCTTGGACCTGATGTTATTTTGGTGTTGTGTGTTTCAAATTAAAAAATAAATATAAAATATTTATAGGTAAATAATTACAATAATTAAAATGAATGAAATAAGAATATAACAATATGAAATTAGAAATACACGTATCAATTGAGAATAAATGGAATTTATTAATAAAACATTTTATGAGTTACAACAAGAATGCCTCTTTTCAAACTCATGTGAGGGTGAGGACCAAGATCAGACTTAGACTTAGATGGAATTGAACATCATGCATAGACAACTAGTGTATGAAATAAAATGACCAAGACTGAATACACTGGATGAACCAAGTGACAAGCCCCCAAGTCCTAACTCTGTAAAATAATCTTAATCAGACCTGAAACTTAATTCAAAAATTCTAATAAAACTACACAAGTTGTCAAGAGAAATGAATGACCTTTTGAAGCATGTCAAATATCAATGCTTCCTAGTCCTTTATTCTTTTCCACCTTTAGAAATATCTTGCTATCAACAAGAGGATTTGGTCTTTTAAGAAACTCAGAAAATGAAAGATGAAATTAAAAAATATCAATATGAAACAAGAGAAAACCTTATTAGAATTGTTTCTCTCTAATTCCTCATGTCCTCTTTGTCCTTTGGTTCTATTTTCTATTCTCCAAAAGATAGTTCCTCAAGTAGTTGAACTACTTTTAGTTACTAAAGTTAAATAACTTTAGTTAATAAAAAAGACAATAACTTTATTGATAAGGATAATTAATAAATAAATGATAACTAAATAGACGGGGTCTTCCTATATATGCACACTTTATCTCAATAAAAATAGATTTTCCTTGTTACTCTACCATATCATTAATCAAATCTGAAATATATCAGCATCATATAACATACCAAAAACATGAAATTCAAACATCAAGGCATAAACACTTGTGTATCCCATAAAATAACATGATATTTAAAAGTTTCAAAATAAAATATCAGGGTTCTGTCATATTTCCTCAAATAGTGTTATGGTCAAAATAAATCCAAACATAATTAAAATAATTCAGGAAACTTTTTCTTGAAAAAACCATCCCTTTCCTTAATAAATTCCTCATATTGGGACTTTTTCTCTTCCAGTTGGACAATTTCAGGATGTTGTTCATGTAAAATTATCTTCCCACTACCTACTAATTTAATCTTTGAATGAGCAGAGGAAGAGGATTTGGCCATGCTGGTAAAAGTGATATGTTGCTTGCCTATATCAGTCTAATATCAATGTGGCATGGTCTTATGATCCTTTGGAGGAGGTATGAATCATGTGTAGTAGTTGTGTGAACAGGTAATACGAGATGAACTTGAGCTAAAGGAATTGATGCACTGGCAACAACAATATGAATAGGTGGAGGAGGGGGAAGCATAGACCACTAATTTGCACCCGAAGAAGGATTAGCAGATAAGTTACCCCATTTTTCAACATGAGGTTGTGAAGGGGACTCATGAATGTTTACAATACTAGGGTGAAGGTGTAGGATAGAATTAGGGGTTGCTTGGGGTTGTGGAAAGGTTGGTTGATCACCAAGGTTCAAGTGCCCTATTTGTATCAGTTGTTGGAACTCATCAGAGTCAACATCAAAATGAATAGAAAAACTTATTTTTTTATGCCCCCCGAGCTACCAGAAAGTGTTAGGTCCTCAGGCTCTTCTTTCTTTTTTTTCTCCATTTTCTCCTCTGTTGTTTCCCATGCTGAAGAAACTCATCTAAAACCATAATAATACAATTAGCACAAGTATGAATAAAAATAAGATAAGACATCAAATACCAATTTTCATTATGATTAGATTAGCTCTGGCATAATACGACTATGCAACACAAATGGAATATGAAAAGGGAAAATGCAATAAGGAAAAAATACATCATCCAACACTCAAATATTGATACCATACATGCGGATCATTACTTCTATATGGAATATTTCCCATAATTTACTTTAGAATATATCCATAAGTATTTACCAATCAACCAGAATAATTTTTGAATCCTTTTATATCTTTAAACTATGTTCTTTTATAATGTTTTCCATATCAAATATATTTTTATCTTATGCGTATTATTTAATTATATAGATAGGATTGAAATGAAAAAAAAGGGATTTAATGAAAATAATTTTAGGAAAATTACTTATGTAAAGTGAAAAAGATGAGGGAAGTTAGATCTATATAATTAATATATAATATCTTTCAATCAAATTTGCAATATCATCAACTGAAGATTGTCTTTTGTTTTTCCTCAGAAAAAAGCACGAGAAACCCTCGAGTACTTCCCCACATTTCGTGGATGGTAAATGAGGTAATTTGTTCAGCCTAATTACAACCCTAACCGAATGGGAACATCAAGTGAGGCCCTAAATAGGATCTTGCCAAGGATTCGAACCTGGAACCTCATTCGAGCAAACAATGACACTCATCCACTTGAGCTAAATCATTGTGCTTACCGAAGACTGTCTTATTTTCTCTTACTCATCCAAATAAAAAATCAACCATTCCAAAAATGCTTCAAAGACAAATCTCATAATTCGTAATTGTTGTAACATAACTTTTGCCTTTTAAAAATAATGATTACACATTCAAATTATGCATACATTTCATGTTAATTACATATGCATGGTACAAATGAGAACAAGAAGTAAAATGAATGGGACTTGAGGGAAAAACTTATATAAAGTGAAGTTAATGAGAGGGATGATGAATCTATGTAACAAAGTTTTATGTCTTTTCATCACTTCTTTTAATCAAAATGTGGATCATCAATAACATCAGTCCTATGTATGCCCATCTTAGCCATTGTATACCTAATTCATCCAACATACACCCTTTATACCTTTACAATAAATATATATATATATATATATATATATATATATATATATATATATATATAACTAACATATTTTGCCATATGTTTCGAATATAAACATAATACAATTCCATTTTGATCATCCTCTATTCATAGTTTAGAATTCGTAACAGCCCTATCATAACCAGTTATAAACTTTATAACATATCCATAATGTTATCATAAACTAACAATGAAGGAAAAAGATCATTGATCTTCAAACACAATATGGTCATATCACTGTTCAACCCAGAAAATATATCAATTGAAACCTGAATAGATCGTGGTCAATGATAAGCAAAACCACAACTCAACTGGTAACAAAATCAAGTATATGAGTTTGAAATATGTGGGTTCAAATCTCATAATCTATTGCTTATGGAAATGCATTTTGAAATCCACAGTTTCGATATTTGATTCCAGACTCAAAATGAAATTTTCAATGAGTAGACTCTTTTCAAAATATTCGCAATCATATACCACAATATGTTTATTATTGAAAAGAAAAGGAATGTGGGACAATGGCTCAAACCATCTGTGTTTGGATCTTGGAAGTTGATTACCCGACTAGGGTTCTAGGAATTCATCTCTTCTATCAAACCCAATAAACCCAAGAGCAAGGCTGAGTGCTAATTTTCAATATATATACAATACTTAAGAACTCAAATCAACCACTGGTTCCAGGCGTCGTAATAATCACAACCATTGTCAAACATATGCCCTTTTGTATCAAAATAGAATTCTGGGTAGAACCCAAAAAATATTTAAGTGAGTGGGTTCCATTTATGTATCAAAATCCTTTATAGAAAGGGAAAACTCATTATGCAGAGATGAAAAATGAAATCATGGACACTTCCAGGTGCATATATTCTATTTACACTAGTACACATGGGCGGAAAAATCGACAATATGTTGTACTTTCGAATTTTCTTTGCAATTTTCATATTTTTTTTAAATGCGCGATATTCATCGGATATCAGTCGAGCATGGACTTGGATATCCAATGGGTGTTTAGTTTGACCAAGTCAATTATCCATTCGTCTAACATCCAACGTGTGACCAACTCAATAAATTTGGTGTCGGATATCCGATGGTCGACGAAGTCAATGTTTTTTCCTGTTAGACAACGTCTCTCTGGTAAAAAATATAAAGAAGTATGAAATATTATATTCGTTCAATGTTGTTGATATACTATCGATGATTTGCAGAGGTTATAGGGGATTTGTTTGGTCAAAATACATAATTTTTTTATTTTGTTAATTGCAATACAAATAGTTAAACTAGGGAGGTTGATTTTTAGGGTTTAGTGGTTAGCGGGTTTAAGGTTTATGGGTACAGGGAGTAAGGGGTTAGGGGATAAGATTTTAGTGGTTTAAGGGTTAATAAGGCTAGAATAGGGATCAATGGTTTAGGGGTTAGGGGTTTATAGGTTAGGGTTTAAGGTAGGTTTAGAGGGGGTTTGGGGGCTAGGGGATTTATAGGTACTTAATCGGGTTTTAGGGAGTAGGGGTTAGGGTTAGGGATTAAGGGATTAGGTCAGTTTAGGGTTGGGGTTAAGGTGTTAAGGATTATAGGGATAGGGT
>ML779298.1:849978-866178 GCA_009831015.1 Picea engelmannii | reverse complement strand
AAAATAATCCGGATCAAGAAGATGGGACAAATATATTGATCTAGGAGACATTTAATACTGCAGGAATGGATGATGATGAAAACCTACTTGATGGTTTTTTTGATATACATGTACTTGAGAACGCACGACAACCTCTTTATGAAGACTCAAAAACAAGTCTTCTCACTATTATATTGTTGTTGGTGAAATTAAAGGTTATGAATGGTTTGTCAAACACTTGTGTGACACAACTCCTAAGGTATATTGAAATATATTTTGTCACATTTAGTACAACATGATACGGTTTTATTTTTTCATATATATATATATATATATATATTCAGTTGACCACCTGTAAAATTTGGATTCAATATGTATGATTAATATTCATCACATTAACCAATACTGATTTTTATGTTGTATATTGTTAGGTGGATTCTTGTTACCACCGTCAAATGTTTTACCTTGCACATACCGAGATTTACAAGCCATTATGAAAGATATTGGAATGGAGTATCAAGCCATTCATACATGTCTTGATGATCATATTCTATATTATGGAGAACATGCGTTGAAAGAAGAATGCTTGAAATTTCAAATTAGTAGATATCAAACCGATAAAGTAACAAAAAAGGTGCCTCGCAAGGTTCTTCGTTATATTCCCATAATTCCACATTTGCGACAATTGTTCAGGTGAAAAAGCATAGCACAATTTATGGATTACCATGCAAATAACATAAGTAAATATGGTGTTCTTCGAATGCCTGCAGATGGATCTTCGTTTAAGAAGACAGAGGAAATACGACCACATTTTAAATTCGAACCTAGTAATCTTAGGATTTCATTGGAAGTTGACGGTGTCAATCCATTTGAAGAGCTCAAATCTACTTACTTAGTGTGGCCTGTTTTTGTTATCAACGATAACATTCCTCCATGGATGTCAATAAAGAGGGAGTACATAATGTTGGCAATGATTGTTACAGGTATCTGTTTAGAATATATTTTTCTAACACAATAACATCTCATTTGCCTTGTTTGTTTCATAATTTTGTCTTATATGTTTTTTTTACTCATATATGTTCAATTATGTCTTATAATTATGTTTTATATTTTTTTATTTACTCATATATGTAGTAATTATGTACTATGTGTTAAATCAATTAGGTAAGTACCAAGTCAAAGATATGAATGTATATATCGGGCCTCTTATCGACAAGGTACTAGAGTTATGGAAGGGCATCACTATGTATGATATCTCTAGACCAGTAAATGCGCAAAGGGAATTTCAATTCCATGCAATGCTTGTATAGACAATTCATGATGCCCCAGGGCTAACACATTTTTGTGGTATGTTATAATGTTACACTGCACTTTGATAATGTACTTTAATTTTATGAAGTTCATATTATGCATGTTTTTTAAATAATCCCTTCATTAAACATACTTCAAATAGTTGATATAAAAGTTAATCCATATCTTGCAGGTCATCAAACAAAAGGTAAATTTGCATGTCCAGTTTGTGGTCCTTAGGTGAAATATCGTCGTTCAAGAAGCTTAGGAAATGAGGTTTTTGATGAGTATATATACTTCCTCTCTAAGAACCATAGGTATCAAAGTACCGAAAAACATATTTTCAATGGAAAAGAAGAGACTGGATTAAAACCACAGAGAAAGACACCTCATCTATGGAAGTTGTGATATAATAGATATCGTCAAGGTATGGATCCAATAGTATATGTATCATACATGAAATGTTTGGAATATTTTATATTTATATTGCATGTTGTTCATTATACTAATTGACATGTATTGTTGTAATATTTTTAATTATGCTTCACCATGAAGGTCGTCATGAAGGAATTAATAATGGGGTGCTTCCACAAGGAATGAAAAGTTATCTTGTGCAATTAAGTAGGCTCTCCTACTATGAGCACCTCTAAATTGTCAATTTGTTTGATACAATGCACATCAGGAAGAATGTAACATAAACCTTATGGTGAATCTTAGATGGAAGGTGACAAAGAAAAAATTGTCAAGATTTGTAATGACATTAAGGAGTCAAATCATGCAATTCAAAGTCTAATTCATTCAAAAAGCGAAGGATAAAAAAATATAAGCAGTATTGACAGAGAAACAAAGAAAGGATGTAAAAGAGGTTAGTCAAAAAATTAAATTTCCAACTGGATTTTCTTCAAACATAAAGAATATCCTAAAAAGGAAAGATGACTTAGGTGGGGTAAAAACTCATGATTACCATACCTTGATTAAGGTAATTATTTTGGTGTATATATTTGTATATATATTGGTGAAACATCTTGTTAGTGTTTTTTTATACTAATTTGGAATAAATAATGATTCATTTTTTTTGTTACCATATGTTCTACCTATATCTCTCCCAGACAACTTTGGCAACAATGTCAAACAAGCTATATATGATCTTGGAAAATACATGAGGTAAGTGGTGATTTATATGCAAAGTGTAATTTGTTCAATTCATTGTACAACTTATATTTGACTGCATGTGTTTTACTTGTCATGTAGTACTATTTACTTTTTTGTTGAAACCTGTGATTTTCTTGCATCATTTGTAGATGGTTGTCATCTAAAGAAATTGATAATGACAATATAAAGTATTGGAGAAGACAAACTCCTCCTCTAATGTGTGAAATGAAAAAGTATCTACTTCCAATATTTTTCAATGCATAATAAAATTACCTCATACACCAAGTTGAGGAGATTGAAAAGTGTGTACCTGTACACACAAGGTCAATGTGGATGGTTGAGAGGCACTTGAAATCATTGAAGGATTTGGTTAGACAAAGAAAACATCCTAAGGGTTCTATGGTAGAGGGATATATGGTGTATCAAACCATGGTTTATATGACTCAATATATTCCTAAAACAATTGCAAGTATTAATGTGGATCACATATGTGTCAACTCCAATATCAACAAATTTGAAGGGGAGCACCTATTGGGGAAAGGTAGAATGAGGAAAGTGACATGTAAGTAGATGGTGCAGATTTATGATACATTTGAATTTTTAGTATTTATCTATATCATACTTATTTAATTTTTAGTATTCTTGCATAACCCATTATTATGGAGGTATACCATGGTAATTGATTATATTTGATTTTTTTTATTTTAATATAGTTGGTCGAGAGTGGGATGCAATACATGTATACATTGAAAACAATCTTGATTGAATGAAGGTATGGATTGAACATTGTATACAATCTAATAATGGTAGGTTGTCATGGTATGGTGTGGCTACATTGGATAAAGAAATTGAACATAAAGGAGATACCAATCTTACATAGAGGGAAATTGATTTAGCATATGGTTTAAAAGATAAACATGAAAGCATATTCACCCATACTATTTAGTTTTTTTGAATATTATATTGATGTATATCGCGTGATTTTTTTCTTATTTTTCATAATTTCCAAGAAGAAATATGTTTATCTATTGAAAATGCATTTTTTACATATCTGGTATATTTCAGTTGAAACACCACAAGTCTATGTGGGGAAATGGCCGCACATTTTGCATCAAAAAGTTGGATGAAAAGATGTTTATTTTTATTTTATATAGTGGGATAAATGCAGTATTTCAGGTTACTAATGTTTCCTCTAGAAGTGACAGACATCTAGAAGTCTCTGAAAATCAATACTATGGGTATTTGGATGATATAATTGAGTGTGACTTTAAATCCTTCAAATTAGTTATGTTCGACGTCAAATGGTACATTCTATGAATGAATGAACGTGATCCTAATAGAACTGTTATTCAACATGCTAACGGATTTATCATGGTTAATACAAGGAATGTTGAGCCAGGATCAGAGCCCTATGTTCTTCCAAGCCAATGCGAATAGGTATTTTACTCAAAGGTTCCAGGTAGAGGGGGTTGGTCATATGTTGTTAGATATGATCCAAGAGGAAGGTTGGTAAAGTATAATGTGGCGGAAGAATATTATGTTGAAGAAGAATATGATTTAGAGGCGCAGTTAGTTCATGTGTCAGATGAATATGATGAAGAAGTTCAAGGAGATGTTCAAGACAATGTTCTGGATGAAGATGATATATACGAATATGTGTCAGATGAAGAACTTGAAGAAATTGAACCAAATGTACGAGATAATGCTCCTGATGATGATATAGACCATGATATGAATATTGGAAATGACGATATTGATGATGATGCAGATATGGCCAATACTTTCAACATAAATTCCGAATCGGATGATACATATGTTGAGTTGGATGAAGACGAAGATTAATGATATCAAAATGTTGAAATGTACAAGGTATAAATTTATATGTTTTCATTTGATTTGTTCTCTTTCATTTACCTTAAATCTTTCTTTTCTAAATTTATATGCTTGATTCTTACTATGTTGCTTTCAAATATTTTATAGTAAATAAATTGGCTATTGGGGAATTGAGAGTGACGTGAGGGGGGGGAGGGGTCATATGAGCTTCCACCTTCATGTGGTTGGCCTTGTTAAGCAGAGAATAAATTATTCATGAAACCAAGAGAAACTCATTCAGGTTTATACCATCATCTCCAATTTTAACTAATTTGGTTCGTCGAACAATTTTCAAGGTTGTCCATTTACCAATTCATGGAAATTATGATTTTAATTTGACCCCACATAGAGTGACCTATGAATGGGGCCAACATTGAAATTTTTTCAGTTTTTTCTTGTATGCACTGAAATTTGACATGGTTATAGTAGATGTATATGTTGACGATATGGGAGGGTTTCTAGACTCAAATATGATGCACGCAAAGAATTCGACAATCAAATTATGACAAAATTATAACATAAATGTGAAGGATATGACATTATCCATCATTTTGTATTTTGTAACTTTGCACAAGTCAACTGAAATATTTAGTTTCACCATTACTACAATGAAAGGAGTTTTAAACTTTCAACAATATCTAAATATCTTGTTTGTTTTCCTACAAATGTAGTTGGATGCAACTATTCAGGAGTCCCAAGACCAACAATGTTGGAGGGGTGACTCTGAGAATTGGAATGGACCACAACTTATTCATGCTTAACCTTTCCCTTTTCCCTGAAGTGTTATAGGGTCATCAAGGTTTAGTGTTGGGGTACAAACTAAGAGATTAATAATAATAGATAATACGAGCTATGACATAAAGGTGCTAGGAATCAAGGATGCCAACTTTAGGTGTTAAGGGTTATATAGTTTATACAAGTTATGATTTATAGCGGATATCAATTATATGGGGTTAGAGGCTAAGTAAAATGGCTAGAAATATATGATTGTATGGTTTAGAGATAGAATAATTAATAGTAAAAGGGAAAATGGGATAGGAATGTCAAGCTTGTAAGGATTAGGGGTCATAAGAGTTAGAGGTTATAATCTTTAGGGGTTATGATGGTTAATGGTTATAGTTACAGGTTTTAGTGGTCATGGTTTATAGGGTTATAACGGTTAATAGTTTTAAGTGTATCAATTAGAGTGTAGAAGGATTAAAGAATATGACATGGTTATAGAAGTTTAGTGTTATGGGTTATAGGGTTAGGTTACATGGATTATGCATTATGGGATATAAAGGTAAGAAATTATAGGGGTTAGGTATGATATGGGTTCTAAGGTGTAAATGTAATTCTAATTATATGGAATTCTATGTATCCACTAGTATTTCCATGGGTGAGAGCTGAGTATCCTAACCGGCTAGACTACAACGAAAGAGACATCATTGAATGTATGGACTCTAACCATTCCCACTCAACCAAAATTTGGGGTTTCTAGTGTGGCCCATATTCGTTACTATAATCCCTCCCCCTCCCAACCATGCAGCCCCAACTCCCCTCTCATAACCATCCCCCTCCCCCTCTAGCCCCAACTCCCTGCTATAACCCTCCCCTCCCCCTCCCGGTGGAACTTGCCCACAATACTTTGGATTCCAGACAAGACCTCCAACGAGGACGACGTCTAGTGACCTCCAGTGACCTCTAGGAGTTCCCGTTTCTTGAGCAAAGTTGAGACCTCGACCCACACACCGACAGAGAAAAAATGGTAAGTAGAGAATCTCAAGTAGAGAAAATGATAGCCTCCTATAGGAATCTATAGCCTTGTGCAAACAATGCACATAATATCAAGTAGAGAAAATGTAAAATGTTATATTTATATAATAATCAAATAAAAACCAAAATATCAACCATGGATCGCTTGTGCTTGTAGCTCCCATCCAAATTATTTTACTTCTTTGTAATGAATCTCTTGCAAGTTGTAGTAGGTTAGTGCAATGCAATGAATGAGGAAGGAAGAATTCTTGTGTAGATAAAAGATATGGATATGGATTGGAAAATATTTTTTGAAATAAGTTTCTCTTGAATGCAATTTACCCTTTTGATAGTTGACTTAGAGATATGTAGAGAAATCTTAACTGAAAATATGTTATTTTATCTTGTTGTTATGTCCAAAATTGTTGTAGATGATGCAATATGCTAGCTAATGTAGATTGTTGTTTTCATTGTTCATCCAATAATTTGTTTGATGGTGGTTGATGCTAAAGACGTACATGTTTGACAAATATATGTACCAAAAAATGCTTTGGGGATTGATAGATAAGTCCAAGATAAAGTCAATGAAATAATTATTATAAAGAAGGGTCAATCTAGAAACAAGCAACCCTTATGATTCTAGTCAATTGGTGTCAAAACAAGGAATAAATTTGTTGTCTTTATAACTTTAATTTGTTCCTAACTAATTCCATGAAAATGTTGGTTAATCAACTAGTAACACTTGGGGTTTGCATATTTCAAGAAGATTAATCCATAATATAGTGTGAAACCATATAGATCCTTATGAGACTCTATTAATGTCACTAGGAAACATGAAGCTAGCTTTGATGGACTTTTCTAGACTACTTCATGAGGAGACTCTATGAATATCAATCAAAGATTAGATAGCAAGTCCTACTTTATTCTTGAGAGAAAAAAAATTCATTGAAGTTGTTAGCGTCATTGGAGGTGTTAGAGAATAATCAATCGAGAGACTCAAAGAATAATATTATCCAAAATATGAAGTGCTAGAGTTGTGGCAATAAGGATCAATTTAGGAACCACCATAAAGAGTCATTAATGGTGCCCAAGAAGAATTCCAACACCCAAGTGTCAATTATATAGATGAATAGTGAATTCAATCATAAGATCCTTTTAAATATGTAATTCAAAATGTACACATAAAACATATGATGAGAACTGTATGAGATTTACTAACCTTTCATATGAAGAGTTTGTAGTGTTATTTCCAATAGGCATTAATTAAACATGCAAAAATTAGGTTGCTTTGCCATTGTATTTAGACAACTCTCATAGGATAATTAAGAATATACACATATTATCACCACTTATTAACACCTCTCTCTCTCTCTCTCTCTCTCTCTCTCTCTCTCTCTCTCTCATGCGTGTGTGTGCCATATATGTGGAAAATAAGAGGTGTAACAAGTTTCAGAAATTTCTGGAAAATTAAACATGCATAAATTTGTGTCATTATTTGTCAGACAATTCACTTAGGTTGATGGATAGTTGGTCTGGGTTGTTGGTTGTCATTGATTTCAACCCTTGGAGAATTCTGGTAGCGAATTTTTGTAGCACATAGGTATGGATAAGAGACTCGAGTCTGCTTGAGGTATAAAGGCATGAATATCGGTGAATTTACAGGTAAGACTATTCTAGATGGATAATATATGTCATTTAATTTCCGGTGATATGTGGAATGTCACATAACTCCTCATGGTTAGAGAGTTATGGCCATATGAAGTTGGAGAACCCTCRTGAGTTATTTAGAAGCCTCTAGAAGGTCAAAGAAGTCAATTATTCTAGAAGCTCCTAGAAGAAGTGTAATAGTCAAATTGATGGTAACTAGGAGTTAATCATGGGTATAGTTATTTCATTAGGAAAATAATTAAAAATAAATTAGTTGCAACAAGAAGTTGTGAGTTTGGTAATTATGGTAAAGTAGTTGTGATGAGAAGATTGAATAGTCAAAGTGGTTGACCAAGAAATAAATTAAATAATAAAGTGGTTGCAACAAGAAGTTAGTTAAGGGGAAAAAAGTTATGAATTGACTAATTATAGAAAAATTAGTTGCAACAAGAAGTTGTGAGTAAAGATAAATTATTTAAATAATAAAGTAGTCAAAGTGGTTAAAAAGAGAAATTATTTAAATAATAAAGTGGTTGCAACAAGAAGTGATGAGTTTGTTATTTATGGATAAGTCAAAGTGGTTGCAAAAGAAATTAATTAAATAATGAAGTTAGTTGCAACTAGGAGTGGAGAACTTACTATTTGTGGAAAGTGGTTAAGTTAAGTGGACAAAGAGGTTAAGTGGAAAAAGTGGCTAAGTGGACAAAGTGGTTAAGTGGAAAAAGTTGATACTTCTAGAGGAAGCTACTTGGAGAGTATAAATAAGAGAGCAAGGGTCTCTCATTAGTACCTATTGAATATCATTGAATATCTATTTTGTGAAAGGCTATTTGGGCAGGTATTATTGATACAGAAAAATCGTGGTAGAAAAAATGCAGCAGAAAAATCGCAGAAGGAAAAGTGTGGCAACAAATCACGGCAGAAAACTTGCAGCAGAAACAGTGCGGCAAAAAAACCGTGGCAAAAAAAGTGCGACAGAAAAATCACGGCAGAAAATCCGCGACAGCATAACGCTACAAGAAGAAAAGGGTATGTTTTTCATATGTGTAGTGTCGAATCTATGAATCTGGTTGATGATCTTCCTTGTAAATCTCTTGGATTCCCTCTTGGAAGTTTAGGGCTTACTGTAGAGTTTATATGAGGCAGATCTACTGAAGTTTAGTATTGGTTCATGTTTGAGGGATTTTGGTTGAGGTATGTTGTTGAAGTTATTGGTACAGATAGAGGTTGTATAACAGTGAGGTTTTGGCACATGGTTGATGTGATTATTTATGGTATTTGATTTATAGAGAGTGCCATGGATTGCTAGAGGTATCTTATTGGTTATCTTGTTGTATGTTATTGGTATATGGTAGAAGTATATGATTGGGTACATGGATGAGATACATACTTGAAGTACATGGTGATCTTGATACATCTTGTTGAGGCATAGTTTGGTTTGTTGTTGAGACATGATTGGTACATGTTGTTGGTTATCTTTCTATAGTGTTGATGTACATGGTTGATGTACATGATTGATGTGCATTGTTGGCACATGGTTTAAGGGATATTCTCGTGATTTTGGGTATGAGATCTATGTCATCAGATATGATATATTGAGGAGAGTATTGGTACATGTTGTCGGTGTATTTAGTTTTGTTGGTATAGCCAAGGCATAAGTACAAGTTGGTTACATGACAATGGCACAGGTTGATTACAGGTGAGTGAAACAAATTGGTACAGGTTTACAACAATATATCTCACAGTGAAAGTGTGACAATGGTTCCATCATTCTACTTATATTTCAGGGCGGTGGGATGGGGAAAGGATAGGTGGTTGTAGCTAGAGAACATAGGGGGTTGTAGCCTCCTTTTGGTTGTAACTAGAGAATTGGAGAATTGAAGATTCCCTCAGGTTGTAGCTTGAGAAACTAGGGGGTTGGAGCCTCCTTCCAGTTGTAGCTGGATAATTGGAAGTTGGTGCTTCCATGAATGTAATTCTTGACATATAAGAAAATCATTCTGTGGTTTTCTCTCGCATTGGGTTTCCACGTAAATATTGGTGTATTGTGCATTGTGTGGATGTGTTTGTTATTGTTTATTATGCACTGATTAATGTTAATGACTATGATACAATAATATATTGATGATGAACAAATGAACATGGTTGAATAAGTAAAAGAATATACATTGTGGTTTAAAGGATTAATAATTGGTATAATTGCTCATTATTGATTCACCCCCCCCCCCCCCACACCCCCCTCCTCTCAGTAATCCAAAAATTGGTATCAGAGCAAGTTCCTTCAGGAAATAGTTTAACCACTAGAAGGAGATCATGGATTATTCTAAGAATGGAGTATCATTGTTTAATGGTCAAAATGGTTTAAAGTATGAGATATAGAGTGGAAGGACGAAAGTATTTTTGGAGGAACATGGATATGATATTTGGAAATCAATTGCTACAGGATATGACAGTTCAAAAAGGGAAAAGGATGCAACCAAGAAGGAATTGAAGAAGAATAAAAAAATATCAATGGATTTCATCTGGGAAGGATTACTTGATATGGTAAGAGAAAAGGTTGGTAAACATTCATTAGCCAAAGAAATTTGGGGTAAGTTACATAAGATCTATTCTTCACCCATCACAAATTCAGAAAATGCCAAAGAAGATGCAGGTATAAAACAAGAAGAAATATTCTCATCATGTCACACAGATTTAAAAAAGGAAGAGTATGAAGAAGCATAAGTTGATTACAAAGAACAATTGATTAGTGCAATTGAATATCTAAAGAAATAAAGAGAAGAAACCGAGTCACTCATGGAAGAATTGATGAAGCAAAAGGAAAGTGTTCAAGGTTTCAAAGAAGCTCAACGGGTCATCAAGAATTTAAGATCTCAAGTAGAAGAGGCCAGAATAATTGAAGAAACTATATAATATCAAAAGCAGTGTTTAGAAGCCAACATAGAAACACAAAAGGAAGAAGCAGAAAAAAGAGAAAAGATATTGACAGATCATCTCAAGGAAAAAACCGATGACTTAAACTAGCTTGAGGAATAATTTGGTCAAGAAGAGAGAAGACTCGAAGAAGAAATAATTACATTGAAAATCCAACTTGAAGAAGCAAAGAGAACAGAAGAAGTCATGAAGTCTCAAATAATGAAGAAAGAAGAAGAGTTTGAGAAGCTTGAAGAAGAAGTTGTCACACTAAGAGTCAAAGTCGTCAATCTCAACAAGAATGTTGAAGAGACAAAAACATTTACATCAACAGTAGAGAATGAAGAGAAGCACTCTAGGTTGCTAGAAAATAAGAATGAAGAAAAGAGCAAGAGTTATGCAAAAATACTCAAAGGAAGGAATCATGGCCAACCAGAATCTAAGAAAACTAATAAATATAGATCTTCAAGAAGACCATCCACGTTCAAGCCACAAATAAGCTTCAATCATGATCATGACCAGTAAAGGCAGAAATTTAGAAGGACTACACCACAAAGAAGATCATTCACTCCCAGGTATGTAAATTTATTTTATAGTCATTATTTTTATTATGCCAACTTTGGACATAAGGTTGCAGATTGCAGGGATTATAAAATAAACGTTCAAGCAAGAAATTCTTATGTGGCCCCACGTAACATTGAATGTTACAAATGTAATAACTATGGACACATAGCTCGCGATTGTAGAAGCATGATCGGTAATTCCATGAAAGAGAACATTGATATCATATATAAGAAAGTATGGATAAAAAAACATGAAGAACAGGTGAACAAAGACCAGATCCCAAATATTACAAGATTGGAAACAAAACGAGATGAATACAAATCTACAAAGAAAAAACAAGATGTCAGATACAGAAAGGTTTGGAAAATAAATGAAAGAAAAGGAGGACAGGTAAATAAGGAACATGTTCAAGAGATTGTACTTTCAGGTACTATAGTGAAAGATGAATCCACAGACAGAAAGAAAGAAGTCAAAGTTCAGAGAGATGACGAATCTACCGATGAAGATGATGATGAATCCACATCAGAGCAAGAATTGTTCTGAGCCATCCCGATTAAAGACTCCCAAGTAATATTGAATATTAGACAGGGGGAGTCTATGCGGTAGCTGAGACAGACTAGTTAACCATCCTTCGAGTAGCTTGCAGATTTTGAGTAGACATATTCAGAGTAGTTAGTTAGAAAAAGTACATTATGATAGATTAATTAGTTGTAGTAGTGAAAACTTCATGATAGTACAGTGACAAATGGGTCATCATTATAGACAATTGTGTAGCAGATTCTTGGACAATATGAATAGAGATGGTTTTGTAAGAACACTTAGCAGGTTTGAACAGATATATGACAGTGGACGAGAGCATGGATTCATAGATTGGTTTAGAGAGTGGTTCAGAGACAAAGGAACATTATCATAATGGATGATAATTACACATGAATATTTGAATTCTTATTCTTTAATGCTTTTCATATATGTCAGTCGATTACACAAGGAATCACCAATGGAAAATAATTCCAAAAGGAAGCAGGTACATGAAGAATTATATTTTTTCTACATAACATCTTGCAGAGAAGTCAAGAGAGAGAAATATAACCAAAAAGATATGTAGAAATATCATTCAAAGAAGTTGTAAGACATAGAGGTGAGACTAGAGGTATGATTCCAGGGGAAGAGATTCATCAGATGCAAGATAGAGAGTTAGATGCTTGGAAAGAGAGAACAAAGGCATGTTTCCAGGGGGAGCGATTGTCACAAGGGAAGAATGAGCAATATGACTTCAGTGTTACATCAAAGTAATACCCTTTGTCAAAGGGGGAGATTTTATTCATATGAAGAGAGAGAGAGAGTAATCAGAGGCTTATAAACACGAAGAAATATCAAAGGCACTTAGACATGGGGAGCATCCCCAAGGAGAGTTCCATAGATGATTTTAGTGGCTAAATTTCGTCAATGGGCTAATTTTCCATGTTTTTTCCCAAAAACAATTCACCAATTTCTATTTTTTATAAAAATGATTCGTCCAAATTCTATAGAATAAAATCATTTTACCTTAAAAATCGCCAAAAAAATTACAGAAACTATATAAAATCCTTATAAATTTGAATATTTTTACAAAAATATCGCCAAACGTTTTACATTTTGCATATTAAGGACTAGTAAGAATATCCCATGTTTCTATATTTTAATATAAATTTCCATCCTTAAAATTATCCCTGGAGAGTTCAGTCAGGGGGAATAGCCCCAAAGGGAGATACCATTTTTCATTGATGTCAAAGGGGGAGATATAGAAATATTGATGAGGAGTATAAGCATGAATGTTATCATGACTAAGTGTTGCCATAAATGTTGGTGTTGCCATCAATGCCAAATGGGGAGATTGTCAGACAATTGGCTTAGGTTGATGGACAGTTGGTATGGATTGTTGGTTGTCATTGATGTCAACCCTTGGAGAGTCATATTGTAGATTAATGTCAACCGTTAGTGATTGATGTCAACCCTTGGAGAATTATGGTAGCGATTTATGGTATCACAAAGGCATGGGTAAGGGACCCGAGTCTGTTTGAGGTATAAAGGCATGAAGATCAATGATTTTATAGGTAAGATTGTTCTAGATTGATAGTATATATCATGCCATTTCCGATGATATGTGGAATGCCACATAACTCCTCATGGTTAGAGAGTTATGGCCTTATGAAGTTGGATAACCCTAATGAGTTATCTAAAATCCCGTAGAAGGTCAAAGAAGTCAATTATTCTAGAAGCTCCTAGAAGAAGTGTACTAGTCAAATTGATGGTAACTAGGAGTTAATCATGGGTATAGTTGTTGCATTAAGAAAATAATTAAAAATAAATTAGTTGCAACAAAAAGTTGTGAGTTTGGTAATTATGGTAAAGTAGTTGTGATGAGAAGATTGAATAGTCAAAGTGGTTGACCAATAAACAAATTAAATAATAAAGTGGTTGCAACAAGAAGTTAGTTAAGGGAAAATAAGTTATGAATTGACTATTTATAGAAAATTTAGTTGCAACAAGAAGTTGTGAGTAAAGACAAATTATTTAAATAATAAAGTAGTCAAAGTGGTTGCAAAGAGAAATTATTTAAATAATAAATTGGTTGCAACAAGAAGTGATGACTTTACTATTTATGGATAAGTCAAAGTGGTTGCAAAATAAATTAATTAAATAATAAAGTTAGTTGCAACTAGGAGTGGAGAACTTACTATTTATGGAAAGTGGTTAAGTTAAGTGGACAAAGTGGTTAAGTGAACAAAAGTTGATACTTCTAGAGGAAGCTACTTGGAGAGTATAAATAAGAGAGAAAGGGTCTCCCATTAGCACCTATTGAATATAATTGGATATCTATTTTGTGAAAGGTTATTTGGGCAAGTATTATTGAAATAGAAAAAGTGCAACAGAAAAATGGTGACAGGAAAAGTGCGGTAGAAAAAGTGCACCAAAACAATCGCGGTAGAAAAATCACGGTCGGAAAAGTGTGGCAGAAAAATCGCGACAGAAAACCCATGGTAGAAAAATCGCGGTAGAAAACGTGCAACAAAAAAATTGCGGCAACAGAACGCTACAAGAAGAAAAATGTAAGGTTTTCATATGTGTAGTGTTGAATCTATGAATCTGGTTGATGGTTTTCCTTGTAAATCTGTTGGATGGCCTATTGGAAGTTTAGGGCTTGTTGTAGAGTTGTTCTGAGGCAGATCTACTGAAGTTTAGTATTGGTTCATGTTTGAGGGCTTTTTGTTGAGGTATCTTGCTGCAGTTATTGGTACAAATAGAGGCTATATAACAATGAGGTTGTGGCACATGGTTGATGTGAAGATTTATGGTATTTGATTTATGGAAAGTGCAGTGCATTGCTAGAGGTATCTTGTTGGTTATCTTGGTATATGGTAGAGGAATACGATTGGATACATGGATGAGATGCATACTTGAAGTACATGGTGATCTTGATACATCTTGTTGAGGCATAGTTTGGTTGGTTGTTGATACATGATTGGAACATGTTGTTGGTTATCTTTGTATAGTGTTGATGTACATGGTTGATGTACATGATTGATGTGAATTGTTGGCACATGGTTTGAGTGATATTCTTGTGATTTCAGGTATGAGATCTATGTTATCAAATATGATATATTGAGGAGAGTATTGGTACATGTTGTTGGTGTATTTAGTTTTGTTGGTACAGGCAAGGAACAAGTACATGGTTACATGAAAGTGGCACAAGTTGATTACAGGTCAATGGCACATATTGGTACATGTTTACAACAATATATATCACAGTGACAGTGTGATATATTTCAAGGTGGTTGGATGGGGCAAGGATAGGTGGTTTTATCCACCTTTCGGTTGTAGCCGAAGAACATAGGGGGTTGCAGTCTCCTTCTGGTTGTAGCCAAAGAATTGATGATTTGAAGCTTCCCTCAGTTTGTAGCCTAAGAAACTAGGGGGTCAGAGCCTCCTTCTAGTTGTAGTTGGATATTTGGAAGTTGGTTCTTCCTTGAATGTAATTCTAGACATATAAGAAAAGCATTTTTTGGTCTTCTCCCGCATTGGTTTCCACATAAATATCGGTGTATTGTGCATTGTGTGGATGTGTTTGTTATTGTTTATTATGCATCGATGAATGTTAATGATTATGTTATAGTAATATATTGATGATGAACAAATGAACATGGTTGAATAAGTAAAAGAATATATATTGTGGTTTAAAGGATTAATAATTGGTATAATTTCTCATTATTGATTCACCCCCTCCCCGCTTAGTAATCCAACATTATTATTTAACAAAAATAACATATACTTGGTTGGAGGCTTGAAATTCGACATCTCTTCAAATAAATCTACTATATTATAAATGGAGGCTTCCAAGGTGTCAATTTTTTCACTAGAATCTATAGTGGTGATTTGGAAAATATTTTTTGAATTTTGAAGATGACTTGTATTATATATCATTATTTTGAACTCGAGACTTTTATAGTTTTGTCTTATCTCTTTGTCCTTTATAACCCTCAAAGTTGTTTTCCATTCCTCATTTTGAATTTATGAACCTTATCTTTATCTAATCTATAATCAAGTTCTTGAGAGTAAGATTCTTAAATTTGTTCATAAAAGTTAGAAGGGAATGTTCTCCTTTAAGAAGTCCTGAAGTATGATTTTTTTGTTGTCAAGATGCTTTGTTTCATTGTCTACCTTGTAGGCTTTCAATTCAACATCTCTTTATATAAATCTACCATATTTATTGTTTACTTGGCAACTTACCGATGATTAATTGTGGATGAATAGTGTAAGCTTGAAATCTATGTAAGTTTGATATCTAATATCTTTACTTCTTGTAGTATTATTGATATTGCTTTGAAAATAATGACTTTATGCACATTTTGATTTATGGAAATAAGTTTCTCTTGAATGAAAATGCCCATTTTGATAGTTGACTTAGAGATATGTAGAGAAATCTTAACTGGAAATATGTTATTTTCTCTTGTTTTTATGTTCAAAAGTGTTGTAGATGATGTAGTATGCTAGTTAATGTATTTTTTTTTT
>ML779298.1:807578-849886 GCA_009831015.1 Picea engelmannii | reverse complement strand
TATATATATATATATATATATATATATATATATATATATATATATATATATATATATATATATATATATATATATATATATATATATATATATATATATAAAATCATAATACATGTCTTATTTCACTCACAGTAAACTAGAGGAAATATTGTACCATGGCCATAGTTTTTATGTCTCTATAGCAGATGTTGTATTGAAACACATATCTTCCAACAAAAATCATTTCATAGCCAATTTTAGTATAGGTGATAACATATGAAACAAATTACACAAGGAAACAGGACTTGATAAATTAAAACTTAGAATTTCTCATGTTCTATAGAATTACACTGTTTCCCCAGAAGCCCCCTCTTCCGTTCTTTAACTATTCTTTTATAGATACAAAATATATAAACAAATTGGTTACAACTTCCCTAGTCTTAGGTCAAAATTACAAAAATAAACAAATGAAATCCGAAAATCCTAGGAATAGATATGGAATCCTTGATTTTGCTCCAGGTTGTTAACCAGATTATTGAAGTTGTAGATGTGCAATATGTTGGCATTCCTGATTTAAAGGGTATTTGCATGATATCATCCTTATATATGTCTTCTCCATCTCAGTACATGCTTCAGATGTTGGGGAAGTTCCAAACAAATTCTTTAAATGACTTAATAAAAAGAAGTCATCGTCTAAAAGTTCAACAATAGTTTGTCCTTTTAACATCCTTGTGGGTCCTTTAAACTTATTTGAATTTTCACATACTAAAATCAATACTTGTTTATATTCTGGTAAAGGAAGAAAATTACCCCTTTTACCATAGTACTCAGGTAATCCCATGTCTACCATATTTTTGTAGTGAGATTTATACCATTGTATATTTCTTTGGAGGTGAACAAGTTTGCTTTGAACTTGTTGAATTAAGTTCCTTTTAATAAGGACCTTTTCAACTTCCATGATTTTACTCGTTCTATATTTAACCCAAATTTGATTTAATTCTTGTTTTTTTCTTGGAGTTAAGCACTTTGATAATCATGTTAACACTCTGAGGCTTATTCCCTAATTCATGTTCTGCAGTTACAACCTCCTTTTCAACTTTTCTGACCAAGGAAGCCTCTTCTTCCATAATTATAAATCTTTTCCACATTTTATGTATATGCTCTATAATTTTATCCCAAATTAAGTGTGTTGCCCCCATCAAATGAGATTTAACAGACAATTTACCTTTCAATGTATCAAATTCTTCTTGCAACTTTGATTTTTCCCCAAGTACCCTCTTCAATTGCTTTTCCTTCTCTCCAATATGATCTTTCAAAAGATTAATTTTAGTTTCATAGGTTGAAATTGTTCTTCTTTATTCTTCTAGTTCAATTTCTTTAGCATTCAAGCAGTTAGTGCCTTAGCTAGATCTTCTAAGTTGTCTACTAATGTGCTTCTCAAAGATGATGAGACAATGCCCTATTTTAACACTTGAATTTGTTGTTGTAGGGAGATATTTAATTCATTTAGTTTTGTTATAACTTCAATCAACTTCTCTTTCTCTTTTTGGATAACTAGAAGCTCTAGAGTTTGCACATGATCCACATCAGACAACTTTAATTTCTTTTTCAAGATAGAAATTTCATTATCCATGGCACTTACCATCTTTTGAATAGGTTCTTCATTTGTAGCATAATCCCTCATTTTAACTAACTTTTTCTCTAAATATTCTACTCTCATCTGCTTCACTCTTGAGCTTGTTTATTCTTGCTTTAATTGTTTCTTAAGATAACTATTCAATTTATGCAATCTTTGTAAACTAATAGTAGTCTTCATAATATCTCTAGTGACCATATCACTTGTCTGATTATGTAAGCCCATTTTATCTGGTAAAGGAATATCATCAAGATTTAAAGAAAAAATAGTTTCCTTATAATTGTCTTGTCCTTGAATGCTTGTACCGAATCATTCTAAAATTTCTAAATTCAAACTTCATTTTTCAAAATCTATTCATGATAACAATCTTGTATCTTAAGCATCCTGGCTCAATTTTTTGGTTCAAAAGTTATTTGATATGTTCATTTTTGTTTCTCATATCCTCAAAATTGGAAAATATTCTTTGTGTCTTGATATTTGTTGACCCTTATTCTGGTGGCTTCATGAATATTGATGGAAGCGTATCAATTGAATAGGCATCTTCCTTCTGAGCCTTTATCATTTCCCTTGCTTTAGTTTGAGATTCTTGCTCTGAAATATCATCTATGACAACATGAAATTTTAGCTTCTTATTTGATTACTCCTTCTCTGGTCCCAAATAATCTTGGAATTGTTGATTCAGAATTATTTTCAATGTTTTCTCTTGTTGTTGAGGTGTCTCAATATTTTCTTCCTGGGATGACTGAATTTCTTTCTGTTTCTGGCCCTGAAAAAAAATTTGTACTTCATCCCAAAAATTTAGATTCTTAATCTTCTCAAGATCTAGTTTTATTTGATGTTCATATGTTGTAATCTGAAGCTCCAATATTTTTTTTCTTATAACCCCTAAAGGGTCATATTGCCAAGTTGTTCTTTGCTCAAAACCCAATTCTAATCGCATTGTTTCCACCACCTGTAAAGTTGACCTGGTATGCACAATGAAAGGTCCAATCTCCCTTTTTGGCTTAATTTTAGTCTTTTTTCTTTTGGGAATAAAATGAACTTCATCCACATTAAGAATTTTCCTTATGAATCCTAAAGAAAAAAATATCATGGTTAAGAAAATTGGCAAATTAAAAAGTTTGAGATCTGCACCATACATCCTTATTTCTGTATAATCTTTGAAAAGAAACCAATCTCCTAATTGGGTCTTTGCAGATTCATGTAACAAGATTTTAATCTCTAGGAAAATCTTGGGAGGACTTTGTTCATGCATAAGATTATAAACTATAGACATGAAGGACTTTACATAAAGAGAGAAACCCTCATTTTAAGGCTTACTTTTGACTATAGGAGTCCATTTAATAACTAAAGCAAGCTCCCCAACCTCATTTTCAGTTTCCAAGTACAAACTCTGAAAATTTTGTAGTCTCTGAAAAAGAAGTAAGTGAACTAAATATGATTGGAAATGAAAAGATTTATTTAGAGAAAAATTCTTAGCTACTCATGAATGGATTCTGATATGAATTGTGTAATGTATAATTTTACCATTACTTGGTTAGTAGGAGGGAAAATTGCTCTGAGAAATCCTAGAATAATCATATCAATAGTCTCATAAGAGTCATACCCTAAAACTGAGCATATCATACATATGATTTCCTGTACATTTGGGACAACGACACTAGTTTGGTAGGTTTCATGGTCATGCAAGATACCCGTGTTATCTTTCATCAAAGATTGGATAAAAGAATGATGTTCTTGTACACCTACTTGTCTGAAATTGACTGCTAGGGTTTCTTCGTTAATAACTTGACCATCGTTGAATTTAGAAACCCTAAGAATCTATGAAATAGATTCAGGCTTAATATCGAACAATAATGTTCCATTCTTAGTTTCAAAACTTCTGGTAGAAGCAATGTATCTTTATGCACACAAATGCACAAATTCATTGAAATTATACACTTTCAGGACAAGAAATCGGGCTAGGTTCGAACCCCAAGCATTGAAAAAATCATTCAAGTTTGTTTACCTAGTATGGGCCAGTTTATGTAGTTCAAATAAATCAAATGAGACCTTAGGATAGAATATTTGGGCATCTCTATCATCTAAACATATTTCTGCATTTGGTAGGGTTTTGGGTTGATTTTCTTTTGTAAGATTTGACATTTTTATAATCAAGAAAGGTATCTGTGATATTACCCGAAATATGTGACTGACACGAATTGTAGGTTTACCGGTGAAATTAGCGATAAGATTGTTCTCTGACGAAGATTCCATGTTCTCATAACAGTAACAATTGAATATGGACAAGAAAACATATGAAAAAGGGTTTTTCAGGATTTTTGTTTTATTAAAATATTTATAAACATGACTAATTAAGCTAAAATCAAGACTAATTATGAATATTTAAATGGAAATGTGATTATTTACCTGAAAACCAATGGTTTTTTCAAAAATGGTGAGTGGTTTCACTAAATGCACCGTGTGTGATGATAAAATGGTATTGAGAGGAGTTTGTTAATTCACGAGGTGGTATATCGTCTTGACACGTTTGTCTGTCGGTATTGCTTGGTGAGGTCACATCAGGTAGAAGTAAATCTATTAAATCTCATTTAAGTCAAAACACAAACGTCATCGATCATCCACTCCTTTCATATATATGGTGTATATCGCATGTGCCCTGCCACATTATAACACAGAATTAGAACTTGACAAAACAATATAATTAAACCTATATGATGGAGAATGTCATATTTCCAGCGAGGAATTGGATTATTTTTAAGTTTATAAAGAAATTGCGAGAATCTATATTGTACAGGACCTTTAGTCCTCAACCGTCGGATCTAGAGTGAAGGGATTGGGATTGTCGGATCATATTCGTTCAGGATGAGAATGAGGTATCGATATCAAACATTGATCATTGATCATATTTAGATCAACAATCCTTAATTCTCATTGACCAAGTAAATGAATTGAAATCAACACCGTCGATTAAAGACAAGAGATGATCCAACGACGAAGATCCATAGCGCATATTGAAGTTGCATGATCATTAATTTTTTGGAGAGGTCGTGCTTTATATCTGGACTATCGATTGATTTGGCGACGTGACATTCCAGGATTAATGTACACAGTGGACAAGCTACTAACATTCCACCATGTTGGAGACACACAGGTTGTTGATCACAATGGTTGATTAAAGCACAATCGTTGGATCGTCCTTCCATTTGATTGTTCAGTGGATAAAGATATATGCCTAGGATTGAGGATCTATGACCATGATTTGGGTGTGGGATTAGACCAGGGTCACAACCCTCGATTGTATGCTTAAGTAAGTAAGCCTCGAGCCAAAACGAATTATGTGTTAGCCCACAGACCTATCCCTTGGTCCTATAGTGTTAAAGGAGAAATAGGGATTTTACAAGTAACCCACAAAAACAAATATTGATCAGAGGAAGCCATTGTAGAATTGGTCTAGCCAGGCTGTTAAGACGATGTCATGAATTTCCTATGAACTTCATTTGAACGACAATGAATGATTAGATATCGTTTTCGGGATTAACTGCGTAGTGTAAGTAATTTTAGGGAATTATTGGTCAGTTGCAACTAATACTCAGGGATATGGGTCATAGATTAATGACTTACACTACACAGTTAATACCGAAAATGATATCTAATATATTGCACTGTGGAAGCCCCTCTATGCTTAAAGAATAAGAGTGAAGGGAGCTCTAATTGGATGGTTCATAAGGCACAATACTTGCTAAGGTTTTGCACATGGGGTAGCAAGTTGAGTGGGCTTGATTGTGGGGAAAACTCCATAGTTAAGCGCGCTTGAGCTAGAGGCGTCTTAGGATGGGTGACCACTTGGGAAGTCATGGTTTATCGGGTGCAAGATCTGAAAGTGATGATTGATGCTACGCGATTCATTTCGTTGGTTTCAATCCCATTTCTTCACCCCTGTGAGCATCACCGGATGCAACGAGTGTTAAGTGGACTATTCAAATCATGAGAATTATTGGTCAGTTGTGACTAATACTCAGGGATATGGGTCATAGATGAATGACTTACACTACGCAATTAATCCCGAAAATTATATCTAATGTATTGCACTATGGAAGCCCCTTTATGCTTAAATAATAAGAGTGAAAGGAGTTCTAATTGGATAGTTCATAAGGCACAATACTTGCTATGGTTTTGCAAATGGGGTAGCAAGTTAAGTGGGCTTGATTGTGGGGAAAACTCCACAGTTAAGCACGCTTGATCTAGAGGCGTCTTGGGATGGGTGACCACCTGGGAAGTCCTGGTTTACCGAGTGCAAGCCCCGAAAGTGATGATTGATGCTACATGATTCATTTCGTTGGTTTCAATCCCATTTCTTCACCCCTATGAGCATCCCCCAATGCAATGAGTGCTAAGTGGACTATTCAAATCATGAGAATTATTGGTCAGTTACGACTAATACTCAGGGATATGGGTCATATATTAATGACTTACACTACACAGTTAATCCCGAAAATGATATCTAATATATTGCACTGTGGAAGCCCCTCTATGCTTATACAATGAATGATATCAGGGTGATGTGTGACAAAGTTTAAAGTGTTTTCCATGGGCATTGTTGCAGTCCATTGTTATGTCATTGGCCTTGGCACCTCAAGAAGGAAAGTAAGCATTGAAACCAAATACAAATAGAGTGTGCTAGAGTGTGCTCGATCTTCCCTCTCATGCACAGTCCACCAATCAGTAGCAGACTCATCCCTCCCTCAGTTCTCTGTGGAAGCCTAAGTAAGAAATCCAACCCTCGACCTTAGCAGAAACCTCCATAGTGCTCGATTGTTTCTAGAATTGAAGTGTGTTGAGCTAGGGTGAGATAGAATCACCGAACCCTAGCAGTAAAATGGGTTAAACAACCTGAGTATAGGACCGAGGCAGCGCCTCCTAGTTTCAGATAAATTTGGATCTCATGTGCATGTTGGATAAAGTCAACTCAACATAATTATTATTGGGTTGTCTCAACAGAATTATTATTGAATCAACTCAGCATATTTTTATTTACTTTGTACCTACAACTCTCCCTTGCCCTTGGGATTGTGGCTTACAGGGATCCCCCTAAGACAGTGCATCCCTCCCCTCTGGGGATCATTTGGGAGGGGACATGACATCTATAGCCTAGCTAAGGGATTTTTTTGGTTCTCCTTTGAAGAAGAAAAGCATTGTCATGAAGTGATATCCCATGGCCCTTGAATATGTCAAAACACCTTAGTCATTTTTACTAAAAAAAATGAAGAATATTCGCCTGAAGAAGCCTCCACAATTATGATATTTTATTGGAATAAAAATATTCCCTAATTGGAAAGTTCATATGGCATGAGATGCCTCGTTTCCACTCTAAATGGATGAATAAACATCAAATGAATTTCATGATTCCCTCTGTTAGTGGATACTAATTTTCTTCTTGAGCCTGTTGTTTTGCTAAAATACGGCTTTTTTCATCATTTGACACTCGCTAATTGTTTGTGTCATTTGATGGAGTGTTATAAAACATACAACCAAATAAGTATTTTTCATATCTACCTTCTTCAAGTGATGGAAGTTCAGTAAAAATAGAGGTTGAAAGAGAGTCATATAATCGGTCTAACAGGCGGAGATCAACTAGAGGTGATACGATCAGAAGAAAAATCGATAGACGCATGGAATTTTTTCTTGCTAAAGGGGGTTCATGTTCTTATGATGATGAGAGCATAGATGACATCAAGGTTCCCTTGAGGTAAAAAAATCTAGTGAAATGATGGGTGCCCAAGGATCTTCCTCAAATAAACGTTGATTTCTACGTCAACGAAAGGATATATCGCATTTCTCCATCGTCATTACATGGTTTGGGGATATTTTCCATGGATGGCATAAAGGTCTGTTATGACGAAATAACTAAATTGATGGAGTATGTCAGACCCTGTTACATCTACATAGATTGGATACGTCTAGTCGAATATACAAAAAGTATGTGGAGATATGGTGTGGATACAACTTATATACATCTAAAAGACAATGATCAACATAAAGGAGCATCTATGTATATAGATGGAAGGCCAGAAACATCAGGGAATATTGCAGGGTTTATAAACAGTACATAACCCGTGACCACAAATAAGCAACCCAATTTTGTATTTGAGGGGCGTGATGGAAATCATGTATTCATATGTGCAATAAAATCAATAGCTCTAGGGGAGGAGTTGTTGATTGATTACAATTTGAATAGAATAGATACACACGCTGCTATTATGGGGGTAGTATGTATACTATTTTACCCAACCTGTAATCAATGACTTATATTTTATGATTATCATTTATTGTATTATATTGTCATGCATGTTCTAAGTCACTACAATGTCCACACAAATCACTCCTTATGTTCTTTAGTCATTGTTTACTTTGATGTTTTTAGCATGCCATGTTTTTTTCCCATGCCTGATATTCATGAACTAATTTTATTTTGCATACATTGTCCTAGGGTGTCAGGAGGAAGGAACCAACCTTAACACAGTCCACACCTCCTCCCGATGAATACCTTACTGAAGAAGCAATTTATGCCTCTACCACCCCTATGGAAACAACAAATAATCTTGTTAAAAAATTAAACATGGAACTCACTTCTTTGATTATGAATGAATCACAGACACAGGAGAAAGATGAAATAATGAAACTCCTTGTGCATCGGATTCACCAATATAGGGTAAGAAACATATTTAATTATCCCATTTATTTATTTACGATTTTATTTTTATACTCATACAAGTCCTTTATAAAAAACTCATTCTTTTTACAGGATTTTTTTATGGGTAATGGATCATGAGTATGTGTGTGCAGAGATCGGTGTTGGTACCATCATTTACAGATACACCTGCCAGTGTCTATGTCTTTACTTCACCCCCTCACACGCCATAATGTGAAAGGGATAATGTGGATGCAAAAGGTGACATTGGAAATATTGAAGCATGTTTTCCTGGATCTTCCCGTGTCACTAGCATGAGAACACTATTGATTACCTTTTTGGTAGAGGATGACATGATCCCCATGAAAATACAAAGGCTTCCAGGTATTTAAGAATTAAATGTTTTAATTATTATGTACAATCTAATTGAAATTTCTGTATAATGTGAGTTTTTTTTAAACTAACAATAATATTTTTTTGCAAGAAACAATATTTTTTATAAACACATGAATGAGTTGACTTTGGATATGTTTGGGGCCACCATGCACACAAGGTGGAATCTCCAAAGTTCCAATTTAAAAGAACAACTCATTAACAAGTTGTTTGGCATGTTCGATGAGGGTACCTTCAACAAATCCCGAGTCACCTCAAAAGAAAGCGAACATTTAAAACATATACCGGACCAATATAGGGTTCATCTACAAAATAAACCTAAGTATGAGCATCCTTCAATAATTCTAAAGAGGGAGTGGAAGGCCCTAATTGATAATGAAAAGGAGAAGATGCTCTTAAAACAAGGAAAGACACCACCTGGCTCAGGAAGGTATGTGACACTTCTAATAATGTAATTATGATGCTTTATCATCATTGCGACATCTAATTACGTTTTTGAAATTGTTCAATACAATCTCCCAGACACATCCAAATCCATCGCGGCTAGGATAACAAAACATGGGGAGCAAAAACTTGGCCTAGGTGGTTACTTGAAACTGTCTGCAAGAATTGTAAGTACAAAAAAATCAATTGCATCCAAATAATATATTATTAACAATTTTAAATTAATTTCTCGGAAGAAGCACAATTCATGTTGATATGCAAAATTGCAGGGCTTGGAGTTCAAAGAAGATCCAACACCTGAAGACCTCAAGATTTCTTTCAAAAAAGGATATGATGACGTGGTTGAATGCAGAAAAATCTTGTGGAAAACACAACCTCCTGTCACTGAAATCGACACATAGGTAAATAAAATCAACGAAGATTATTTAAAATTTATTACTTGTACAATCTATTGATTATTGTCAATTGGTTTTAGCTCGAGTGGTTTATGCAGAGGAGTGTTTCCCTCCCCACATGGGTTCTATTCCTTGAAGTGACATAGTGTCCCCTTAATGGGTCTATTAGATTCTCTTGTTGTTAAGCCCCAATATTCTGAAAATGCTCGCCCCCCCATGTTCTCTCACAGATTTGGGGGAGTTATTATGTGGATGTAGAAAGTACCAATGGTGTCGTGAACACCATGGTATAAAAAAAATTAAAAAATATATATATTGATTATTATTCTCGGTCATAAAGTAATGTCTTTGTTTGTTTTAAGAAGGTTGCAACCAACGAAGAAACAAACATCCCCACTAGTGAGACAAATCCTAGTGATGGTGGAGTGCCACCCAATGAAGGTGGTGTGCAACTCAGTAGTGGAAGTATTTCATGTTGTATGGATTATAATTAACAAAAATTATTTGAAAACACTGTATTAATTATAAAATTTCATGTTTCAACTCCAAAGCATGTAGAGGATGAGGGAAAGAAAAAAAAGGAACATATGGCCACATCCCCAACTACTCTTCTTTCCTCCACTATTGAATAAGGTAAAGAACACTATAATTCTCTTTTTATTAATGAAATACAAGAAATAATAATAATAAACAACACTAATTTAACATTTCTTTCTTATTGTAGTCGATGATCCGCGCCCCCCCCCCCCACCTTGCAGCAATCTGGACGTCGTGAGTACACGATGAGATCGTCAGTAAGACATGGAGGGGCCAAACAAACTAGAGGGGAAGGACCTGAATACGCCCTTGCTAAATACATTTTAAAAATGAAGAAACAAAAAAAGAAATGATTGTACTATAGTTATATAATTAGAAACATACTAAACCATATTATGAAAACATATTTTTGATGATAAATTTTTTTGAGATGAAATATATTGCGTCTATGATTAATGGATGAATGATTGAATGGTATATGTTAAGGAATGAATGAATGTTATATGTTAATGAATGAATGTTATATCTTATATCTTATTCAGAACCACATATGTTTCTTCATGAATTTGATGTTTTGTTGGTGTCTATGCATGAATCTGAATGTGTTGCTTTCAACTATTTTGTGTCTAAGATTAATGAATGAATGTTATATATTAATGAATGCATGAATGTTATATGTTAATGAATCAATGTTATATGTTATTCAAAACCACATATGTTTCTTCATGAATTTTTTGTTTTGCTGGTGTCTATGCATGAATCTTAATGTGTTGCTTTCAACAATTTTCTAGTAGATAGATTAGGTACTTCATAATTGAGAGTGATGTGAGGAGGGGTAGGGACCATAAGAGCTTCCACCTTCACGTGGTTGGACCTATTCAGTAGAGAATAAATTAGGATTTGGGTAATCATGGAGAAAACCTCCCTCGATCCAACAGAGCAACAACAAAGTCAATGTTGACTTTGTTGTTGCTCCATCAAATCGAGGGAGGTTTTCTCCAAGATTATACTACTCCAATAAATTATTCTCGAAACCAAGAGGATCTCATTCAAGTATTCATAAACTCAATTCTATTTAATTATTATTTATTCATAAAAATGTTTGTTAATTTATTATATTATTTTGTTGATTCTTTAAGTGTCGATGTATTCTGATGATGTATTCTTCATTGTGATCAATCAAGACCACCTCATTTTCAAGAAAAGGAAGAGATCCTCCTGCAGTACTTAACAAGAACTCTATTGGTAACTATCAATCGGGGCATCAAACATAAATCAACCAACCAAGGAAAACTAAGGTGATCCCTTGCCAATCAACTTTAAGTTTGTTTTTGTTGTTTTTTTTTAAGTAATATTATGTGGAGGTTTTATTATTATTATTATTTTTCATGTTTCATATTATCATGTATATAGAAGGGGTACACCTTCATTAGCTTGTTCTTTTCATTCCCAAATACTTCATTTTGGGTTAAATATCATGTGACAAATGTGTTCTCAATTGTTGGTACTCAAAGACATTGTTTTTAGACAACTAGGTATATATGCCCACTCATTTCATTAATGAAAAACCTAGATTAAATGAAGCATTTTTTGGTACACTAAGCTCATCCAACTCAAACATGGTATTTTTAGGATATTGAAATGTATGTTATTTTTCCATTTATAAGTTAAAGAGTAAGAGTAAAATAAAATATGAGTGTATGAAGGTTAGGCATGATTGTCCAACCTTGTAACCTGATGTCACAACCAAGCAAAGCTTACCCAATGTTTTTGACATGCCTTACCATGTGTAAGGGCACCCAAACTAGCTCATCCATGAACCAACCTACTACTATGTCCATCAGTGTCAGCCAATGAGCACCAAGGTTTGACATTCTTCTGGATAGCAATTAAGCACATGTTTTCTAAACCAAACCATGTGGATAAGATTTGTATGCACACATGTCATTAAAAGACACAAGTAGAGGTTGTTACTCATCAAGCTAGAATCATGTTTAACTTAGTTTAGAAGGAAAGAAGTTGCATGCATTGCCTATATGTGATATCTCTACTACAATACGTCAACATATAAAGATATATATTTCATGAAGATACACTCAGAAAAAATGCAATGCTATCATGAGAATGGCACCTTAGGAATGTCTCTAATGATCCTCCTAAGACATGTGATCCAATCCATTTTGTTGTTGAAGTAGAACGCAAAGTTGCACCACCAAATTCTTGTGATGTGATGTTTGGTATCCCATACCTATGGGAAAGGGATGGAATTTCCTAAAGGAAAGAGAAAAAATATCACTTGGTTAAAGGTGGATAAGCCTAGATCACCAATAAACACACAAGAAAAGGAAGAACACCTTTGGTAGAAATGGAAGAAAGGAATACCAACAACTTGAATAGAGAAAACAAGAAGAATGTATCCTTCATAACTAATGGAGTAGTGATTTTGGAGAGAATATTGGAAGCAATGTGCTTCCATTTCCTCCTCAAAATTGCTTTTGGGAACCCAAATAATCCCATTGGGGAGGTGTGATCCAAAATAAATATAAAACCATGAATGGAATGACTCATAAATAATTAGTGAATGAGAAGTAGAGTGGAAATTATGAATAGGTGAGGGTGATTGTTAGCATGTTCACCACACACTCAGTCACTTACTTACCCACCAAGCTACAACACCCCCACTAGTTGCAAGAAGACAAAATAGGGAGTGCTAGAGTCAAGAAAAGTTGGCAAAGAAAGCATTGAAAAATAGGAGCTAAAGAGACACAGATTCCTAACCTTCTCACTGCCACTAGCAAACTCTCCATATAGTGAATAAAAACATGCAAAAGAATGAAGAATGGTGTTCCTTTGGCAAAACTTGGTAGTGAGATTTTGAAAATTCATGTAGAGTAGACTATTAATGGCCTATAAAGTCATGATACTCTATAGTTCTTTGTATAGCCAATAATAATAGACTAAGGATTTCCATTCAATGCCGAATTTCCCAAATTAGGTCTCTAGGGGAAAATCGTTGTCCTTCATGGTAATTTATATGTGTATTGTTTACTGTGGGTTTCTCTCTAAATTCTTAGCACAATGACATTATCCATTATTTCCATTGAATGAATGATATACACACAACTCATAAACTCACTTCTCTATTGTTATCAACAATACCATTTTTTATTCGATACTCTACCATAGGTACATTGCTTTGTTGGATTGAGTACAATGCCCCTATATCATTCATTGCACAAATCCCCAGACATAAAAATAATGTTTTTCTTACACACAACATTCAATTGATTAATTGCTTTGGTTGGGAGCATATAAACAATAATCCATTCTTATGACACTTGTTCCTTATGCTTCATTTGGAAACCCATTTACAAGTAATGTGTACATGCTAATCCAACTTCAAGTTCCATTGTATAATTAGCAGAAGGATACAATGAATTGGTATATTTGTATATGGTCTGAGCAGTCGAGTTCTATTTTTTTTATTCTTATTTTGGGGCAAGGATTCTTGTTTTTTTTTTTGGAAGATGGTTTTTCCTATTTTATATTGTGTTTTTGGAGTTTTTTTAGCATTGTGCAAATTTAGTTGAGTTGGGTTTCTACATGCACAGGTAAAAGGTCTTGATTATAGTTTTGGGTTTGGGAGCTTTATTTGATCTAGTGATATCCCCACTAGGGCCTATATCTTATAAAATCAGACTTTTTTTTCCATGGGAGTCTTCAAAAGGATTGTTTATGTCCTCCATATTTCCCTAGATAATAAACAAGGTTCCACATGTTGTATGTGTCTTATTACCTATTTACTCCCATTATCATATGATTAAGAGCTCAAAACCATAGCCAAATAAAAGGTTCTTACCTTTCAACCGAAATGACTGAGTGCTTACTCCTTGGATCTATTATCAATATGAATGAAGGTTGTGACCAAGCGCTAAAAAAATGGGTGCTTAAACTATAACTTCAAGATTGGCCTGGATCAACGACCACGATTTAATCTCATCATGAGATATATGGCTTGCTCATTTAAACATGATAGTTCGTTAACTTTGTTTCCATTGTGCGCGTAGACCCTATGTCTAAATGTAGCCGAGTTATTCAATGGTACTGATCAAAGAACACTACCTCCTGATAAATAACTCCCTTGCAACTTCAATTTTCACTTTCTCTCTTCTCTTTTGATCTTTGTCCTCGATGGACGGTTTGATCTCCAATTCCCACAACTCCAATGAATATTGATTACCCCCAATTCTTGATGATCAATGGCTCTGACTTAATCATTAGTTGAGATGGATGATTGAGGTTGTTCTTTACTTCACAATCGTGACCCAATGGTCTTCCCATGATCTAACGACCTAGAATTTAACCCTCCATATATCGACAAAAACTGTGTATTCACTCCATGAATCAATATTGAATTATATATATATATATATATATATATATATATATATATATGTATGTATATATATAATATATATGTTGTTTTTAAAATATTTTCACATCGTCCGATCTTTGACGAAGGGCGCCCATCAGAGGTGTAGCACCTCTGTCGGACGTATTGTAGGCTCATCAGACTCTACTGGGAATATGGTCATCAGTTCTTCGTCGATAATATTTTGCATCTGACAGAAGTGCTACACCTCCGATGGGCGCCTATCATCGGATCGTTAGCCAGCTATTCAACAATGGGAACGTCTAAAAGCCAATGATGTATCGTCAGAACGAGATCCTATTGTACACCATTTTATGGATTCCATGGTCCTCAGTAGACCGACGACGATGTCATCGGATATCTGTCAACATTGTAAACGTCAGATAATTGCCATAGTTCTATCAAAGACATTGGGGCCAAAGACCTTGTCGTATTTTCAACGGTGTGGACTCTAAAAACCGACAAAATCCCATTGGATTTCAATGCACCTTGCAGTAGTGTAAGTTTGACCCATTTGGGACAAATAATTGTCCTTTATAGTATGACCCAAACACAAATCAAACAACACCATGATTTCCATAACTGTATAAATAAATGGGTGGTTCCAAAATGACCAAAGAACTAAGTAGATAAAGAGATTTTGAGCTCGAATCTCAATCATCTGTAAATAAGGACTGTCAAAATTTTCATCTTTTATTTATAAAATGATATGGAAAGTGTGAGTATGAAGGAAGAAAACATGAATCATATCAATATTTTGTAAGGAAATATCTTTCTCATTTTTAAGAAATGATGGAGAAGGGGAAGAGAGGACATTTATGCACATAATTCATGCAACCAGAGATAAATCTAATCAAACAAATGCATCGTATCATATCTAAAATGAACTGGTAATTCATACCTTGTAGAATGGTGTCCTTTAAACCAAGATTGGAAGTTGAGTTTGTTACCAAAACTGCCAGGTGTGAGGGTTTGGGTTAACAGAGCTCAAAGCTCATTTATTAGGCTTCTATCAACACAAATGACCATAATCCAAGGTGATACAAGGGTAATTGAGTGCGGTATTGTGGAGTAATTACCCATGTCTCCTTGCCTTCAATGCATGGAAAGCTTCGACGATGTTTCCAACCAATATTCCATTAATATGTATTCCATGTCATTAATAAAAAACCCTTGTAGTATGGAGGCTTGCTATCGTATCACATCAAATACACCTCGAGCCTATTGCTCATAACTTCGAATCAATCCATATCATAAACAATATACCACATGGAATTCACTTCAAAACATTCAACACTTTAACATATGCAATGTAATGATAAAGTTATAAAATATATGAGCCCCAAATGTTAGCTATGAACCATATATGACTGCATATGTCATGTTTCGAGCTCCTTGTATATGAGTCTTTCACTTTTGTTAACACCATTAACCAAAACTTAAAATCCATAAACCAATGTGACTCACATTTGTAATTTATGTCAAACCTTTGATACAAACTATAATCAAAGTGTAACTTTTAAGTAGAGTGCTTCAATGATAGAACCAACACCTTATACCATGCAATCAAAACACAAGATACGAGTGATGCACATAATGATGTTCATGTATCAAGTTTATCCCAAACATCATATAACTTGGAATTGACATGTTTGCATAATTTTGTAAAGAAAATTGCTTGTATAACTCGAAGCTCTTATACATGTGTTAATCATTTGCAATGATCCTTGAATGTTTTGAATAAGAATGCTTCTATAAATTTCAAAGTTGCCATGATATTAAATCTTTACTTGCATCCAAAACATCATGCATGTGAACCTTTTTAAATATCAAACATATGCATGACCAAAATAACCATGAAACAATGGTTGAAGGGGACAAAACTGAAATGTGTCATGTTGGGAAAATCTTTAGAAGATCAAACTTTTTCATTTAACCCTTGGGGACCTCACTTATTAGTTATATAGTATAGATAATCATAGGTTTCGTAATAATTTGTGAGCTTTTATATAGGTGACGAAAATTTGAGTCAACACCAAGTAATATGATTTTCTTATATTCTTTCCTTCTTCATTCCATTGATGATGATCCATCCATCCAAAATCATATTTTTTTCTTAATCTTTGTTGGCTAGTTGTTGCATAATTTTGTTTCCTTTGATTCCATGTATTGTTGTTGTAGCTTCTCCAATTTGTAGTGGTTTTTAGTCTCTGATAATAGCTTTTTGAAGAGTGGTTTTGTGATGCCTTGTTCCATGAATATTGACAAATATTCCATCTTATTCCTTGATAATGCCAACATCAACCTTCTTGTCTTCCTTGAAATCTTTCCTGGTAATGAGAGCATCAATGTGGTTTCATGTTTGACAGTTTTCCTTCACACTGCACATGCATTTCATTTATCTTTAGTTCTAAGACAATGGCATCATGTATCCCCTTCGTTTGGTCTTTGATTACTCTAGCCTTAGAGATAATACCATCATATTTGACATGTACATCCTCTAGATGAAGTTCAACTTCTTCAAGTATATTATGGTGACCTTCTTGAATCTTATCTTTTTTCTCCTTTTGAAGCTGCAATGTTATCCTATTTATCAAATTTTGTATTGCATTTCTAATTTTACCTTATTAATATTTAGGGATTCCTCAACCTTATTGTAATTTTATTTTTCAAGTCTTTTGGTAGATTCTTCATCCAAGATCCCTATTTCTTCTTGATTTTGATCATTTTTATTTTCTTCTTTCAATTTCTTAACCTCATCCAATAGATTTTTTTATTATGGTTTTGTAATATACATATATCTTCATATTTATTTTTTCAAATCTTCCCTTCAATCATCATTTTCCCACTTTTCTTTGCTAGTTTTTTCTTTCTTTAAGTTCTTAACTTCCTTAATGAGTGATTCATTAAGGGATTGCATCTTGGAGAACTCATCTTCTTTGTAACATATTTTCTTAGCTCTTCATTATCCTTTTTCATTTTTGAGATATTTTCTTTTGATTCCTTTAATTCTACTTGAATTTTATGCATCTCTTCCATTTTTTTCCATGTGAAGTAGAGTCTAGTATCTTCATCAAATCTATTCCACCACTTATAGGCTCCCCCCTCCCAAAAGAAAAAATATTCCCTATAAGGACTCAAATCATTTTTCTTTAGCATCCTCAACCATTCCTCGAGATTGATTTCATCTTTATCTTCATCTCCACTAAATTTAGTTATTGATATTGGTTCTTAATTTAGGTCTTTGAAACCTTGATTTGGAGTCTATCCTCTTGGTCGACCTTCCTTCGGATGTATTTCTAAAATTTTGACCCTTTTGAGTCTGAAATTTTGGCCTGTAGTACTCTAATATTTCTTCTCTACAATGCCATGGGTCTGGCCAAAATTTGATGTGCCAAATGAAATTTATGGAAACTTTCCCAAACCTTTCTGATTTTTGGCCTTTTTTTGAGAGCGAACTTGTACATACTGCCACATGTTCAATAATTAATACTTGATTCTAAAATTTGTACCAAAAACACTATGGATTGTCATCTTTCAAATGCAACTAGTGGCACTAAATTTTGATCCTCACTCAAGTAGATATGATTGTTTTACCCATAACACTTGTTTGAGACTAGTTATAGGACTAGTCAAATAACCTTACATTTCACAGATTATATCTCAGAAATTAAAATGATCTAAACTATGAAATTTTTACCAGGTGAATTTTTTTATATTTTCTCAGTATTCCACAAATTTCATAGTCTGAAACATCACTAAGAAAAATTTGTAGCGAAATTCCCAAAATGACTCATTTGAGATTGATTTAAGGGCTAGTAAAAATCCCTAACTTCCACAGACTATATCTCCTAAAGTATAACAACCTAGAAGCTAAAAAAATGTATAGCAAAAATGCCAAGATGACTCACTTGAAGAAGCAAAATCCCAAGATCGATCTCTGATACCAAATGTAATGAGTCAAATGATTAAGACATCATAATAAAACATAAGTACACACCAATGTGAGCATGGAGCACAAATCCAATATAGATAAGAGAGATGAGTTACACAATAACTCCTTAAAGAATATGAGAACCTCCTTCAAATATCCAAATACATTCATACATCACAATTCACATGTCTCGGTAATGAATACATGATCTCTATATATACCTATTCACACACTACACGTGAAGCCCCTTTACTATTAGACTGACCATATTTCCTATACATTTACACATTACATGTACATGTATCCCCATATATACCCCCCTTGGGGTCATATCATATACATTTCTCTTCATATATGCCCCCCTTGGGGTCATATCATATACATTTAACCCCATATATGTCTCCCTTTGATCATAACATTTTAACTCTCTATTTTCAATAGTATATGATTTATTTATTCGCAAAGTTATTGCAAGCACCTTTAATTGTGTAAGGTACAAGTACCTTAATCAAAGAAATGTAAGCTAATCAAATATTTTCCTCTTTAAATTTGTAATGAAAAAAAATCATTACCTCAACATTAATCATAATATTATTACCACAAAAATTCATATGATTAAAATTTTGTAAAATTAAAACAACAAAATAATACAATTATATATATATATATATATATATATATTGCAATATATAACAAGGGGAGTTGCTTATCAACAAGTCCCTGCCAAGGAGAGGTAGAAAGCTAGTGGATCCTTAACTAGACTCTGAAAGTATAGAAGCCGAACTAGCGTGGGAAGGCAGAGTATTAATGGCGACTGCGTGTGTTGTGAAGTGTTGAGGCAACGACTGAGAATTACAGAAAAACATATGTTGATAACATGCAAAGGGCGAAACCTCTTGTCCATGTCAGAGTTCGTAAATTTGAATAATCTGATGTATAGTAGATCAACATTTCTTTGGTGTGGGCGAGCTTATTTCTTTGGTGTGGATGGGCATATTTGTTACAGAGATGCTCAATCTCCTCCAGCTATCGCCATCAGAATATATCAAGTTTTATAAGGCATGTCCTAATGAGAATACTCTCTCTGATGCTAAGGCAATACATACCTACAACTAGCTCATGAGAAGAGAGATTACCCACCCAACTAATGCTGCGAGCCGAGAAATATTGTATTGAAGGAGCTATCTTTCTGTTGAATTCCCCGTCCGGATCAAGGCCATCCATTCTCCCATAACTCGCAAGGAAGGTATTTCTAGGTCTGCAACTAAATGTCTAGACGAAGTTGCAAATATGTCTAGTATTTACACTTTGTAGGTAAAAAAAATTGGAAATTTTAAGTATAATATTTTTGGAGATTTTAAATATAATATTTAATAGAAGTATCAGAAATTGTAAGATATTGGAAAGAGTGTATGTTGAAACAAGCCATTTGGGTGCATAATTCTTCCATGCACCACCTACATGTTCATCATGGGACACGTAGCATCCTGAAAGGAGAACATGGCAGTGCCAGTTTGCGACCATTGTTTCACTAGATTTTAAATATGTTGTTGTTGTTGTTCTTGAAGTTATCTTTGCTCACTCGGTTTTTGGGAAGGAAGGTAGGTGCTCGACGCACGGCCCGCCCGCCTCTCGTGATGCCTGCCTCTTTCGAAACTCATTAGAGAGTACTATGAGTGCTTGAAGACCGCATAGACTCACGACCTATTTTCTTCTATCGGAACGGTTAGGAAATAGAGAAGAATGCCACCTTGAACACCCTTCTAAAATTATGTGTCTCTCTATCAGTTTTGCATATTGTTAGAAGGCTCTATGCGAGGACTTTTTCTATCTGAAAATGATAGTTTTGGTCCAGACTCTATGCGAGGACTTTTTCTAGCTGAAAATGATAGTTTTGGTCCAGGTAGTCTAATCGAACGAACAAGCGACCGGGCATCTCCCACCGCAAAGCTCAGGCGGTACAGTTTTCCAGGAATCGTTCTGACAATCTGAGCTATGGCTCTTTCCTTACGGCCAACGAGCTCCACAGCCCTCCTGCCCTGCGGGACAGAAAAAGCATTATGATTTCTATGTCTTTATTGACACTTGTGTTCTTGCGTTCTCCTGGTACTATTAGGTTAACGTCATGGATTCAACCTTTACTTGGTCTATGGAAATGTCTAAAGTTCCAGGTTGAAGGGATTGGTATAACAATGCCATTAACCAGAAGGGAACGCTCCCTGTACACAACGAATACCTATCAAGAGTTAATTAAGCCTGAGTTTGATTCTTCCCTTCTTATTACAAGGATTCAAACTCATATTTATTGTAATTTCGTTACAGGTTTGGTCTTACTAAACATTCTCTCGTTTGTTTGCAGTTCTGGCTCCCTTCCCCTTACAGGTGTTTCAGGCATCTCCCACCGCAAATATCAGGCGGTTCAGTTTGTCAGGAATCGTTCTGACAATCTGAGATATGGCTCTTTCCTTACCGTCAACGAGCTCCACGGCACTCCTGCCCTGCGGGACAGAAAAAGATTATTTTCAGCAGACGGAAAAAGATTATTTTCAGCGCTTGCAATGCACAGTAAGTAAGCTTATTTTCATTGAATTTATGTTAGAGGGATGCAACTTGTAGCTTTCCTTTAAAAACCAACTAAAACCTATACGCAATTTCAATTCATTTTGGTTGTGTGTATAAAATAAAAAATCACCTCACTTGATTCTATGGACCTGGAGCCAGAGCCAAAAACCTTAACTCAAGGTATTATAAGCGATGGACCTGGAGCCAAAGCCAAAAACTCGACCTGTTTTCCAACTCGTTCGCGCCATCAATAGACATGTAAGAAGGTATATAAGGTAAGGTTTGTGAGTATATCATCGTAGTTTATTTGACAACAGGGTTTGCATAACCGAGTAGGTGGAAGTTCAACAACCTCGAGTTTAGGGAGTTGACACTAAGCTGCTGATAGTAAGTTGTTACCCATATCATAAAAGGAGTTGATGACAGTGAACTTACTGCTCTACAAGACATCCATATCATAAAAATAAAAAAATATTGAAACCATATGGAGACTGGAAAAACCAAGAAAACAGTTAATGTTATGAAGTAATGCTAGATTGATATCTAGCATTACTTGATATCCAACGAAACTACTAGTCAACCTATACTTTAAACTAAGGTTTTGGTCTCCTTAAACGAAACTACTAGCCAACCTATACTTTAAACTAAGGTTTTGGTCTCCTTAAACGAAACTACTAGCCAACCTATACCTTAAACTAAAGTTTTGGTCGAATATATGAGCTTCTTCCTTGGGAAGAGGCAAAATAAGACTTCAAAGATCAAAACATAAGATAAAAATAAAAAATGAAAAATGAAATTTTCCAGAAAAAATAGTATGGATTTCTAAAAACTTAGAGTAAAATATTTTCTTTGCATTAATTTTCATGTAAAGATAAAAAAAACCAATTACTAATAACCCCTCAACCAGTAAAACATAAACTAATAAGAAGAAATTTGAATAATTAATTAAATACAAAAATACACACTAAATCATTCAAACTCCCCTTCATTGTATTCCGCCTCATTATAAGAGAATTTGAATGATTAATTAAATATACAAATACACACTAAATCATTCAAATTCCCCCTCATTATATTGCACGGGTCTTTATGCAATCTCTTTGAATATGACCAACATTATTTCAATTATAACATTATTTTCATTATTATAATATATTGGATTCCTTTACTATATATATATAATACCCCAGTCGAACTAATGTAACTATGTGCACTTTAACTGTAAATGATGAGTTTGACGATCTTTATGTAATCTCTTTGAATACGGCCAACATTATTTTCATTATTATAATATATTGGATTACAATTATTCAATATCTATATATAATACCAAGTCGAATTAATGTAACTATGTGATTGGCTCAAATTAATGTCTTTGTTTCTTCAACTTATTTAATTTATGAGTTAATTGTATATAAAATATATTGTGCTTTATACATAAAGCAGTCACATTCCATTAACTTTTTATTGTACTTTACCCATGAGAAGAGTGACATTCCATTAACTTTTCATATCATGCTTTTCAATATCTTTGGATAAACCATTTTCTTTATGAAATATTTATTGTGCTTTACACATAAACGACACATTCCATTAACTTTTTATTGTACTTTACACATGAGAAGAGTGACATTCCATTAACTTTTCATAGGCTTTGGCACGTTCTAATGATTGTTCTCTCAATGAACATACGAGGGATTGGAGGCTCCCTCAAGGCCACCTCCTTCCGCAGGCTTCTGGAGCGTTCAAAGCCGGATATAATTTTCCTTCAAGAAACTCTCTCGGCCGATCACTCTTCTAGAGATTTTGTTTTTAGATTCCGTCCTTCTTGGTTCTCGGTGGCAGTTAGCTCTTTTGGTAACGCTGGTGGCATGTTGGTGGCTTGGGACCCCAGCTTATTTGATCTAAAACCGTTCTGTTTGAGTGGTGGCATACTTCTGCTAGGTTGTTGTCTTGCTTCTACACAGGACATGGCGCTCCTCAACCTATATGGCCCCTGCACGGAAAAAAAACGATTCTGGTCTCTTCTGGCAGCAAGCGGGCTACTTGCTATTCCAAATCTCATTTTAGGCGGAGATCTCAATCTCATCCTTACATCAGAAGAAAATTGGGGAGGTAATTACTTGTCGGGCTCCTCCGAGAACTTCTACAGACAGATTTTTGACTCAAATAACTTGATAGACATTTTGCCGGCCCGACTGGCTCCTACTTGGAGAAACGACCGATCTGGTCCTGAGGCCATTGCCAGGAGACTGGACCGCTTTCTTGTTGCTGACAGCTACCTCTCCTCCTCCGTTTTACCTTCCTCGTGGGTGGAGCTCCCCTTCTTCTCAGACCACGCCCCCATTTTTCATCAGCTGAGGCCCACTGCTAGGTGCTCGGCTCCCTTCAAGTTCAACTATAATTGGCTCTCTGTTGCTGACTACTCTGCCATTGTCCTTTCGGTCTGGAGAGATCCTTGTTTTCTTACAGAAGAAAACGCACAGCTCCGCCTGGTCTGGAAACTGAAGGTTTTAAAATCCAAGACAAAGTCGTGGTATCATGCTAATAAAATATTGGAACAGGCCCAACTTGATTTGTTGGAGGCCGATATTTCTCTGTTCATCCAAAAGTCGGCCATTAATGCCCTAACCTTGGAGGAGTCAACCAGACAGAAGGATCTTGAATCGCTTAGAAATGACACCCTGTGAGCTGAGGAAAAAGCTTGGAGGCTCCGCAGAGATGCAACCTGGTTAAAAAGCGGTGATTCCAATACAAAATACTTTCATAACGTAGTGAGCTACAACCGAAATAGAAAAATCATCTGGTCCATCAAAAATAGCAGAGAGGAATTGATCCGTGGGCAAGATGCCATCAAGGACGAGGCTGTCTCTTTCTTCAAAAATCTTTACACAATGCCCAACAACCTTAATCTTCTGGAACAGTGCTCGGTGGTCAGTCTCTACCCATCGATCATCTCTGCTGAGGAGGACACCGAACTCTACAAACCCGTTACCCTCTCAGAGCTAAAGGGCATTCTTCATCTTTTCAAGAAAGAGAGGAGTCTGGGTCCAGACGGCTAGACCTCTGAATTCTTTATTCACTTTTTTGATCTTGTGGGTGAGGATCTACTCCAGATGGTTGAAGATACTCGCTTAAAAGGTAAGATTCACAGAGGACTAAATGCCACCTTCCTGGTTTTAATTCCGAAAGAAACCAATCCACTATCCTTCAGTGAATTTCGCCCGATCTCCTTGTGCAACCTCATCTACAAGTTAATCTCCAAAGTGATTTCAAATAGAATCAAACCCTTCCTGGACAGATGCATCTCTGCGGAACAGCTGGGCTTCTTGAAAGACAGGCGTATTCAAGATGCCATCGGAACAGCCCACGAATGCATCCATAGCATCAAGCAGAAAAAGTCAAAGGCACTGATTTTAAAATTAGACCTCAAAAGAGCGTTCCACTGCATTGACTGGGGTTTTTTAAGACTTGTTTTACACACTGTTGGGTTTGGAGGCAAGGTCATTCAATGGATCCTATCTTGTGTCACCAGCGCCAACTTCGCAGTTTTGATCAACGATGAGCCTTCTAGCTTCTTCAAAAGTGAAAGGGGACTCCGACAGGGGTGCCCTCTCTCCCCCTATCTTTTCATATTGATAATGGAAGGCCTTAGCCTCCTTCTCTCCAAAAGATCTTCCGACAACCTTATCTCTGGCATAAAAATCTCAAACTGCATCAAAATTGTCCACCTCATGTTTGTGGACGACGTGCTCATTCTCTCAAAAGCAGACCTGGCTGAATGGTTAATCATACTAGAAGTGCTACATCTCTTCAGCACTGCTTCGGGTCTAACCATTAATCATTCAAAATCCTCCATTCATTACTGGGGTCTGTCCACTGCAGAACTACACCCCCTTCAGACTGCCATACCCTTTTCCTTTACTAATATGAATCTTGGATTCACTTACCTTGGTTTCCAGCTAAAATTGGGAGCTTCCTCTCCGGATGACTGGCGCTGGCTAGTGTCCCTGTTTGAGAAAAGAATCAGGTTCTGGTGCAACAAGTGGTTGTCCTTGGGCGGACGCTACGTCCTGGTCAAAGCGGTTTTGGAGAGTCTCACGGTCTACTGGATGACACTGGAGCGATTACCAAATAGGATTATTATTCAGCTTAGACGTCTCTCCTTTAATTTTTTGTGGAACGACCATGTTGACTATCATCGCCTTCATCTCTGTTGCTGGCAATCACTTTCGAAACCTCGAAAGAAAGGGGGGTGGGGGCTAAAAAACCTCGCACACTTCAACACGGCCCTCCTGGCCAGCTCCTTCTGGAGGGCAGTCAACCACAAGAGCATATGGAACCGCTTAATCAAAGCAAAGTACTTGGGCTCCCGACCACTCCTCAATTGGCTCAGAAAGTCGTCGCTTCTGCAAAATTGGGCGTCCCCCTTTTGGAAAGGGCTGGTGGCGTCTTCAAAGGTGATACTACACTGGCTTAGGTGGAAACCAAGTACTGGACATCACATTCGTGTGGGCAGGGATATGATCCTCGCCCTGGGGGAATCATCGATCCTCTCACCCTCCCTGTGCGCGCGGCTCGGATCCTTGAATTACTCCACTCTTGCGCATGTTTATGCTCCGAGAGGGATCCACCCTCTCCCAGACTGCTGACTGAGTTGTTTTGAGCTGCGCCTAGATGGGCTGCTTGCCACCGAATGGAACCTGTACACTACCGCGCTCAACAGAGCAGGAGTCTCTCTTACAAACAAACCAGATTGTCTTCTTTGGGCCGGAGGGGATGCCTCGGGCTCCTGGTCGGTTAAGAATCTTTACGTTGCTCTTCTCCAACAATAGATATTGGTTGATGACGGCTTGTGGCTGCGCCAGATTTGGCATTGGGTTATCCCTCTCAAACTAAAACTTTTTACCTGGTTGGCGGGCTCTGGAAAAATTCTCACTTGGGACGTGTTGAGGCGCAGGGGAAGGGAGGGACCTGGCATATGCCCTCTCTGCAGAAGCACTTCTGAAGATACAAATCACCTGCTGATACACTGTGACTTTACAAAGGAGCTTTGGCGCCGGTTACACTTGCATTACTCTTTTACGGTCCCCTGGAGTGGCTCAACATTATCGGACTGCTTTTCTTACTGGATTTCCAAAAAATCCGCCTCTCCATCATTGGCGGCCCATGCCTGCTGGCAACTTTGGGCTGAGTGGAACAAAGCCATTTTCGAGAATCACAATCCTTCCTGTGCTGCGGTGTTTTACAGAATCTTGGCCACTTTCCATTGACAGCCCTCTTCGATCAAGACCATTCCACACAAAGCTTGTGATGTTGTTTTGGCAGGAGGCCACACACTTGCGTGTTTTGATGGAGCTGCAATGTCCAATGGACTCTGCTGCGGGGCTGGAGGCTTCTTTAAATCACATCCTTCAAGAACCACAAAGTGGTTCTTTAACTGCGGAGAGGGGACAAATAAAAAAGCGGAACTCTTGGGGCTATGGGCCACCCTCACATTAGCTTCTCACTGGTCTATCAATCACTTGCTTGTTCTTGGTGACTCGAGAGTCATCATTGACTGGATCAATCAGAAAAGTAAACTTCAATCAGTCCATATTGCAGGCTGGATGGATAAAACGCGGGACCTTTCCTCTTTCTTCTCCGACATCAAGTTCCTACATATTTCCAGAACACACAATATTTCCAGAACACACAACCGGGAGGCTGATGCTCTCTCTAAGAGAGCCCTAATCGAGGAAATCGGAAAACTCTCGGTCTACCATTGTGACAATGGGATAGAGAGCTCCATTACCTCTTTTACTATATTTTGATTTAATGGTGGCCTCATAGTTTTTTGGCGCATTGACAGATTTGTATAGCTTATTCTACTGGTGTCCCTCCTCGCAAATTTTGCCCAGAAAGTCTGATTATCATCGACCGGCTGTGGTTGATTGCTACCGTTTATTTCTTACAGCTAGTTTGCTGATCGTTGCCGATTATTCTCTCAGAGCTGCCTGCATTGTAAATGGTTTTTATATTTCTTATAAAATCGAGCAATTTTTTCTTGGAAAAAAACTTTTCATATCATGCTTTTCAATATCTTTGGATAAACCATTTTCTTTATGAAATATTTATTGTGCTTTACACATAAACGAACGAGTGACATACAATTAACTTTTCATATCATGTTTTTAATATATTTGGATAAGAAGTATTGTCATGTTTTCCAATTTCTTTGGTTTTGAAGCGTTAAATACAATATATTATATTAGCATATTCTTAAAGTAGGGGAAAAGAAACATCGAAGTGAATTGCGGTGGTTATGTTGCTTAAAGACTATAGAATTTTGACTTTGGATGGAAAATGAATATTTTACAAGGTTCATCTTCATTACACATCTCTCAAAATATTTTCAACGATTATGTAACTCCTAAGATGAATCAATGAGTTGCATACCCACTTGCAATAATCACATAGCTCCAAAGTTGAATCAAGCTACATGCCCACCTGTAATAATCACATATATATGACCTTCTTTTCCAAAGGTAATGGAAGAGGAAGAAGAGCCCTATAAAAATACTAAAGTTATATTTCTTGATAATCCATCCTATAAGATACAATATACAATCTCATTAACCACTATATTGTTCTTTAGGTGGTGGAGATCTTAATTTATTTCCATTCATATAAAGTGCACAATCAACCGATAGTTGTTGATCCGCTATTTCCTAAAAGCCAGAGCATTGTTTGCTCGAGTTGTGGACAGAAAAAGTCATGCTTGTAAGCTACACCTTCACATACATATATTTATAATTTACAAAACCATAATCTTTAGACTCCGGATGTGAAGCCATTAGATTCATGAAAAAATAAACACGTTATTCATGAAATGTTGCTATTTTGAAAGTTTTTTTAATTTGGGTTTTTGTTTTCACCACACAAAAGTATGAGCCATCGAAACACTCGAGGACATACAAAGGAATTTCAAAGCATGTGATGCTTTGATAAATAAATAAGAGGTCAGATAACCTTTACGGTATAAATTTTATACAATGTTTCTAAAATAGAAACGTTTTTCTTACCATTTTTTTACTTTTTTCTAGCGTGTGTTCATTGGTCTTCAATGGGGAAAGCGTTGATCCCCTTAGTAAAACAAGAACTTGCCAATCTAGATTAGGATCCAGACAGCATATGAACAACCATGAATGCAATGAAAAGCTATATAAAGCTTATGAACACAAGGACAAGACCTTTATTCTTAGACAAAGTATCATACTCTAAAGAAAGTAGCAAGGCTTCTCGCCAGTATGTAATATATCTCTAAAGTAATTGCCAAAGTGCATGGAAAAAACACAATTTCTTTTATAAGAAAAATTATGGCCACTATTGTGAAGAGTCTGTCTTAAAGTGCAAGGTCATTTCCTCTGCAACAAGCTTGTGGAAGAGTTGTTGCAGGCATATCTAGATATGACATTGATTCTTTTAGCACAGAGGCCCAACAAGAGGGTGTTTTAAGAAACCTATGTAAACCATTTCTTGATGTACTAGTATGTACTAACCCAAAGGATGCTTTGCTGACACATATGCTACCTAATGTTTGAATCCCATGTAGTAGCAATTGTTTACCTAATAGTTGAGATGAAACTGACTGACAGTGAGACTACTTGCCTACTTTCTTGCCTCATATTATTTACCCTCCAATGGAAAAAAAAAACATGGCATTTTACTTGAAGAACAAATTGGAGGGAAATAAATTTGATTTTGATGTTATTCATTGAATCCATTTCTACAAACTCGAGCCTTGGTTTGGATTTTCTTTAAATTGTTCTCTCTTTATTAATGTCACCCTTTTCTTTCATTCTTGAAATAATGGCCTGCCAAGGCCGAATCATGTACACAAAGTACCTCTTGACATACATTGAAATTATCCAGCATTGGAAAATATTTCTACTAAGCCCCCACAAATATGTTTGGGTGTATATAGATATGTGTGAGTATCATTGAAATTTATTTTTTTTGGAAGAAACAACTTTGCAACATATCATTTAACTCTTCCAAGATTATAGTTTTCATTATGTGTATATTGTAATATGGGTTATGAAAACACATCCTTGTTGTCAAATGTTGGAGCATGGGAAATCAATGTGGTTAGATTTGTGGGAATCATGTTAAGTCTCCATAACATTTCTTCTCATGTTATCTTCATAGTTATATAACCCAAATAGAAGAGGAAAGAAACCATTCAATTGTTCTTGTCTTAAATATTCTAAATGAAAATGTGTGGATAAAATGATTATAATAAGAAATCACATGGAGAATAGTCGGGAGGCTTGGTGCTTCAATATTCATCTCAACTGGAAGGCTTTTCCTCATCCTTTTATGGGAAAATTTTATACACACTTTGGATGGAACTCAATTTTTGAGAACTTATCATTGGGAATCAATGGGTCATTACTACTGCAAATTGTTGGAGTGATGAATCTATCATGTACCTTGGACTATGGAGCTCATTTGAATCGTTGGATTCAAACCTCTAATTCAATTGTACCAATGACCCATGAAAATGCCATGATACAAAATGACCCTTTATTTCCTTCTACCCCAATAGTCCTTGGAAGATTCTTTTTATATATCATGATCAAGTATTTTTCTTGAATGCTCCATTGCAAACACTAATTGAGGTTGACCTAACAATGAAAAGACATCTCAAGACCTCTTGCATCACATCCCTCCATGGTAAGTTCCTTCACATTTACGCCCGCTAGAAATCCTTTTGAAGTATTCATTTTCATAATAATAATAATAATAACAAATCCTCCAAACTTTGAACAACATAACCACCCTGATTCACTTTGGTGTTCCCTTTTCCCACTTCAGAGGTATGCTAGTAATTTCCTTTGTCCTTGCTTGGGATTTGGCGGCATCATTGAGGAAAATCACACCAGTTAATTAATTGACAATTGGTAATATTAAGTATTAGCTATTTAGCTAATTATTATTTTAAATTAGCTATTTAGCTAATTGAGGAAAATCATAACTATTAGCTATTTATTATTTTAAATTATCTATTTTGCTAATTGAGGAAAATCATAACTATTAGCTATTTATTATTTTTAGCTAAGTTGAAATTATAATATTAATTAGACTTTTAGGCCCATAATTGTATGTTAAGTTTAAATTATAATATTTAGGTTAAATATTAGCTATTTATTATTTTTACATGACAATAATGCAAATGCATAGCGCAAATGCAAGGAGCAACCATGCATCTTAAAATTATTAGTTTTTTATAACACTTTATTAGGAAATTTGTAAGTTTTTCCATCTCTTCACGATATTAATAGGTGTGATAATGAGAATAGGAGGTAGTAGGTAATACTAAGTGCTAATAAAATGATACTTTAATTGGGAGAATTATACTTTAATTGGGAGAATGATTAATTTATTTTTATCATTGCAATTGTAAGGCTTCCTTTGACATGAGTGAATATAATACTGGAATTGGGTCTTTGATATTAGTGGGAAACGTAGTACCAGTACTACAAGGAAATAATAGAAGAAATTTTTTATCGTGAATAGAATACTTGATATGTTGCTTAAAATAAAAAAGAATACATGAAAAATTTTCTTACATTGAGAGCTAGATATTGGGGTTGCTTCTGAGCAGGAACATTGAGATCGACAAGGACAAAATCGTATTCAACTTCCTTATCATTCAAACAGAAAATCACTTGATCCCTATCTCCCTTTGTTGGTTGAGTGACATCTTGAGTTTTGCATGCGGCATTGCCCTCTCCAAATAGTTGTCAAGTTTAGTAGCACCATCAAGCATTCATGAAACCATGTATGTTGTGCTTGGTAAGGGTAGGTTTCCTTGAGCCTAAAGAAATAATCTCAATTCAGTGCTCTTTAATCGATGAGAAGGCAATCTGAAAAGATATTTCTCCAGTGTTATTCTTCGTTGCTCAATGAATTCATGTTTCTGCATAATCAGGCAAAGAGGAATAAAGAATCCCCGATAAGATTTGCTTACATTGTAGCTTAATTGAATAGTTGTAAGTTGGAATCAATGAAGAAAAAGAGACGTGGAGATAAAATATTGGTCGGTTATTGATTAATAGATGGCAACTTTGGATTGGTTTTGGACAGACGACGAAGGTTCATGATGAACCTCCCCTTATAGAACACCTTCGGTGTAATTAACTAGAATCGGTAGTGAGGGCATTTATCAATTAGTAGTTTATAAAGGGGTAGATTTTCATTTATGCCATATACTTATGGGTCTTGGGTCGTTAATCGGTTCTCTTACATTTAAGGAAGACGAGCTCTTAACCAATTAAAAGCACTTTGATGTCTTACTCAAGAACAATAGACAATGTCAACCTAAATAGTATCCACAAGAAAGCAAGTATCACTTGTGGTCATCGTTGAGGCTACCTCTGGTAGGGTCATGTGCTTTCTAATAACTTCTAGAATTAATCTCATACATGAAGCCAAAACCAGATACTACTCCCAATTGCAATTGAACCTCTTGCCCAAATACTATTATCTTTTTATTCTTTACAACTACAAAATATATTAATTACTTGGAAGAAAAAATGTATTTTGTACAATTCATTTCAAAGTATCAATTAACACTTTTGTATGATTTAAATATAATTCACTTTTGTAATTTGTTAATTTATAATATTAAAAAAAAAAACTTAAAATTTTCATTTTAAAATTTATTATATCTTTTTTTTTCCTCAGAAAAAACGTAATTTTATTCATCCTAAGAGAACCAAATTGCATTCTACAAGTGCTTAAAGAAAAACTCATCCTTGGACAGGATGAAAACCCCGAAAGGGCCACAAATAAGAATACAATATAGGTCTCAAAGACCACACAAAAGTTGAAGCACAACAATCTAAATATTGAAGCCCCATCACTTGAAAAAAAAGCCGAAAAAGTTATCCCAAAAGAAAACTTTGGAGACCGGATGGATCAGATCAGAGTGGTACAAAATTCTCATACCAGCAGTACCAGATATCAAAAGCTCCAGGAAAACCACGAGACAGTCGAAAAGGAGCATCCCAGAAGCTGCACACCCAAAAGAAGGACCTCAAAGTGCCGGCACTGAACAACACCGCACGCCCAAAGATAAGGACCTCGAAGCATAGACCTTATCACCAAACAGAAGAGAACGTGACATCGAAACCTCAAACATGAGGACCTTGATCTGAGTATACATAAAACCCTGAATGAACCAGCAAAACCAGAGAGAAAAAATGTGATCTTTAGAAAGAAAACCCCCCAAAACCCTTGCCGAGAACGCAAAACAGTGCAAACCTCCAAACAAAACCCATATGCGGGACAGACCAAATCAGAGAGGCATCAAACCTCTCAAGAAAACAAGAGGGGCCATAAAATATAAACCCAAGCTACAAGAAGGCTAAACTCGACACTCAACCTTAGAACCCAGGGACTCCAAGTCAATGGAATGCATCAAATCCTGACACGACCTCGAGACATGAAAGAGAAATCCGTTGAATATCCACAAAGCCCACAAGAAGAAGAATAATCTCCACAGAGATAGCATCGGCGGAAGAAAGAAGAAGGAATATGGAAAAGGAACCTAGATTTGGCTAGAATAAGTTAGATCTGTGCAGACACCGAAGAACCACAGGAAGCTCGGAACGTCGCTGCCAACAAGGAACCCGCACCATGCAGTCCACGACCTCCACTAGAATCTGCAACGAAGGAGGGTGGGAATAGAAGGTCTATCGACCACCAGACGAAGGTAGAGATGAAGCATGTGATCCCAAACCAGCCCCCGGTGCAGGCAAGGAACCTAACATCCACGCAGATCTGCGGATAAGGTTTCCCCTAGTCGTAGACCCCGATCCCTTTTGCCTCGCTCAAATTTATTATATCATAAAATAATATGATAAATAAAAAATAAATAATTCAATTTTATATATTTTATTATCATCCTCATATTAATCCATTTGTATTCAAGATACTTTCATTTCCATTAATTTATGTTAAAATAATTTTTTTAATATGTATTTTTTCTATATTAAAAAACATTATTATTTAATAATTATAGTGAATGAGTTATTTTGGGAAAAAGGAGGTTAAACTGTAATTGGGAACAACATCTAGTTTCATGTATGGCTTTAATGTTAGATGTTACCAAAAAGCATATGACCTCATTGGAGGTAGCTTCAATGGTGATCATAAGAGGCTTTCTTGCAGGTATTGTCTAGGCCAAAACCGCCTTTTGATAATGGGATAAGACCTAAAACTACTTCTAATTGGCTAAGAACTTGTTTCCTTGGATGTAAAGAAACTAGTTAGTCACCCAAGACTCAGAGGCATATGACAAGGGTGGAAATTTTTCCCCCTTGTGAACCACCAACAAATCATTGCAAGTGACATGGTTTTCCTTAAATAACAGTGATGATTTATCCCACATCCACGAATAATAGCAAGAGACAATTGTCGTCAGTATCACTACAAGTTAACAACTAAGTTATGATAAGTTTTCTACCTTCAAGAATAATCAAAGAACTTCCCCCAAAAACCAAAGAGTAAAGTAGAACATGAATTGGTACATTCCATGCCTCACATGAATTGATCAAACATATTATACTACCTTCAACATCTAGAGTAGATGTAATTTGGTGATTTGTAGGCTACATTAAACAGTTTGTCTTATACTAGTTTTAACAATTTTCAAAGGAAAAGGCCCAACATTAGCAAAGGATATCTATCACAAATGGGAAAATAAGGATGCATACATAAGATTACAACTAACAATAGTTGGCTACATTGGAAAAGAACACTAACACCTCCCCCACCCCTTAAGCAAAACGTAGGGAGTAAACATAAGAAAAAATTAGGTCCCAACAATGAGGCCTTATTAGGTACCCAAGTACAAATTAGACTCTCATAAGCGAATAAATTGAGAAAAACCTGTAGGAAAAAACACCTCTCCAAAAGAGAGAAAAATGCCAGTGTTGAAGAGGGCATTGATGTTGAAATTGAAGATGTCACAACGATGCATTGAATGGAAAGAGTAGGAGACCTGTGGAGGCTGAAAGTTCAAATCAAGAAGTTTGACCAAAAATCTGAAGAGGAGAGCTAAGTAACCTCAATGAAATTGGTTGAATTATAAAGAAGAAGAGATTTAGTTGCAAAGACATGAGAATGGATAACACCGACAACCACCACATAAATGCTTCAGAAAAATAGGTGTTCTCAAGGAACTAGAACAAAGGCTTTGAACAGAAGGAACCACCATCAAATGAGCAATGAGGCATGCTAACGTTGAAAGGTCCAAATAGGAAGTAAGGTAAAAAATCTAAAGAGGGCCAAGCAACCCCAAGCCGATAACAACATCAAATATCCATGTAGAAATCCAAACAACAAATTTCAAACTTCTCAAACAAAGAGATTAATCCTCTAAAATGAGTCTCAAATCAAAAATCCTAATCAAGCACTCATGTATAGTCAACAAAAACATCATAAAATGAGTGTCCTTATGAATGCCAATCCATCTCACTGGAGTGCATGGGTCGCTAGTTGCTACAATCGCCAAGTCAAATAGGAATCAATGTTTGATACGAGGCTCACTCTTAAAAAAAAAATTGATGTCGCACAAAATGGTGAAGCATAAATAATCACCTGAGGAAGCATTGCACACCATCCCCCACAATATTAAACTAGGTGGACATAGATAATGACAATGGATGTCACAAACTATGGCAATAGCATGGAGGTACTAGCTGAAGGTGACAATGATACTAAACAACAATGCAAGAAACACTCCAAAGTGGCTAGCTCCAAGGCCTGCAAAACAAGGTTATTCATGGAGGTAAACATTTGGTGATACTAAGAATATTTGCACGAGTGTCCCAAAATCTACTACTCAAGGTGCAAACAGAGAGGTACCAAAAATAAAGCCCATCATGAACAACAATCATCGATATGGGTCTTAGAAAACAAGGCCATGATAGGTACCCATGTACAAGTGAGGAATCAATTCTCTTAATTTATCGAGCCTGTGAAAAAAAACAAAAATCTCAAAAAGGCATCAAATGTGGCATGAAACCAATCGTTGGAAAGAGAATGGAATGCTCTTTTCAATGCCTCAATCAAGACAAAGACAAAAAATAAAGACTCTAGAGAAAATATATGGCAAATATATTGCCAATAACCTCTAAAATAAATATATGACAAAAATACATAAAATAAAACAAAGTGTTTTACATACCAACAAAGCTTGTTTAATTGGCGAAACACAATAGCCACCTCTCCTTATTCAAACAAACACAAAGAGATGTACTAATAGCCCAACCATAATCATATGGAAACATATACCAAACGATCATTACATCACCAATGTGGAACCATACGATTTGAAGAGAATTGATTGATCCTCTTTAAATTGAGACTTCAAATGAACATTCGCAACCTCTTGCAAATAGATCCGAATAATGATCAGAAATAAGGCACGGCTAGCAACAATGGAATCACAGATTGAACGAGACTTGTCCTATAATTTATTTTGCTAAAAATTGTTAATTGGATCGGCTCTTGCATTGAGCAGAGGATGAATATGTATGCAATAGCATTGCCACAATCTGTCCAAACAATGCATGAATAATAGTCAATGAATAGTGCTACGCTTCAATCATAAAGCCAAAAAACCTCTTCAGAATCACGATTTTCATATTTGTAGTGGCACGGTCAATGAACTTGAGAGAGAAATAATCTGGACCCACGAACATATTGAAGAGGAGGTGCGATCTAGTCGAGGAAACAAAGGTGGGGGCACTCAACTGGGAAACAAAGAAGTTGAGGATATTTAATGTTGATCAAATTTCTCCTCTTAGCAATTAAAAAATTCCAGCAATTCACTAGTGTGGCACTTGATAACAGCTTTTAGCACAAATTACGAAAGGAAAAACAGCATTAGATGTGAGTAATAACACTCAATTTCTTGCAAATCCTCAACACACACAATCTGAAAATTTCCTTCTAAGGTGTGGATGACAAAATCAACCTAGATATAAGGTAGTATGGACATCATTGTTGGTCCAAATAGCCTTTCCAAGATACTTGAACAAAGCATACGCTTCACCCCCTTTCCACATAAAAGGTGGTATTAGAGTGCAACTTCTACGAGAAGTTGGTTTCAAAGCTTTATTGGATGTTGTTCATCATAATTGAAAAGGAAGTAGTCGCTTGCGAGAGTGATCTAGCCTGTTTGGATAAACTTTACCACTGTTTATTGGCAAATATGTTGCTTAGGAGGTGTGCCATTCATGGAGGTAGCACAAGTGTTAGAACAACCTTACCTTCGGTAGTTGTTCAGAACAATCCCACTAGACATTAGGGGTTGGATGGAGGTGGATGAAGATAGAGCGTAATTGTTGTTGCAAGCCATGGTCGACCTAGGAGTAGCTTGGCCAAATGTCCCACCATGCCTTAAAGTTCATTTTAGTGGAGTGAAGTTGCACATAACAATCATGGAGGATGCACTTTGAATGGTTTTGGGTTTAAGAGGAGTTGAGCTTGGGCATTACCCCATGGACCTTATGAAGAGGGGTCCCCATTGATAGACCATTTCAGGCAAAGGTAAATCTTTGGTTTGTACATGTTTTAATTCAATTCCTTTAACAAGTTTTTCATAGTTCACTTCGGTGGCAGAAGGAAGGGAGAAACCCTCTTTGGAGGAGGCTTTACAAAGGATGGGCACCTTAGTTGGAAACCAAGAACTTAGCCTAAAAAAACTTTGTTACGTGGATTTGATTGTGAATGGAAGAAGGGTGCAAGCGTTGTTGGTTTCAGGCGCTTCCCACAACTTCTTGAAGAAGGAATTGACAGATGAAATCAAAATTAGCATTGGATCACATTGTCTTTTAGTCAAGGAGGGCAATTCTAAGGCTAAGGAAAAAGTTGGGGTTACATTCAGAGTTCAAATTAAGTTAAATAAGTGGAAGGGTCATGTTGACTTCATAGTGTTTTGATTATATGATTACGAAGTCATCCTTGGGAAGGAGTTTCTAAGGAGAACTCATACAATTCTCATGCCATTTGTGGATAAGTTTTGATTCTTGCTAGACAAAAGACTTGTGTTGTGCTCACAACAATAAAGTATCCAAACAAAAAGGTGTGGTTAGTGTCTGCACTGAGCATGAAGAGGGTGGCTTGACGCCTATAGTATCATATTTGTGTTGCAAAATTAATTGGAGAAGTGGATGAGGGTGGAGTGGGGTTGCCTATTCTGCATACACTTTCCAATGCATTGGACAAGTTTGCAAACTAGATTCCCAAGCCTTTTCCAAAATTGCTCCCACCCAGATGCATTGTTGACCATTGTATTGATCTTGAACTGATGTCTCAACCTCTTTCTAGGTCTCCCAATTGTAAATGTATATATGATTTATAGGTTGGTGAGTCAGGATGTTTTTGGCCAAAGTGCCTTTGTATATTTGTTTTGAGGCCAAAGTGCTTGTCTGATTTAGGCCAAGGATCTTATGAGTTGAAAAGGCCAGGGAGCTTAAAAATTGTAATATGTAATCACACACGATGATCTTAATAAAATACATCATTGTTGAAGACCAAAATAAACAAAAGAGTATGGGAATCTAGGACTCCACGAGAGGGAAAGAGGGCTAAGGGTCTAGGAAGAGGGGCTAAGTCAAGGGGGCTTAAACCAAGGTATTTTTATAATATATTCCTAAAGTCAAAATTCATGTGATATTATTTTACCCTAAGTTCCTAAAGGTTGAGAATGAATCACCAAGTGGGGTCAAAGGTAGTTCATAAGGTGACAAGTGTCAAGATAATAACATGCAAATATATTGTTGGGAATTAGTGTAATTACATCATTCACTCAATCATGGGAATCCATCATGAGTACCTTGGTTGGAGAGAATAAGTGAAGTTGGTTACCCTATAAATCCTGGGCAGTTTGAGCTGAAGAAGTAGGTTGTTAGGCCTGTGGAGCATTCTCTCTGGGTGGGGGAATTACTGGGAATAGGTTTCCCTGTGTGTTGGGCTAGTGGGTGTGGAACTCCTTGAGAAACCTTGTGTTCTAGGTGCCATAGAGCTCTGAGAATTCCTGGCCATCCTATTTTTGAATCCCTAGAAGGGAAGTGGGATAGTTGAAGGATTATTGAGTAGAGAATGGGTATACTTCCTGGGGTGGGACAAGTTGTGGGGAATGAGACGACGTGAGGTGTGAACTATTGCTGGAGTTGGAACCTGGGCCTGTCTTTTGTTGAGTTGTCTGTTAGACCTTAGTATGAATTAGGTATCATTTTCCCTAATGGAGTCATAGCCCCAGGTTGGGGTTGACATGTTGTTGTGAGTTTATGAACAACAAAGTCTATGGCTGGGAGGAACGTATGAGGTCTACAACCAGTTGGTGATTTCATTAAAAGATAAGTGTCTTTATGTGTTTCTAATGTTTACTGTATGGTTGATTGTAGTAAATATGTTATGGTATAACTATTATATATTTATGCATGTATGTGTGTGTGTGTTGCTAGGATTGCATAATTATGTTCATATGTTGGGAATTCCACTAATAAATGGTATCAAAGGAAAAATTTTGTGTGGTGTGGCCCAACCTAGATGGATGAGGACACTACATTGTGGTATCAAAACCATGGGTTCAACATCGAGCATGCATGGGCTAGAAACAACATGTAGATGTTGGAATTGCAGTTGAAAAGTTCAGAGAATGTATGCAAAGTGTTTGATAGTATTTCCTAAGAATTAGTTTTCGAAATATCCCTAGTAATATGATGGGATTGAGCCCAGGGGTTAAAATCCCTAATTTTCACATCAGTTTGAACATTTTGGGCCTTTAATGGGTCAAATTATGGACTTTATAGTGCAACTCAAGAGAAACTAGGAGAAATTGGGAAAAATCCCCAATTTCCGAAGTGGAATTCATTAAGGAATTGTCATAGAAGTGTTGAATTTTGGGTGCATTAATTGAATTGACATGCACAAGGCCTAAATTGGCCATATGAAGCTTAATTTCAAAGCTTTCATGGCGGCATGTGCAAAAATATGAAAAAATATGCAATTTTGGAAAAATTTGAAATTTAGGAAAATTTGGATATTTTTTCATACATGAGTTCAATAGTGACGTGGAGGCCACATGGTAGTGACGTGGAAGTGGTGACATGGAATTCCATGGTGGCATGTCCATTGTGGAGTTCGATGGCATGGTGGAGGTCGATGGCACGATGGCAAGTCTGGTGGCAAGGTGGCAAGCCACCATGGCGGGGTGATGAACCACAGTATCGATTGAAACCATTGGTGGTACCGTATGCCGAGGAGAGTGATTTTGAAATAGCCCTTGGTGATACAAAACCAATAGGAATGTGCCACGTATCATGGTCGAAACCACCATCACATCATGGAGGGGTTGTTAACTTGCATGCATGTTGACCATGCAAAATGAACCATATTCGTCGATCTTCCAATCATCTCCATTGTTAGATATAAGATCTAGAAGGTACACGGTGGTAGGGTCAACATTTTTTGGTAGCAGGCTCAAGCCTGACGTGGGTGCCACATTAGGCGAGGTGGTATTGAGCGATATCATAAGTGATATCGCATGGCAGCAAGGCGGTTTTCCATTAGGATTTTGGTGATGTGAAGCCAACAGGAGGATGCCATTTAGCATGGGAGAAAACATTATCATATCACGGAGGGTTGTTAACCCTTGCGCATGTTGACGGTGTGAAATCATCAAGAGTCATTGGTCATGCCCCAATATCAATCGTTAGATACAGGGTGGGGAAAATTTATTTGCATGTTGAAGGAGAAGGGTGTGGGATGGGACCCATCCATCCCCACAGACTATGTGGAGGTGCTAGGTGGATGATTGGTAAGGTATATGGGACCCATCGGTGGCATGTCCCATTGCAGCGGTGCCAAGTGGAAACTGGTCCGGGTGGATACACAGTAAGTTTAAATAAAATTACTTTATTTGTTACAAAGTAAAATAAAGGTAAATAAATAAGGAAGGAGAGAAAGAGGAAGGAAAGGGATGACAAGACAAAGGCAGGGTTTCTAAAGGGATGACATGGCATCACCTCGAGGTTCCAGGTGATTCCATGTGAATGCCACATCAACATCCATGTTAGCATAAATCAGTGAAATTTGTCAGAATTTTATAGTGTTTTGCGAGGCATCTTTTAGGCTCTAAAAAATTCTTTTAGGAGATCTAATTCTTGAGACTATAAGTGCCATAAGCACCACATGAAGTGTCTACATTTTAAATAAAATAGCTCAAGGATATTATTCCAACGAGCTATTATGTGCTCCAAACAAAGCTCAAATGAGAAAGTTACAGGCTAATGAGTGTGGGGTATATTTTCAGTACCGATCTACTTCCAGAAGGAATAACTCCATGCTCATAAGTTAGTTTTGGGTACAAAAGCAGTCTATGGAAAGATCATGAAGAATATAATACATCTATGGAGCCATATTATGAATATATGTACCTTAAAGTGCACACGATGAGAGGGAATATTCTTGTAGCATTCAGTGCTAAAAGGGGAAAATAGTCAAAACTTCAGCAGGATGTAATTGGCATCATGGATGTTGGATGAAGGTGAAACTTGGTCAGATTGTTCAAAATATAGGCATGAGGAAACCCAATTGGGATTCTAGAAAAATTCTAAAAGATTGGGTATTTTGAATTAAGTTCACTCGATGAAGGGTGCACAAAGGGGGAAAATGGGTAATATCCAGATGCCTATAACATGTTGCTCATAAATCAGAATGGGACAAGGAAATAGTAATTGGAAAGGTCTTGGATGGAAGAATCCAAACATGCACCCATAAAAGTGAATCGAGTAGTGAAATTCACAAGCAATTAGAAAGAAGAAATATGGTGCACTTAAAGGGCATAATTGTATAGATTGGTTGAATTATTTTGTCTAACAAATCTTTTTTTTACTCGGAAAAGAGAACATGAAACCCTTGAGTACTTCCCCACATTTCATGGAAGGTAAACGAGGTAAACAAATCAGCATGATTATGGGCTTAACCCGGTGGGGAAATCAAGTGAGGCCCTATACAAGCTCATGGTCGTGGATTCGACCTCACAACCTCATTTGAACAAACATTGACACTCATCCACTTGAGCTAACCCACCGGACTTCTAATAAATCCTATTTCATGCACATTTTGCAAAAATAATAGCACAAGAAGAATAGATCATAATTGAGCATAGATACCAGAGACATGGAGATTGCACAGAGAACTTAGAACCATGAATATGAAGTCATAGGATTGTATGTCAGCATGGGAAATGCAGGGACATAGTCAAATGGGAATGGAGAAGGAAAATAGGTGTTATAACCCTAAATTGCACCACACATGCTTACCTGGCATCAGGCCAACTCATATCCCTTCATTGCCAAAACATCTGTTGAACAACCTCTTTAAAAATCCTCTTAGGTAAAGGAAAACGCGCCCTAACCCACTACTGCACGCGTTTGAACGTTGGCAGGCCAACTACAGCCCGCGTTTACCTAACAAAACTCAAAAATAGGAAAGTTGCCGATGGGACAAAAAGATATGGGTCAGTTAACTGAAACTCCCAGCCATGCATGGCCGAGAGTTCGTCCAAAACCCTAGCTCCTTCTAGCCTATAAAAGAAGGGGTAGGGGTACTATTTGAAGAGGAAAAATTATAGCGAAGAAACTCTACCCATTTGCCGAATCCATTTGTCCCAACCCTTTAGCCTTTCCTCAAGCCTAAGGAGAATTAACACAAAGCAGTTAGAGGACAAAAGAAGAGGAGGAGCCCAGGATTAGGATCAAGGAGCGGTGGTCGGTCTCGACTACAATTGTAAGTTGATTCATTTTGAAAATAATGAAAGAATACTTTTCCCATCCCAATGCATGAGTTATATGTGGTTTGTGTAATTTATGCTTAATTTCTAACCCTCAAGTAGAAAAGTAGCATGCATGCGTGGTTGTTTGTTTTGATTGCAGGATTACTTTGGAAGGAGCCGCGCAAGCAAGCGGTCAAAAGCGCAACGGAGGATCTACACCAAACATCAGTAAAAAGGTTAGTAGTTCCTTTCCATGTATGCATCGTGAAAGAGGGGTTTAAGTTTTGGGTGGTAGGTTAAAAGGTTATTTCTTTACAGTCAAAATCTGCATGCAAGCCTAACCCTAGTTTGCTAGTCCGTAGGGTATTATTTCCCAACAACAGAATTGGCGACTCCACTGGGGAAGATACTCTTAGGGTTTCCGGATTTAGTTGAGTTTTTGGGTAGTTTAAGAGATTAGATTTTT